>JAKWJD010001759.1:50435979-50797384 GCA_027705065.1 Solanum peruvianum
TCTTCCTCAATAACTCTAACAACGTTCTCAAGTGCTCTCATGTTCCTTCTTACTCTTGGAGTATATCAGTATATCATCAATAAACACGATCACAAAGAGGTCCAAATATGGCTTGAAAATCCCATCATCTCAAGCTCATGAAAGCAGCAGGGGCATTAGTAAACCAAAGACATTACCACAAATTCATAGTGCCCATACCTAGTCCGAAAAGCAGTCTTTGGCAACCGTTGCCCGTATTTTCAATTGATGATAACCGGATCTCAAGTCGATTTTAGAGAAGACACAAGCACCTGTAACTGATCGACAAAGTCATCAATGCGAGGAATGGGGTACTTGTTCTTGATAGTTACTTTGTTCAACTGTCGGTAATCTATGCACATTCAGAAAACTCCCATCCTTCTTCTTCACAAATAGCACCGGAGCACCCCAAGGAGATGCACTTGGTTAATGAAGCCTTGCTCAACATTCTTGAAGTGGGCCTTTAACTCTCTTAACTCCGCGGGAGCCATTCTATAAGGGGGTATAGAAATGGGGCGAGTACCCGGTGGTCCAGATCAATGCAGAGAGTCTATATCCCTATCTGGTGGCATGCCAGGAAGATCTGCAGGGAAAACACATCCAAAAACCACGGACTACCGAAATGACTCAATCGAAGGTACTTGAGTAGTGTCATCCTTGAGATGTGCCAAGAAAGCTAAACACCTTTACTCACCATTTTCTTAGCACGAAGAAAGGAGATGATACGCACTGGATTGGGAGTGTAGTCACCCTCCCACACTAACGGATCTGCCCCGGCTTGGCTAACGTCACCGTTTTAGCATTACAATCTAAAATCGCAAAATTCGGAGAAAGCCAAGTCATACCCAGAATTACATTCAAAGTCACCCATTTCTAAAATAACCAAATCTACATAAGTGTGCTCCCCACAAAAATTCACGAAACAAGACCTATACACTTTTTCGATATCACAGACTCACCCACCGGAGTAGAGGAGTAGAAACACGAATAGGCATGTCAAGTAATTCAAAATGTAAATTTAGACCGTTAGCAAATGAGAAGATACATATGAAAACTTGGAGCCAGGGTCAAATAATACAGATGCCATGCAATCACAAACCAGAAGATTACCTGTGATAACAGCATCAGACGCCTCCGCTTCAGACCTCCCAGGGAAAACGTTAACAATGGGCCCCATTATTTGTCTGTCCGTTTGCCCCTACCATGTTGCGTAGTAGTGGCTCCAGTTTGCCCTTCACCTCTGCCGTTTTGGTGACCACCATTACCTCGACCACCACGTCCTCCAGAAAAAACGGCCTCTACCATGACCACCCCTACCTCTAGCTAGTGGGGCTCTGTAACTCTGTTTTGGAATTTCTCCTAATATGTCCATCTCCCCACATCCATAGCACTCTCTGGATCAGGCATAGGTCTCTCGGAGTAGTGTTGACCGTTCTGAGGTGGACCCCCAACCACAGTCTGTAGCGAAGACTGTATTGGTCGAACTGAGTGACCTCCGGAGTTGGTCCTCTAGAGTAAGAACCATTAAACTCACCTCCCCTTCGAAACCTCTTTGATGTCGATGTCGTGGTGAAGTCATCTGGCTTCACTCCTTCCACCTCTATTACAAAGTCTACAACCTCTTGGAAGGATGTTGCTGTAGTAGCCGCTACCGTAAGGCTGAAATCCGCAACTCTGACCTAAACCCCTTCATGAAACGGCGAATCCGTTCTTGTGGACTGAAACAAAGTTGGGTGGCGTATCTGGATAGTGCGTGAAATTTAGCCTCATATGCATTAACCGTCATCCTTCCCTGTTCAAGACTCAAGAACTCATCCCTTTTCCTATCTCTCAAAGTCCTTGGGATATACTTCTCCATAAACAAGCTAGAGAATGATTCCCAAGTCATAGGTGGTGCCTCTGTTGGTTGACACTCAACATGTGAACGCAACCACATTTTGGCGTTCCCTTGGAACTGATAGCTCACGAACTCAACGCCAAACCGTTCTACTATCCCCATCTTGTGAAGTAGCTCATGACAATCAACCAGAAAATCATAAGCATCTTCAAATTCTGCACCCTTGAAGACTGGCGGTTTCAATTTCAAGAACTTCTAATGAAAGTTCATGCTTGATCATTTGTCATAATAGGCCCAGTAGTCAGTCGTGGAAATGTGCCTATTCCCAATGATGCATCCATGCGGGGAGCCATAGTAGCCGCATGTCGTATCTCTGAAACCGGAGGTGTTGGTGCAGAAACCACTGGAGGAGCCTGACCCTGATCGGATAACCCGCTAAGATAAGCAAGTACCTGGTTGATCATCTCTGGGGTAGGTTGGGGTGGCAATTCCTCATTTTGCACTTGTTCAGTTTCCCCTTCCTCACCCTCTCTTACTACCTCCTCAGTCGGTGGAGGAGTCACCGCCCTAGTATCAGATGGGCTAGGGGCTCGTCCTCTTCCTCTAGAGGACGTCCTCCCACGACCTCTTCCACGGCCTCTTGCCGCTGTTCCTCCTCGAGCCACAGCCCCAGTGGCTGGCTCAGTCGTTTCCTGTCTTTCTGTTGTTGCTGCTGGTGCGTTCGTTGCTCTAGTTCTAACCATCTGCGAAATAGAGTGAAGATGGTCAGATACCAATTTGTATCACCTAGATACCAATTGGACTCAAGTAGTAGCACTAAAGAAAGAATGAAAGAATGGAATTTTCCTAAAGTCTTATAGCCTCTCAAGGAAAAGTAAAGGCGTCCCCCTACCGTTCCTTAAGACTCTACTAGACTCGTTCTTGTGTGATGAGACCAACGAACCTAATGCTCTGATACCAAGTCTGTCACGACCCAAATCGGGGACGCGACTGGCACCCACATTTACCCTCCTATGTGAGCGAACCAACCAATCTAACCTTTAACATTTTAATACAATATCAACAAAAGAAATGCGGAAGACTTAAACTCATTAATAAAACAACTCAACTATTATTATTATCCCCAAAATCTGGAAGTCATCATCACAAGAACATCTATCTCAAATTGCTAAACTAAAACTGTCTAAGAAGTTAAAACAATAAAAGCTAGTCCATCCCGGAAGTTCAAGGCATCAAGACTTGAAGAAGAAGCCCAGTCCAAGCTAGACGCGTTAGCTCACCCTGAATTTCCGAAGGTGGTGAAGACTGGCTAGATCTACTGTTGAGTCGAAGTTGGAATGAATGATTGCTGCATTACACAAATAACAAAGAAGAAAACATAAAAGTAGGGGGTCAGTACAACCACACGTACTGAGTAGATATCATCAGCTAACTCAAAATAGGGAACAAATATATCAGTAATAATGTAAATCAACTATAAACTCAACATATAGCAACAACAAGATTATAATCGTCAATAAACACCATCAAGTTCTTCCCTGAGGGCTCAAGCCTCAATACCATACTCATTGGGAATTAAGTTCATTATGTTGAGTATATTAACATCTTCAAGATTCATTATCTTTCTTCCTCTTGTGTCGGTACGTGACACTCTGATCCCTATCGCTATGTGTCGGTACGTGACACTCCGATCCCCTATATCTACGAGTCGGTTCATGACACCCGATCCCCTATCTGTGTTGGTACGTGACACTCCGATCCCCTATATGTGTCGGTACGTGACACTCTGATCCCCTATATGTGTCGGTACGTGACACTCTGATCCCCTATATGTGTCGGTACGTGACACTCCGATCCCCTATATCTATGTGTCGGTTCGTGACACCCGATCCCCTATCTGTGTCGGTACGTGACACTCCGATCCCCTATATGTGTCGGTACGTGACACTCCGATCCCCTCATTCTACGTGTCGGTTCGTGACACCCGTCCCACTAATACTATGTGTCGGAACGTGACACTCCGATCCACTAAGTTCTTTCTATCCGTTCATCAAGCCTCTCCATACCAAGGCCCCATCAATCCATTACTTTAATTCATCAAGCCTTCTTTTTAACCAAGGCATCATCATTAATATCATAGATTAAAGTTTCTTTCAAGATTTGGGATTCAATGGTTTTTATCATGCTTGTTTTATCAAAATCACATAATCATATTCATGCAAGCATACAATTAAGCATATAGACAGCTTTACAACACCACTAATACATATCATACACTATTAAGAGTTCACTACGAATATCGTAACATAACCATAACCTACCTCCACCGAAGACTAGTGATCAAGCAAGAATTCCAAAGCTTTGATATCCTCTTCCCTTGTTCGACTCTCTCTCTCTCTCTCAATCTGTCTTTTCTCTTTTGTTTTCTTTATTCCAACCCTCTTTTCTTTACCCTAATTATCATATAATTAAGAATAAAATAGGACAATAAAACCCCCTTATTAACTTAAGGTTACCTCTTTTAACCCCTAAGTAATTAGACTTATTAATGTTAACCCTCAATCTTTATAATTAAGGAAAGAATAGTCAAAACGACCCTAAAAACGTGTGGAGAAATCCTATTCTGACTGGGATCTGCGTGACCTGTGACGGGCCGTCGTGCCTGCGACGGTCCGTCACACCGGTCATCGCAGCCTCCCCAAATTTCAGGTGAACTGTGACGGCCCGTCACCCCTGTGACGGTCCGTCCTGCACCTCCGTCCTGACGGTCAGAAACTCGTTTCTTGTACCAAATTCTCAAAAGTTGAAGTGTTTTGCAACGGAAACTCACGACGGTTCGTCGTGGATGTGACGGCACGTCCTACAGGTCCGTCACAATTTACAGAGAGTCGATTTTCAGTACCCAATTTCAGAATTCTAAGTATGCTGACACGCTGCACCCTCGACGGGCCGTCGTGCCTGTGACGGTCCGTCGCAGTGCCCGTAGTCTTGGCATGTTTTTCCAGAATTAAAAATCTGCTGCTCAAAGCGACTAAACAGGTCGTTACAGAAAGGGAGGAAATGGGAGCAGCAGAAACACAGCAGCAGACTCCGACCAGTAGGTCGGGTCGGGTTTCTGGTTAATGACGCAACGAGTCCCCGACGACGGTCCATCACAGATGCGATGGTCCGTCATGGGTTCCATCAGGGATACCCTAATTTTGAAAATAAATGAAAAACGTAGCTGGAATTAGGAATTAATACGATGGTCCGTCGCAAGCGTGACGGACCATCGATTTGTCAATCAGTGAATGTTGTGGAGTTAATTTCTGCAAAATTTCCTGTTTTAACGTCACGGCACGACTAAAGACACTTGATTACTCTGAATTCATCAAGATGGTATGTCTTGATCACTTCATTCGCTGATTCAGCATGCTTGAAATAGATTTTTATTCGTTGTCAATTCACCTTAAACCGCACACCCTCCTTGGTTTCCAACTCAACTGCTCCATGAGGGAATAGTTAGGAAATCAAGTGATGGCCAGTCCATTTGGACTTGAGATTGCCCCGGAAACAAGCGCAACCTAAAATTGTATAAAAGCACCAAATCCCCAACTATAAACTCTCGTTTTTCAGTTTTTAGGTCATGGTACTTCTTCATCTCTTCTTTGTAGGATATAGCAGATATCGATTGGAACTCACCACTCTGCCTCATCGACCTAAAAATTTTCAAGGTCACTTCTTCATTGTTTAATCAAAATTTTATCTGCCATTTTCCATATCAACTAAGGCTCTACCCGTAGGAAGGAATGGCCTACCAAGAATAATAGGCACTTCAAAATCAACTTCACAATTAAGAATAACAAAATTTGGCGGAAATATGAACGACTCCACTTTTACTAGCACATCGTGGAGTATCCCTATAGGCCTTTTTACTGTTTGATCAGACATCGGTAGCCATATCGCAATGGGCTTTGGACCACCCAAACCCAAAGTCTTGTAAATCTAGAGGTCCATGAGATTTATGCTTGCCCCTAAATCATATAATGCTTTAGCAAAATGTAATAACCCGATTGTACAAGGAATAGTGAATGCACACAGATCTTCTTTCTTTTGTACTAGAGATCTTGTAGCAATATCACTACAATGATGCATTCTATCATCATCCTCAAAAGTTACCGATCTTTTATTTGTAACCAGATCTTTCATAAACTGCCATAACCGGACATTTGTTCTAGAGCTTCTACTAAAGGGACATTAATAGAAAGCTACTTCAACATTATTATAAAGCGCCGATATTTACCATTCTCAGTCTTTTTCACTAATCTTTGAGGAATGTGGGTGGTGGTCTAGGCATGGGAGTTACCTTTTTAGGCACTTCAACATCTTTTCCAGTGTTATCTTCTACTTCACCACTAACCTCTACCACTTTATTATTATCTTTTATCACCTTTTCCTCATTAGACGGCATAGGTGGGTCAACGGTTTGCTTACCGACCCGAGTAGTGATTGCCATACAGTGTCCATCATTTTTTGGATTTTGGACAGTGTTACTAGGAAGAGTGCACGGTTGCTGTGTGTTCAAAATCGCAGATAATTGGGCCATTTGCAAATCAAGCTGCTTAATCGATATTGCATGTGTATCAACTTTTTGCCCAACACCCGCTAAATCACTCCTTAACTCTTTAATGTGCTCATTACTAACATCCAACCTACTCATCATTTTGTGCAACATATCCTCAACTCGCGCCATACTTTCTCTTCCATACCTAGGAACAACTTCACGATTTTGAGGAGGAACATAGGGCCCATTACTATCATTTATGTTACCATAGTTACCCCTATTGAAGTTGTTGTCGCGGTTGTTATTTCCATATCGGACATAATTACCCTTATGGTTATAGTTACCATAGTTCCGACCTTTGTTTCCTTGACCTTGGCGCCAATTCTTTTGATTTGATCCTTAGGAATTCAGTAGGAAACCCCCCGTCTGCTCATTTACCGCATAGGAATCCTCCTCATAGTAATATTCATCATTTGGTGGTGGTGGTTTAGACAAGTAGTTCACTGCATTTATCATTTCTGCACTCCTAGTGATATGTTTTAATACCAACCAAAATCAATTCTCATCTGAGCCATCTCTTCACGAATCTCATCTGTGGCTGTGTTGTGTGTGGATTGTACTGGGAAGGTATTTTTTCTTGTATCTGACTTCCTAGTACTCCAAGCTTTATTATTCCAAGCGATTTTCTCTAAATTTTTGGAAATCTTGGCATAAGGACACTTCCCATAAGAACCACCTGCTATAGTATCCAATAGTGTTTTATTATTATCATCCTGTCCCAGATAGATGTATTCCTTCAGTGACTCATCATCTATGCGGTGATTGGGGACACTTCTAAAAAATGAAGTGAATCTATCCCAAGAACTGCTAACTGACTCTCCAGGTAGTGCAAAAAAGTTGTTCACACTGTCTTAGTGATTTAGTTTCTTGGAGACCGGGTAGTAATGTGCTAAGAAAATGTCCCTTAGATGGTTCCAAGTGAAAATTGAGTTATAAGGGAGCTCAATAAACCAAATAGGAGCCTCTTCTGTCAGTGAGAGAGGAAATACTCTTAGCCCTATTACATCCAAATTCAAATCAGGCCTTGCTACACAACTTTTACACACTACCCTTACCTTAGCTATATGGGCATGTGGGTCCTCAGAATGTATCCTGAAAACAAACCTCTAGCAGTGAGTATTTGTGTTAGACTACTAGTTACCACAAAGGTGCGGCCTTGTGGTAGAGGGGGCAAGACATGTGGCCCATCACAGTCTGCAATATTATCATAACCTCTGTAGTATTCTTGACGACTTGGAGTGAGTATTTGTCCCCTTTGTTGATTTTCACCAGGATCATCGGGTAATAACTGACCATGAGCATCAACTGGAGATGGGATGTTCTGGTTTGGATCCTTATCGTTAATACCCAACTTTCGATTCATAATGCGTAGTGTATGCTCTAATTCGTGGTCGTAGGGAAACAAGGGTTCTCTTCATCTCCGTGTATTTGGCATACAAGGAAGTTAGTTATGCAAGAATAAAAACAATAGAAAAGTAAAACTAACAAAATATTTATGAAACATTAGTAATAAGTTTAAATTAATCTAAAAGCTAAATTCCCCGGCAGCGGCACCAAAATTTGATACGCTCAAACTTACTTCTTAAATAAGAAGTAAAGAGGTCGTATAAATTAAGAACCAAACTAATGAGGTTGGGATCGATCCCACGAGGAAAATAGTTCCGAGTTAACTTTATTATAATGTTTAGTAAACTATTTCCTTAGAGAACAAAAGACAAAAAGGGCGTTTTTATTTCTAAATTAATGAAAATAATTAACTAAATTAAAGTAAAAAACTAATAGATTCAAATTTCGGAGCTTAATTAATTAATAAAAGTAACTAGGGCTCAAGTGTTCCCCACAGGTTCCTAACTTGATAATTCTAACTATGACAATTCTTTCCTAGTATCTTTCATGTAAAGTGATAAGTTATGTATCTCTAAATCCTTGGTACAACATCAAGAAAATTTCACTCCGCACCTTGGTCCGGCTACGTGTGTAGCTATACTAACCCTTACCTTTACCTCATATTAAGCATTGTATTTAATATTTGACTAAGTTATTACCTCATACCAACCGACACGAGCCTATTAGATAGTGTACACTAAATCTATATTTATAATTCATTTCCTAATATCCACGTCCTTGGTCCATCAAGTAGCATTAAGACGAGTTCTAATGTTGGTTATCCGTTAAAAAAACTTCTAAACGAAAGAATTAGAAATACATGTATGACACTATTCTAGAATTGCTATTTTAGATGGATTTTAGCCAAATATTCGCCCATGGTTCCCACAACCCTAGTTATGGAGTTTAGTTACCCATGGTCATAATCACACTATCCATATATTTAATATAAGAATTCATGCACTTACTTTTATGAGAAATAATAAAATCCAAAAATTCACTTAATTAATCAGCAAAACACCAACAATCAATTCCTTAAAAGTGTATCAATTACTGAATTAATTATTCAATAGTTGAACAAGAGAACTAAAAATTATCCAAAAGTCTAATAGTCGAATCTCAAAAACGTGGTTTTTTGAAATATTTATAATAAAAACAAAAACCTAATAAAACAAGGATTATAATTACTGAAATTCTTTCGAAATGCGTCTGACTCGACGGACCTTGTGATAGACCGTAGTGGGCACGACGGGCCGTCAAGGCCTTCGTCGTCCCATACTTCACAAATTTTTCTGTTGCTTTGTTCATTACCATTCACAAAGAGGTATGACAGACCATTCCAAGCACGACGGTCCGTCGAGGGTCTCCGTTCCATAATAATTTAACTTGGACTTTGGGTACTGGGACTACTCTATGATCACTACGATGAACAAGCAGAATGGACCGTCGTGTCTATGACGGTCCGTCATGGACTTCCGAATCCCACACTAGGTCAGACTACCCCATCTTCCTACAACATCTTCTCTCCTCACTACGATGACACCTACGGACCGTCACAGACTTGACGGACCGTCATAATCTCCGTAGGTGGTCTCTTTTGCGTTTCTCATTCAAAAACTTCCGCGTTCATCTTTGGACAGATTTTCTACAAATAAGGAGAAACTTACATAAAATTCAATACAAAAAGGCTTTTGGACACACACTAAACTTAAGGAAAAAGCATTAAAAGTACCGTGAAACCACGGTACATCATGCATGAACTAGAAAAGTAATTTTGAAAATGACATCCGACATGGTGTTGACTTTGAAAAATATTCTACGCGTTCCTACTATTAAGAAGAATTTAGTTTCTGTTGCACTAAATATGTTAATAAGAAAGGGCTACCTCACTAAGAGTCTCTTAAAACTAAATGTAATGGTTGTTGACAATATTAATAAGACTTTTGAGTTTGTTTACTTATTGGAGTCAAATGATTTATAGCATGCCCATATGAGACATGTAAATTACAAAGTTTTGCGAGAATAGATTACATAAGAATTATTGCCTCATTTCAACTGTGATAAATTTAAAATGTGATATTTTTGTGGAATGTTAGTTTCTTAGACATCCTTATAATTCAATTGACAAGAATTCTAAACCTTCAGACTTAATTCACACATATATATGATATGTGAAGTCACCACCATCTCGTGGTGGGAAAAAGTTTTATAACTTTATTGACGATTGAACTCGATTTTGTATAATATATATATATATATATATATAATATATATATATATATATATATATATATATATAGATATATATATATATATATATATATATATATTATATATATATATATAGCTTGATATTAAGGTGAAAAAATACATGTATTTAATCAATACAAAACTCAAATATAAAATCAATTGAATTTATATATAAAAATGATTTAGACTGATAAGGATGGAGAATACGAATCTCTTTTTGCATAGATATGTTTGGAATACAGTATTATTCATGAAACTACTATACCTTATACATTAGAGTCAAATGGTTTTGTGGAACAGAAGAACAAAACATTTATGAAATGATGAATTCCTTGATAATCAGTTCTTGTTCACGTGAAACTTGTGGGGGGGGGGGGGGAGCGATCCTTACGGCTAACAAGATACTCAATAGGATACGCAATAGTAAAATTCAACCCATTCCATATGATATCTTGAAAGGAAGAAAATCTAACATGAAATATTTCAAAGTGTGGGTATTTTTACCCAAGATTGAGGTTCCTTAATCAAAGAGGGTTAAAATAAGACCTAAAACAGTATATTGTGCATTTATTGTCTATACTATGAACAATAAGGCCTATCAGTTTTGAGTTCACAAATCTGATAATTCTGAAATTCATGTTAATACAGTAATTGAGTAAGAAAACACTAAGCTCTTTCAACGCATTTATCCTTATAAAATCGAATGTGAGTCAACATGTGAAACACCTAAACGACCACAAGAAAAATCATTGAAAAAACACAATCTAATGACGATCCTAGGTGTAGTAATCAACAATTGAAGTCCACTTCTTTCAGACTAGATTATGTGGCATTCTTTATTTAAAATGAGACTCAAACATTTAAAGACGCTATGTCTTCATCTGAGTCAACTTATTTAAATAAGTATTAATTAATAGTGAAATAAAATCAATTTTAAGTAACCATACTTGGGAATTGACTGATTTACCTCAATTTAAACCTTTTGGATCAATGTGGATCTTTGATACAAAAATGAAAGATAACGCGACTATTTAAAAATATAAGGCTAGAGTTGTAGTCAAAGTATACAGACAAAAAAAGATTTTGACTACTTTGATACATAACCTAGGGTAAATAGGATAACATCAATTAAGATGTAATAGCACTAGAAGTGCATAATCTTAAAATTCACCAAATAGATGTAAATACAACCTTCTTAAATGGATAGCTTGAGGAAAAATTTTATAGGTAACAAAAAAAGGGTTTATGGTTCTTGGTAAAGAAGAGAAAGTGTCCAGGCTTGTGAAGTCACATTATGGGAGCAAGCACCAAAATAATGACATGCTAAATTTTACCAAACAACTTTGGCAGATGAATTCAAGATTAACGAATGTGATAAGTGTGTTTGCAATAAAACTATTCTGAATCATGATGTCATTGTTTGTTTGTAAGTTGATTACATGTTAATAATGAGTGAAGATATTTATGATATAAAAGCTACTAAATGTCTGCTGTCTAACAATTTATATATGAAGGACTTAGGAGTTGTGATTTTATCATAGGTGGAGGGATTCTCAAAGCTCCTCAGGGACTAGCATTATCTCAATCTCATTATATTGAAAGAGTATTGGATAAGCACAAATACATGAGTTCCAACAATGTCAAAACTCCAATTTGTTTAA
This sequence comes from Solanum peruvianum, assembly GCA_027705065.1. NCBI lineage: Eukaryota > Viridiplantae > Streptophyta > Magnoliopsida > Solanales > Solanaceae > Solanum > Solanum peruvianum. Next base: position 50,447,735 of record JAKWJD010001759.1, read on the forward strand.
GTTTTATATTTTAAAAGAATGAAGGTTAAAGTGATTCTCGATTGGAATATTCAGATTGTTGGAATGTTTGATGTATATTATGAATTGTACGAGACCATACATAACATTTGCTATTATCAAACTTAGTGGGTTCACTAGTAATACTAACAAAATTACTGGGCGGCTATGAAACATGTGTTAGGGTATTTGAAACCTACACAACACGACACATTGCATTATTATAAATTAGTGTCGTGATTGAAGGATGTAGTGATGCAAATTGGATCACCGGTCAAATGAAGCAAAATCCTAAAGTGGTTATGTGTTTACACTCTGTGAAGGAACAATCTCTTTGAAATCGTCTAAACATACATATTTTTCTTGCTCTACAATGGAATCTAAATTAATTTCTTTAGATAAGGCCGGTGAAGAAGTCGAATGGCTGCGGAATTTGTTGGAGGATATTTCATCCTAGCCCAAACATGTGGGATTTTTGCATACATTGTGATAGTCAAGCAGCAATAGGTAGGATAGGGAGCGTCATGTACAATGAGAACTCTCATTATATACGACGGAGACATAACATTGTAACATAATTGCTCGGTAGTGGAATTATCATAATTGACTATGTGAATTCAGGAGATAATGTATGAGATCCACTAATGAAAGGCCTAGTAAGAGAGACAGTTGAAACATCATCTAAATGAATGAGTTTACAACTTAGAACAAGTCATTGTGAAAGTAATTCTATCTTGTAGACTGGAGGTCCCATGAACTTTATTTAAGAAGAAAAACAACATTGTGTCTTTCGGTTCGATATTTTCAATCAATTCAATTCATTGTAGTGATGAGACAATTTTCTAGAATGAGGTTAAAACATCAAGTCTTGTTAGTGAAGTTAACAAAACTTAAAGTGTTTAATGATTTGTTAAGTTTTGAAGATTTGATCAAATAGTGTATCTATGAGATGACACAGTTAGCAATCACCTATATGAGTGTGAAGTGTAAGCCTCTTCAAAGAGATCTTTTTGTCAAAAGCCTATTCTCTATAAACTCATAAGACTAGGAGGTTAATGGTTAAAACACACAGAACCATTAGAATCATAAACATTAAATTTTTCAATTGTGTTACATATGGTTGTCTAGGTATAAATCAAAGCTCGACGATTCAACGATATCGCATCTACTGCTTGATCAAGTATATCCACCATATGTTTACTACAAAATGTTCAATGGGAAACCTACTTATCCAAATGTAATTGATTCTTTCTTGTAAAGGACACACTCATCCGTGCATTCCTTATGTTATAATCACTCCCCATTCATTTGTTGGATTGTTGGGTATATAGCAAGATTTAATGGGTAATTTAGGGAAGATGCAAAGAGAGGAACTTGAAGAGTTCTCTTATGTATTAATAAAAAGTCATTTCTCTCTCATTGATGGTGGAAAAAAAATAAAAATATTTAAATAGACAAACACTTCTATTAGTTGTTAAAAGGTTTGGAAAGAGGGACCCCTCTGCGCCATCGCCATCGTCGTCGCTCATTCAGCTCGGCTTCGACTTTGGTTTTGTCTTTGAGAAATGATCAATCGAGATGTTATATTTTGGATGAAGTTTTTTTAATTATTTAGTTATTTATTTATCTAATTAAATAAATTAAATGGTCAAACCATATCAATTATTTTGTTAATGAACCAAAATATTCCGGTGTAACTCAGATCCCCGTGACCCGTTTTATTTAAAATACTTTCCCATTTTATTTGAATTTTCCGTAATTGGAGATGATTGTTCTATCACCAGTCCACTCAATATTCAGTAGCAACTCATGTATTCGCGATTTGCGAGGGTTGAAAATGGATTTAAGATAATATGAACAACAATATGATATAACGAGGTCTTGAATGTGTTCTCTAAATGAATAGTCAAAGAGATTAATATGAATACTCCCTAAAATTAAAAGAAAAGGGATGTTGTGGAAAAAAATATACCTTGCCGCGACCGCCTTTCATTATCAAAAATACCCTTCCTATGAAGAAGCCTAGCAAGCTGGCTTAGATCTTGATAGTACATATGATGACCTACTTATTTCACAGAACAAAAGATTAAAGTCATCTGTCTTGTTTTTCCCAAGAAGTCAACAGTGTTACACCATTGGTATACTTCGAATAAACTTGAGTACATATTGGATATACCGATGCTCTAGTTTTGAAGAGAATCAATGTCGAAATAAGCGGAATCAATGTGTTCTAGTTTCTAGCCTTGCATCGACCATCCAATGAACCATGGTCTAAACAACCATTGCCTGAAAGGACTATATCCATGGTCCCACCCCACCCCCAACAAACAAGGTACATCTCGCGCCTATGGGCTGCTAGAACTATTTAAGAAGACACTCGAAAGTGGAAGGGAGAACAACCCACCCAGTGGACTACCGATCTACAAGTCCTACAATACTGGAGCGAGATTCTCTAATAATCCAAGGTCGTGGGTGGCCAAGAGGTCCCACATGGAGACTTGGGATCTCAGCAGGAAATGCAAAGGTTGAAACAAGACGGCCGACCAAAGAGAATAAACTAGTTGAGTTCTGATCTAAGTAGGCTTATAATTAAGTAATACCCTTACCCTGGGAACCGATATCTGGACATTGTTCATTTTGATCGACGTTCCAGCTTTGTCCATCGACATCTTAATTTTGATCTGGTTCGACTCATGATCGCATCTGCAAACCTTATCCCATGGGCTTTAGTAGACGCTTTTCATTCTTCACTCGGTCCTTAGTAGCCTTTCCAAAATAAACCTAACCTCTTACCTTTGGAAAGACGCTAAATAGGCCGTCACCCTTATGCCGATATATATAAAAGATGAAAATTAGATAGTTTTATATAGAATTAGCCAAAGCTGGGTAGAGCTAGGTTCAAGATAAAACTGGAGAGACCTTCCATTCTTTGATGAACACGACTTTTTCACGGAGTCTGCTTCCACAGTTTCTTTAGAAAAAACCAACTTGCATCCCAAACTTCTGGACTTTCTTTGGTGCCAAAGACCAATGTCTAGTTAACCAAGAAGATAACTGTTCTTTTAGACGAGAAAAATGAGTCTCACTCTAGGGTTAGAAGCCAGTACGAAGCTTGCTATGGGAATGGACCGAGGTAGGGCGATGGATATTTTATCATCCAATGCATCTTCTTGTTACCCCTCAACCCTAAGACTTCAAATCCATCTTATATCGAAGTGAGTTTGGCTGGATCGAAAGAATCTGATTGATAAATCGACGGTCCGTCACGCTTGCGACGGACCATCGTATTAATTCCTAATTCCAGCTACGTTTTTCATTTTTTTTCAAAATTAGGGTATCCCTGATGGAACCCATGACGGACCATCGCATCTGTGATGGACCGTCGTCGGGGACTCGTTGCGTCATTAACCAGAAACCCGACCCGACCTACTGGTCGGAGTCTGCTGCTGTGTTTCTGCTGCTCCCATTTCCTCCCTTTCCAACTTCCTGCCTTTCTCATTTTCTTATTTATCAACTGATCCATATCACTTCCCCAAATCCCTAAATCTCCTTTCTACTAGTTGGAGTCTGCTCCTGTGTTTCTGCTCTTGATAGATGAGTGCCTAACTTGCTTGTTTTTGTCCTCTTCTCAGGTATGTGTCTCTGATCTCTACCCATTTACACTGCATTTTTATTTTTCAATTACTATTGGCCTATTTCTTTTTTGTGGGTCTTTTCTCTTTGATCCAATTTTGTCTGACCTAGGTTGACAGTCCCTCGAATTGCCTTGTTAAAACTCGAGAAATTGGTGTTTTAGTATTGCTAGTTTGCTAGGTATTTGGGTTAGAAAAATGTAGATTAATATCAAGTATTTTGTTTTAGTCATAGGGGATGATTGTGGCATCCTCAGTTCTGTCACTGAATGAAAGAACGAGACCCCGACGACGGACCGTCATACCCACAATAGACCGTCATAGGGTCTGTCCCAACACCCCACTATTCATTGTCTCAAAGTGTCCACCAACGGACATATGTGACGGACCATCGTTCCCACGACGGTCTGACCTGCACAGCCATTATGGTTTTCAGAGACCCATGTCCTAAGGGTATCCATTTTTTTTCTAAGTGTCCACTAACGGACATCTACGATGGACCGTCATACCCACGACGGACCTTCCTCCACAACCGTCATGACTATCGGAGACCCCTCTCCTAAGGGTCTCATTTTTTTTTCTAAGTGTCCTCTGACGGACATCTACGACGGACCGTCGTACCCTCGACGGTCTGTCCTGCACAACCGTCATGATGGTCAAAGATCCCTCTTCTAAGGGTCTCCATACTTTATCTAAGTGCCCCACGATGAACTTCGATGACGGACCATCATTATCGCGACGGTTCGTCCTGCTTATCGGTCATAACAGTCAGAGAATTCCCTTTGGGGGGTCTCCAAATAAACATTGTTGAAGTAAGACATGACGGACCCCATGACGGTTTTTCATACTCATGACGGTCCATCACCTAGTCCGTCGTGTTTCACTGCTACTGCAGAGATGTCATTACAGCTTTGCTCTTATGTGTATTTTTTCTCATTGTTGCTTGTCTTGTTTGCTCCTTCTAGTACTAATAATGATTATTTAAAGGTACTATCTATAATGGCACTGAAACAAGATTGAGTTTACTCACGTGGCTGTTCAAGGTCTGTCGCCCCGTCTGCCCGACTGGTTATAGGCTTTGATGATGAGCATGATCCCGAGTACGTGCCCCCAGGCACTGCCACTCCAGCATAAGCGGTACGTGCAACCATAGCTATGCCCAAAGAGGTGGCGTTTGGCTTAGTCACTGCCTCCCTGTCTGATGAGGAACGCACACTGACTGACACACCTTCTGGATCAGCTACACAAGAAGAAGGGGCGTCTGGTTCCTTAGGAGTTTCATGGTCAGAGGAAGCGTCCGGGTCCGCAAAAGTCTCTGCACCCGCCACGGCTGCATAGTCTGCCTCGTCTGATGAGGCTGACAATCTTGATTCCACTCCAGGCTCACCGAATCAAGTTCCTGACCCAGTTGCCGACCATCTCAATAGGTGGTGTGTCACGGGCAATACCAAGTGTATTCAGACGCCAAGTTTCTAAATGATAAAGGAGTCATGACACAAACCCTTACACTGGAGAGGCGGGTCATTACGGGAAGTCTCCCCACCATGCCAGATATCCACAGTCTCTTCACCAGACACCGTCTAGAGTGGACGGCTCGTTCTTTGAGCCACTATAGTAAGGAGTTGGTCTGAGAGTTTTACGCCTCTTATGTGGCTTCTCTCCAATCACAGATCGATAGGTGGGCTGTCCCCGCCAAACATTCCCCACTTGAGACGTCAGAGTACGAGGCATACAGATAGACATCTCCCTGCCAGCCATCCGCCAGTATCTGTACGGCGACAATGTTGATACCACCAGGACCCCTCTCACTGCCGAGTTTGATACCGGTGGCAAATTGTTAAAGATGGTCGATTCTTGCGTGAGCCATCATCGCTCAGAGAGACAACCAAGAGGTGGATGGAACAGCACTTATCTATTGATGGATAAGGTGCCAACTGGGTAATGGAGCCGAAGGGAGTCATCAGGAAGGCTAACTTGACTTTCACGGCTAAGTTTCTATGGTTGATTGTCTGCCACAACCTCTCCCATATGGTTGCAGATAATATAGTTACATGGGATCGCGCAGTTCTTATGGTAGCGATGATGGTCGGGTTTGAGGTTGACTTCGGTTGGCTTCTTCAGGCATTCATGCACGAGAGGGCTTTCAAGGTCACCACTACTTACCCTTTTCCATGCATGGTATTTTCATTATGCAGGTCCGCAGGTGTGCTATTCTGGCACATTGATCATCTCAAGACTCCGCAGGTCAATGTTGATATCGGCCTCATCATATATGAGGCCGATTAGTTGGCTCCACGCATAGGGCCCCATCGAGAGGTGCCTCTACTTGGTGAGAATTTGGCTGATACTATACCACATGCTCAAACGGCTATGCAGGCTACTTCATCACCCACTGACACTACCCCGGTTGAGTATATCCCGGGTAGTAGCATTGTACCAAGCTCCTCTCGTTCAGCCCCTTCCCCCGATCTGGTCCAAGTTGCTACGGTCCAAAACTAGAGGCTCAGATGGACACACTTCGGCATAAAATCAAGAATTGGATGAAGAGGTCTATTGCTGAGGCGTAGGAGCGCTTCGAGCGTACGATGGCATAGCACACAGAGAGGAAGATCACGGATGTTCATCAGCTCATAGATGCTTTAGAGTTGCAGGTGTCAGCCCGGCCAGCCCCTTCGGTGGACGTGTCGACCCTTTAGGCTGCGGTTGAGAGTTTGCGAGTAGATCTTGTTATGATTCTAGAGGCTAGGGTGCCTGAGTCTGAGGCCTCTTCTGCAGAGCCTGCTGAGGACATAGTGTTGGCTGCTTTATTCGCCACTTTTGAGATTCCACTACCTCCTCCTCGAGAGCATGCCAAGAGGCGCAGGGGTCAAGAAGAGGATGAGCCAAGGGCAAGGAAGAAGGAGCATCGTGAGATGGAGGTTGCGAGGAGATCCTCAATTACAGATGAGGAGGCAGGTAAGATTAGGGCTGTAGATTAAGCTGCTGGGGCATCTAGCTCCAGTGATGTGGAGACAGCGGGAGGCAAAAATAGTGCTGCTGCTGATGAGGACACTATTGAGGGTGTCAAGACTACAGAGGTAGTGAGTTCTGGGGATCTTGACCCAACACCTTGCTGATCGCCGGCGCTTTGAGCCTAAGGTTTTCTTCACCTACCAATCTCGTATTTAAGTTTTTGTATGCATTGGGGACAATTGCATATCTTTTGGTTAGGGGTGGAGTAAATGGAAAGTGAGTGCTAGGGTGAAGTCTTAGTATCCCAACTTACATTCCTCTTTAAGGGTTTTCTTGCCTTTGTTCTTTTTTCCCCAAAAGACTGATTACTTTTATTGTTGAATCGGTATGTTATATCTTGTGTACATAGTATAACTATGAAGTATAATGGCGAAAAATAATATGATATCCTGCTATGAAAATGATGCATGACTAGGCATAGTAATTGATAATTGTGTGACTTTAAACGTGACATAGAGATACACTACTGCATGAACTTGAATCTAAGATTCAAACTAGGTATCTAAAAATCGGGGAATGTAATGAATGTCAAGTGAGTGTGAGGAAAATTCGAAGGATCCACCATTGAGACTGAGCTAGAACTTGCCTGGTTAGTTTTGCTAAAAGTAAGCAAAAATGAAAAAATCAGGAAAGGATCATAGGTCTTTGTTCGAAATAGTCAATCTTGAGTAATATATATATATATATATATATATATATATATATATATATTTTATATATGTATGTATATATATATATATATATATATATAACAGAAAATAAAATGAAGTTAATCATGTATTGATCCAAATGATTTGAGCTTAAAAATATATCTTTCTTTTTCACCCCAATTGATCTTCTTTGGGAACAATGTATTGGCCCTGGTCCCTCCTTGGACATGTGCACCTCAGTTTCTGCCAAAAGCATAAGTTGAGGGTGGCTAATGCTTTAAACAACCTTGTCGTGGCGCTTACCCAACCGTGGGTATTGTGAACCTTGACTCATGGAAAAGTCATAAGTTGGGGTGGCAGTTATAAGGAATACTCCGGAAAGTGGGGTTGAAATAATTAAGAGAATGAAAGAACAAAATAGAATTGATTAAATAAAACACTTACATATAAGAGTAAGAAAGGGAAAACAGCAAGATAAAAAGAAAATTGAGAAATTGGGCGAAATAAAACGATAAAAAGGTGGTAAGTTTAGACGATATGTTAAGGAGGACAACAAGTCACTAAAGTATACCTAATATACCCTACCTAACCCTGAGCATATGTTACAAGCTAAGAAAGTCCTATCGTGATCCTAAGAGTTGTATGGCAAACTTATAGCAGTGAAATAAGGGCAAGCTTATGAAAATAAGTAAGAATGAGTTGTGAATTTATTCTAAGAGTGAGTGTCGAAAAGTAATCCTTATACTCAAACTGAAATCATTGTGTGAAAATGTAGATGTTGTTTTGATATGAGGACACTAGTTGCAATACCGAAAATATTGTCACCTCGATAAGAAATTGAAGAGGATAGGTGTCAGTGCATGATGAGTCTATGTCATGGTCTAGTTCCACATAATTCAATCCTAATAGTGATAAAATGCATAAACATGATGAGAATGATCGGGATTGATAGCCAAAAGATTGCGAAAGTTAAAATATGGATACTCTTGTACAAATATTTTGTAGTGAGTCATAGTGCGTCTCGTGAGGACAAACAACGAATTTAAGTTGAGGGTGTTGATGTATCGTGGTATCACGGTACTTTTAATGATTTTTCCTTAAGTTTAGTGTGTGTCCAGAAGCCTTTTTGTATTGATTTTTATGTAAGTTTCTCCTTATTTGCAGGAAATCTGTCCAAAGATGAACGCGGAAGTTTTTGAGCGAGAAATGCAGAAGAGAACACCTACGGAGCTTATGACGGTCCGTCGAGTCCGTGACAGTCCGTAGGTTGAATCATAGTGAGGATAGAAGCTGCTCAAGGAAGATTGGGAAGTCGGGCCTGGTGTGGGATTACGAAAGTCCATGACAGACCGTCATAGACACGACGGTCCGTCCTATTGGTTCATCGTAATGATCAGAGAGTAGTCCCAATACCCAAATTCCTAGAAGTTAAAGTATTATGGAATGGAGAACCTTGACGTACAATCGTGCTTTGAACGGTCTCTCATACCTGTTCCTCGAGGGTAATGAAGAAAGCAACAGAAGAATTTGTGAAGTATGGGACGATGGAGGCCATGACGGCCTGTCGTGACCTTTAAGGTCCATCACCAGGTCCGTCGACTCAGACGCGTTTGGAAAGATTTTTAGTATTTAGAATCCTTCTTTTATTAGGTTTTTGTTTTTAATTATAAATAGTTCGAAAAACCTCATTTTTGAGGTTAGACTGTTAGACTTTTGGATAATTTTTATTTCTTTTGTTCAAGTATTGAAGAATTAATTTTAGTAATTGATACCATTTTTCTGGAATTGATTGTTGGTGTTTTGTTGATTAATCAAGTGAATTTATAGATCTTATTTTTTATCATAAAAGTAAGTGCATGAATTCTTATATTAAATATATGAATAGTTTGATTATGACCATGGGTAGATAAACTCCATAACTAGGGTTGTGGGAACCATGGGTGAATAATGAGGTAAAATCTAACTAAAATAGAATTTCTAGAATAGTGTCTTGCATGTATTGATATTTCTTTCGTTTAGAAGTCTTTTCTACGGATGGCCAACGTTTGAATTCTCCTTAATGCTACTTGCCGAACCAAGGAGGTAGATAATAGGAAAAGAATTATGAATATAGATTTAGTGTACACTATCTAATAGGGTAGTGTCGGTTGATACGAGGTAATAACTTAGTCAAATATCGAATACAATGCTTAATATGAGGTAAAGGTAAGGGTTAGTATAGCAACACACGTAGCCGGACCAAGGTACGGAGTGAAATTTTCTAGATGCCGGACCAAGGAATTAGAAGATACATAACTTATCAATTTACATGCAAGATACTAGGAAAGAATTGTTATAATTAGAATTATCAAGTTAGGAACTTTTGGGGAACACTTAAGCCCTAATTTTTTTATTAATTTATTAAGCTCCGAGATTTGAATCTGTTAGTTGTTTACTTTAATTTAGTTAATTATTTTAATTAATTTAGAAATAAAAACCCCCTTTTTGTCTTTTGTTTTCTAAAGAAATAGTTAACTAAATAATAGTAATAATAGAATAAAGTTATGTCTGAACTATTTTCCTCGTGGGATCGATCTCAACCTCATTAGTTGGTTTCTTTACTTGATATGACCTCTTTACTTCTTATTTGAGAAGTATGTTTGAACGTATCAATGCAACAATAGTTGTGGTTGTGTTCCCCATGAAAAAATCTTAATCAAATTCATCGTTGCGCAGGGTTTTTTTTTGCATAATAAACATGTCGATTCTCACTTGAGTCGAGAAATCAGTCCTTGGATTTTCCAACTAAGTTTCACTATGAGATCATTGGACACAGATCATATGCATCTTCTATATCTTCAATGATGTTTTCTTGGCATTTACCTTTGTCCCCTTTCCTCTGTTTGAGCACGATAGTCTGAAGACTTATGACCCCCCTTACAACCGTTGTAACATATGTCCTTTAATATCTTATTGTCATGTTATTACTTATGTCAGTTGGACTTTTTTCTCTTCTATCCTTTGGCAAGAGTTTCTTCAACAATATTGAATCCCTTTATTGTTGAATTCCCACAAGACTTCTTTCCGGCTATCTTTTTGTCTTACTCAATGTTGAGTCAAATCATAAGATATTCAAGCTTCATTTTCTTACGTTTCTGCTTTAAATAATTCTTAAAGTCGTTCCATGAAGGAGGTAATTTTTTTATCATTGTAGCCACCTGAAACTCTTCATTTACCACCTTTTCCCCAGCAATTAGATCATGGAAAATAAGTTGAAATTCTTACAATTTTGATCCAACAATTTTACTATCTGGCATTTTGTAGTCTAAAAACTTTGCGACCACAAACTCTTTCAAGCATGCCTCTTCTATCATAAATTTCTTCTTAAGTGCATTCCACAATTCTTTCGAAGTTTTCATTGCACTATAGTCTAAAACACTCAGATTGTAGCCCTTACACAGGAAGTCTACTTGTTTCCATGCTTCAATAGTTATGGATATTTATATGTCTAACATATTAGCAACAGGCACTAGAGTTTCTTCATTGGTTACTTTTCTGCATACCAAGAGTTGTATGCAGAAAATTCCCGTTATTTCAATCCTTTGAAATTCACACCACATAATTTTTCCGATTTCTCTGCTGGTGGTACATCAGTTAAAGTTTGTGAAACAACAATCATTCTAACTTTATCCTTTTCCATTTTAGAATCCTTAATAAATAAAATCGCAACAAATGGATCAGTAAGCAATAACTTAAATTGCAAACAAAAAAGGAGTATAATATCACACGGTTTTTATCTCCAACAAAAATACATATTAAAAAACATATACTTTCCTGAAAATTGTTAGAGAATTTGTGTTTAAAACAATACTACTAATTTAAACAAACATTGCACAACACGAAGTTACCAAAGTTAAATGAACCAGTGAAGAACAAAAATTAATATACAAAACTTAAATCTATACAAACATACCAAAATCTAAAAACCATAATAGAAAGAAGATCAAGCTTGCTGAATGCACAGTGTTCCCTTAAAAAAAATTATATCCCTCTAGTATTCGCTGTTTGATATGTAATATGTCCTCCCATGATAAAAATGATCTCAATTACCATTGTATTCATACCCAAAATTATGGTGTCAGCGAGCCACTCAACGGCAATAAAGTACAAGAATGAAATTTGTGTAGAAGAAGAAGAAAGCGTAAATTATCATAAGTAAAAAGTCTTATGAATTACTGGTATTTATATCCAAGAGGAAATTGTTCAGAAAGGTTGCAACCTTTCAGATTCCTCAAGATCATTCATGAAATCTTGCCACCTTTCAAACGGTCATGACAGTTCCTGAAAGTTGAAATCTTTTATAAATGTCATCTCCTACAACAGAAAATTCAAATATAACGGGAAAGTATTTTAAATAAAATGGATCACGCGGATCTGAGTCGAGGCAGAATGGTTTGGTTAATTATCTAATTAATTTGACTGTTTGGTCATTTAATTTAAATAAATTAGGTAACTAAATAAATTAATTTCAAAACATAATCTCTCGATAATATTCCGAAGTTGAATGGCGACGAATGCGGCGTGAGGGTTCCCTCTTTCCAAACCTTTTAACAACTAATAGAAGTGTTTCTCTATTTAAACAATTCTATTTTTCTTTCCACCAACAATGAGGGAGAAATTTCTTTTTACTATAGCATAATTAAACTTCATATGTTCCACCCTTTTCATTTTCCCTCCATTTACCATTAACTCTTGTTATATATACCCAACAAAAGACTCACAAAACAATTGCAGAATACTAACAGGAGGTTCTTTAATTCTAAGCTTTGGAATAACTCACCATGTCACTACTGAACCCCACAACCTTGAAGAGTATACATAAACTAAAGAAATTTCTATGGGATATTGTAAAACTATTCCCATCACTCATACTGGTTCAAGTTTAATTCAAGCATCTAATAATTCTTTTAAGCTTTATAACATACTTTGTGCTCCATTAATTAAAAAAATATTATTTTTGTTTCTATGTTTTTCAAGATAGAATCATATCTATTGAATTACTTCTTTTTACTTTTGTTGTGAATAACTTGCCCAATATAATATTAAGTGGTTATGTGTGGGATCCAAGTAAATAAATAGAACATTCCACAGAAAATAAGCTAAAGCAAATTGTTACGTAAAGAGTCTGACTCCTCTCATTTCCATTATATGAGTCTAAGCTTCTCATCTCTCTTGTAGTGATTATCATCCCTAGTTGTTATGTTCAATATTTTATATTTCTTTTTAGGCTTTTGCAAATTTAGTTTCTGGATTTGTAATTGAACTCTAGTTTTATAATAATAGTTGAGATGCTGGTTATTGTCACATTTGAATCGAGTTCATTACATTGGTGCTTTCTTGGTTCGTACTCCAAAAGGTAATGGTGGTATTAGATTGATTCAGTGGTGGTAACGACCTAGTGGGTTGGATTCTTCAGGCCAAGCAATATTTCACCTCCCTTGGCTTCTCCAAGAAGGACTAGCTACCTCTTCCTTATTTCTAGCTTATTGGTGAAGCTTTTACTTGGTTGCAACGTAAGAAGAAATTCTTCTTTTGGATACATTTTTCAAAAAAATTTCTTGTGCAATTTCCTCAACGAACCTTTACAGCTTCGGTGAGTATGACAGATACTTCACGAGCCTATTTTGACTATGTGAGTTATGCAATATTTGTTCTAGTTGGCAAAGAATCTCTTCGGAAAAAGAGGCGCATAACATAAAAACTTCTTTTTTAACAAAAAAACAAAAGATATGAATCCTCTATTCCAATTGTTCCTTTTTGACAGGAATCGATTTCTTTCGTAACATCTGTCTCTACAGTTGTTGATCTAAGTAATGTCACACAATCATCTGTCTTAGAAGATGCCTTTACATGAGGGAACACGGAGGCTGACCATATTCTCAAGAAATTGCCTGAGAAGTATATAAATTTGGATTTATTGGCATTGTGACTACAAGTAATGCTGAGATTGCGACTGTTGAAGCAGATTTGGTACATGAACCTTCTTCCATTACCAAAGGCAGGTGTTGAATGAAATTTTACACACAACTGTGAGATCTGCCATTCCTGAATCTTATGATAGATTGTGCAAAGATGTAATTATTCAAACCAAGGTCCCTACTTTAGTGTTAAATGATACGAGAGGATCTAATAATGTGGAAGATGAAAATTCACAAGATAGTGTAGATTTGTTTGACACATATCCTCTAAAGGATGCATCTGGTACTCTATCTCATTTTTCTAAGACATGACAATGATGTTGAATACACGTTTGCGAATTATTGACATAGTATATCCAATTGCGATGGGGGTACCACTATTAGTTCCTATTTTTGGTCGTGAACTATGCCAACGAGGTATGTAGTTCCTAGCTCTCTTGGTAATGGTTCTCCTAAATGAAAAAATGATTCAAATACCATTAAAGTTGGTTCGGAAGATTTATTTCTTCATAAATATTTTTTGGAGAATCAGTGTGCCATATTGACAACTGCTATGCAGTGTGTGGCGGGGATTGCTTCTTGCCGCTGAAAATGGAAAATCTATTGGGGTATTCAATAGTCAACATATTCTGACTCAATTTCCATTTGTTTTTTTGTTAATTTTCTTATGCTTATTGTAACCGCTGTGGTAACTATAGTGGATTTTTGTGTTTAGGATGCGGGAATAGGTTTCGGGTGCATGGCTCTTACAGGTCTTACAGAGAAAGTGTAGGAACTACTACTTCTGGGATGTACAAACACATCTCTATTTTGCGTATTCAAATCATATGAGTAGAGTCTGGGATCCCGAACAACTAAGTAGTGTAAAGTCCTACTAGTTCAAGGGGTTCTCTGTTGTCAACAACTGCAATGCATTAATATGTCCTTTAATTGGATATTCACTATTCTTTGTTGAATATTATGCAATTACAGATGATGTTTTCTTGTCTAACTTCCAGGAAGCATCAGCCTTGAATCTTCGCTATACCACTAAATAAATTTTTGGCATGGTACATGTGTGGGAGGAAAAGTATGAAGGATTGTATATAAGGTGAAGGTTCTACAAACTTCTGGTTACACACTTTATGAAGTTATTGAGAAAGTAGAGTCGACTTCACTCCATAGATTACTTCTTGTCTTAAGGTAATGTGTTAGTTTTGTTATCCTCTTGAACAAATGTGTGATTGCAGGGAAATTTATAATCCGGAAGAGTTATATTGTAAAATAGAAAAATATGGTTTTAATTAGTTGTTATCAGCTCTAGTGGATAGAGTTGGTGGAAGGTTTGCTTTTACATCTATTGCTCAGTACTTCGAGGTGAATAATTATAGATTCGATGAGTCTGGGCGTATTGCGAAGATCTTCTTTATCATATTTCAAGTGCTCTTGAACCTCCTTTTGATCTTAGTAGGGATGAAATTCTCAGCATTCCAATTTTTGACACCACTACCTACATTTTGGTCACTTATGGGAATATTTCATTTGATAGAAAATGAATTAATTCTATGGAAGAATAAAATGTAATGAGAAGGGCATTACTGCTCCTACTATCCATTTTAGTGAAGTGATGTTAGAAAAAATGATAATGATCCTTCATGTGGCTTACAATAGTGCTTCGACGATTTTGGGTGATATCATTAGGTTTATTACTCTTTGGAAAACTTTGGGTGATATGATTAGGTGTATTGCTCTTTCGACAATTTTGGCTGATATCATGTTAATCAGCGGCTAAACAAGACTGAAGCAACCATGTCTATGATACTCCATGATGCCAATCATGTTGATTCGTTGTTGCTTACTAATCTAACTGTACTAGTGGATTCTCATGCTTACAAGGTTCTTTTTTGAGTCGGGGTATTGTTATGCATTGGCCGAGGCCAGTTATACCAATACAGCCCAATATAATATTCAGGGGTTACGTGTGTTATCCAAGTTAATAGATAGCAAATTCCAGGGAAAATAGGCTTAAGAAAATTGTTGAGTAAAGAGTTTGATTCCTCTCATCTCCATTCCATGAGTCTAATCTTCTCATCTTCTTTCTATAGTCTATCAATCCCTATTTCTTACATTCAATATTTATATATTTGTGTCTGGGCTTTTGCTAATAGAGTTGTTGCATTCATTTTCTTGATTTATATTTGAACTCTAGCCTTATTATAATAGTTGAGAGGTTGGTTATTGTTTCATTCAAATTGAGTTCATTACACATATGACAATAATAGGAATGCTCTCCAGGACTATTGCGAGGATTGTGTCCATCCACCAACACAATCTATACGTTTATCAAAGAGTTATATACATATCATATATCATATATTACTAAAAGTGGAAAAAAACAAAAAGTTGAAATACCATTTTGCTCCTACACTAGATTAAAATATTATAAATATTTAGTTAGTTTCATGCTTAAATATTAGTGATAATCAATTATTACATTGAGTAAATTGATAGTTCATGTGTTCAAAGGAGAATTGTTTACTCTTCCTGATTTTAGTGGAGGTTCATCACATATATTTAATACTAGTTCTGGAAACGTGCCTTGCACATTTGACCTATGTTACTATTATAATTTATATAGGCCTAACAAATAAAGATGTTAAACATTGTCTGACGTACTCCTATATTTCTTTTTGTGCATATAAAATAACCTTTTTTTAGTGTTTACTTTTGCCTAGAACTTAAATATCAACAATTTTTTTGGGGAATGATGAGCAAATTGTAAGTCTAGAACTAAGTCCCAAGGTTGAAATTTCTTGGGACATAAATACTCCAACAATAATTAAAAATAAAAAAATGAATGAAGGACACAAACCAAAAAGCAAAATTATGACCATCAAAAAGATATTCCAAGACCTACTAGATTATGTGTTTCTTCAACAACCATGAAAATAAAAAATGAATGAAGGCACATATCAATAAGAAAAATAGTGACCAATAAAAGAATACTCCTTAAAGAACTATTAGATGATGAAAACAAAGTGTGGTCGATTAATTTTTTTTTTCAATTTATATAGGGAGAAATTAAGTACATGAAAGGTTTGTGCATGAATGTGTTTCATGGTATAGAAGCTAAAAAGTTTTAACAATCAAATTAATTTAGAAATGTAAAATGATAAGTTGTAACATCTAATCATGTGTTTGGTCTGGTTTAATTGTCAGTATTGATTTAATTTTAAAAATTAGTAAATGATTTTTTAGTTTAAAAAATTGGTGAAGGGCATTTTAGTAATCTAACTTTAAACTTAAAATCTTACCACGTATAATAATATTAGTTCTGGGAACGTGCCTTGCACGATTGACCTCTGTTACTGTTATAATTTATATAGGACCAAACTAAAATTTCTCGACATTGTTTGACGTAATCCTATATTTCTTTTTGTGCATATAAAATAAACTTTTTTTAGTGTTTACTTTTGCCTAGAACTTAAATATCAACATTTTTTTTTGTGAATGATGAGCAACTTGTAAGGCTAGAACTAAGCCTCAAGGCTGAAATTTCTTGGGATATCAATACTCCAACAATCATTAAAATAAAAAAATGAATGAAGGACACAAACCAATAAGAAAACTAGTGACCAATAAAAAAATATTACAAGAACTATTAGATTATGTGTTTCTCCAACATCCATTAAAATATAAAATGAACGAAGACACAAATCAATAAAGAAAATAGTGACCAATAAAAAATACTCCTTATAGAAGAACTACTAGATGATGAAAACAAAGTGTGGTGGATTTATTTTTTATCTAATTTATAAAGGGAGAAATTAAGTACATGAAAGGTTTGTGCATGAATGTGTTTAATGGTAGAAGATAAAAAGTCTTAACAATCAAATTCATTAAGAAATGAAAAATGATAGGTTGTAACATCTAATCATGTATTTGATCTAGTTTAATTATCATTATTGATTTAATTTAAAAAATTAGTAAAATATTTTTTTAAATTAAAAATTGGTGAAGGACATTTTCGTAATCTAACTTTAAACTTAAAATCTTCCCACTTATAATAATATGTTATATGATTCTTAATGTCGTTCTCTTTTATCTATTTTGTCCCTTTAAAACATTAAAATAATATTCAATTCAAGACTTTAAGAGGTTTTTGGTATTCCACTATTTTTATCTATATAAATTCAGATTTTTTGTTTCATGAAACTCACATCCAAAATTATCCTTTTCATTTTATAGTTAAAGTAGTGAAGTCATATCAATCTTAAGTATATGATATATCTACTTAGTCTGATTATATATATATATATATATATATATATATATATATATATATATATATATATATATATATATATATATCTGTGTGTGTGTGTGTGTGTGTGTATCACTTTACGAAAATAAAGTGATTTTTCTCCTTGATTCATGCTTTAGTTTGACTCTACGGAGAAGACTTTAGAATTTTTATTGGATACGAGAGAAGGTATCTACAAAAATTTGGAAAATTATGTACCAATTTTTTGTTTCTTTTTTCATTTGAATATGTTATGATTAAAGATAAACATTTGGAAAATTATGATTGTGTTCATGCTAGTGCCTTCGACGTTGCAAACTTGATGACTAATGGAGAGATTCTCTTTGGTGGTTCCGGTCCTTGCAAGCATCTATCACGGCCTCAGGGAGATCTTCACTTTTTTTATCACTCTTATATATCTATTTTCACCTGTATTTGATGCTAGCTTTAATGATTAATAGGCAGAAGGTATCGTGTATTTTCTTAGCTATCTAATAAAAGGTAATACTCCTATACCTTAGCTCTTAAGCTTTCTTTAGCTGATATAAATTACAATAGGAGGATCATAGCTTAGTGAACCATCACTCTAGAAATGATTATGATCGATTGATTCGTTAATATATAGACTGTTATTTGGGAATCTAAGACTTGGATATGCAAGAGAGTGAAACTTTAGAGTTTTTAGTGATGAAAAAATACATGTTAGACTTGGTTGCTGTTTTTTAGATCTCTTGTTATGCATGATAATATTCATTGATCTCTTAATCATATTTTTCTTTGGTTTTATTCTTTGACAGTTATTATTGTTAAAGTTTATATTACTCTATAGGATTGTCTTAGAGGTATGTTACTTTGCAAAAGCTAAGTCAATTAGTACATTACTGGATGATGTGGTTATTTAATATCTTGAGGCCAATAGAAGATCTGATGGAATGCATTCAAAGATTAAGAATGATTTTCTTAATCTGTTGGATTATGAGTAGTTCTAAGCAGATCTACTTTGTGAATTAAATAAGAGCAAGAGATTGACCAGTGAGTTTAGTAGCTTATAACTTATGTGGTTCGTATAGTTGTTGGATCCTAGTCACGGACAAAATACGGAGTTTTACTGCAGCAAGTGCTTGGTCTATTAGCAAATTTTTACTTATGTGCTAAACTACATATATAATTGAGGCAGTGAAAGTTGATTTTTATTTGATTTCATGGGTTGAAAACAAGTAAATAAGCAGTTGTTATTCGGGGTGGCAAAAGATGTACAACAAATAAACAGATCTAGATTCTTCTAATGTATGAAGGGAGGTTCTGTTGATACGAACTCCGACATGGTGCATCACTATAATGTCGTTGTGCTGATACAATCTCAAATATTAGCATTCTGGTAACTGTTATGTGAATATCCACAAGGCGCAATACACTAAGCTCTTTTACCTTTTTAGAAGCCTCGTCATGCTATCTTATAAAGAATTACAAGACGGCACATCTATAACATATGTTGTTAAAGATTTTGATGCAAATCAGGACTTTCTGGTGGAGCGGGATGCGTCAAAGTCAGAAGTATACTGATCATGCCATTCATTAGAGTACAAAAGTTACTTTTGTAAGCATGCTATTGTGGATCTTCAAATGTTTGGTGTCTTCAGATTCCTTCCAAGTCTACATTGCAATGCTGAACAAATGCTTCCACGAGCAGGCATCCTATCAACGAAAGACTGGATGACATGTAAGATAAGGTCTATCTTTATAAGGATTTGTGTCAACAAGCAATAATATTTTTTTGGTGAAGGAGGATCGTTGACTCATGAGAGCTACAACATTGTAGTTTGTACCATTAATGAAACTTTATAAGTTAAAACAATGTCAAGGAAACACTCTTGGCGCTTCTTGAATCATGTATTAGTGCAACCTTGCTATCCAAGTTGAGGATGTATGTCAGGGAAACACTCTATATTGACATACATCATCATCGACATCATCAACTTCGATAGCAAAGGTTGCACTACTATCTGATTTAAGATTAGCTGCAAGACTATTTCCTTATTTTAACGCTTCTTTAATGGTAGCAACATCAATTTTGTAGCTCTTCTGAGTCAATGGTCCCTCTTCATCCAATATTATTTCTCGTTCACACAAATCATAATAATGACAGACCTTAGCGTGCGCTTCATACAACCTTTCGCTGATGGAATGCCTGATCATGGCAGTATTAGTTCAGAATTACAATACATACTTAGAAGGAATATTAAAAACACCAGAAATTTTAATAACCACAGTAGCATGTCTAAAAAGGTAACCTTTGTAGTCCAATGAATGACATGAGTAGTATATATCTGACTTTGGTGCATCCCACTCCACCACAAAATTATGATTTGCATCAAAATCTTTGACAACATATATTATAGATGTGCCGTCTTCTGATTAGTTTTTAGATGGAATTTACAAGTATCTAAAACCATAGGCTACCATTGAACAATCTATAAGTGTGACTGATGGAAGAAGGGTACATATATCAATTTTTTATTCATAGTTCCTACTTATGTCTCTAGAAAATGTGGACATTGTATTAGTGTAGTAATTGAGGATCATAGGCAGAATCTTGTTTGATTTAAAAAACATATCAGTTGAATTTGTGTACCAGGGGAAGAAACGTGTTCTAAGAGGTGTTAACACTCAGTTTAGTGACAGTCCAATGATGTACAAACTACTAAAGGTACTGAGATTGCAACACCCTTGTCTAGAATAATAGAGCAATATCTTTTGAAATGCCTACTTCACTGCCACTACATAAGGGGTCATTTGATCACCTAACTCTTTTTAAGGAAGCATTCAATCTTGTTAGTAAGAGAATCTATAAATATCATGGAGTTACAAAAATCATTATTGAAAAATTAGTACAAATGCAGGATAAAGGTGTGATGCAAGATAGTAGAAAAGGTAATGTGACTTGAAGGATTTCTATTGGTTATAGAGACCTTACTCAAATGATCATTAAGCATAATGTTTCAATTCCTATAATAGAGGATATCTGATGAATTGGGGTGGGTGGGTGGGGTTACTCAAGTATTCTCCAAACTTGACTAGAGAGAAAGCTGAAGGTGATTCTCATAAGACTGCATTTAAAATTTTTAGTCATGCCTTTTGAATTGAACAATGCTCCATGATCTTTCCAAGTTCTCATGAATGTAGTGTTCAAACCCCTTTTAAGGAAGTCAATTTTTACATTATCTAATGAAAGGTTGTTTTACAATAGGAATATGGTTGCTCATCTTGGTCAACTGAAAGATATGTTAGCTTTAATGAAACTGTTCCAATGGTATGCTAAAATGTCGAAATGTGTATTTCGTGTAGCTAAGGTAGAGTATTTAGGACATTTTATTAGTGTTGGAAGGTGTTTCAAGTGATCCAAAGAAAATCTTTGTTGTAAAGGATTGGCCTTTGCCCATCAGTATCAAATAACGCCGAGGGTTTCTAGGATTGACATAGGGTTCTGATTTCATTTGTAGACCATTGCAATTATGAGTATACTGCAATATTCAACACCTTGAAGTAAGCCCCAGTATCAGATCATGTACTAGCAATGTCATACTACTCCTAACCTTTCTTGATCTAAAGAGATACAAATGGCTATTCTATCACTTGTATAAAGAGGTCCTTGGCTCCAAAACATCTGGCTATATCTGTGTATGAGAGAATCATTAGCACTTATTTTTGATGTGACCAAGTGGTATCATTATTTGCTGTGCAGACATTTTGAAGTCAAGACAGATTAGAAGGTATCGAAAAATTTGTTGGAATAGAACATCTATACAGATTTCTAGATTGCTGGAATCTCAAAGTTAATGGCTTTTGATTTCTCAGTTAAGTACAAAAGGTTGTTGTAGCAAGGTTTTTGATGCCTTATCTAGGAAACCCAATGTTTGTTAGAAAATGAGATATTTGTAGATGGTTTTTGTTTAATTGTTCTTTTTTAAAATATTATGTTCAGTATGTAAATAAATGTAGTATTTGTTTTATGGAATATGTTTGGTAAGAAAGTCAATAGTCATTGGATAAGTATGGTCCTCAACTAAGTTTGAAAGAACATATGTAGATATACGTGTACGTTCCTTTTTAAATTTGAACACGAATGAAAATTACCTTTTATGAACCTTATCTTTTTCTCTAAAAGTTTAAAATCCTAATAGTGGTATCAAGAGCCCTTCATCTTGAGGGATCTATGAAGGAAAGAAAGCTAAGTTTTTACTCTAGTTCTTCTAAGGTGATAGCTGAGCAACAGTAACATGGCATCCACCAGCTTTATGGGTGCAGACCCTCCTATGTTTACAGGAGAAAATTATCACATATGAGTGATAAAGACGAAGGCTTATCTCAAATATTTTAGTCTATGGGAAAGAATTAAAAGTGAAGATGATCCTCTTTCACTTGGACCAAATCCAACAGTTGCACAAATGAATATTTATTAAGATGCGATGTGAAGTCAAGGCAACCCAAGTCTCTCACATTTCTTCATTCAACACTTCTAGATGTGATTTCCATAAGAATAATGGCCTCTGAATACACCTAAACAAGTATGGGAGAAGCTCAAAGAGGAGTTCGATGGAAGTTGTTAGACAATTGGCATTTTTCCAGCTTATTATTATTTTTACTGTTTTTTACTTACTTCAATTTAGTGCTTCCTATTTCTAGTTAGACTTAGTCAACTTTAGTTGCTCACCTTTCTGAGGTTAGTGGCCCCATTATGGTTGTTAGTGGCCCCCTTTTATGGTAGTTAGTGGCACATGTTCTTATTTTAGTTTTAATGTTTATGTTTTTTCTTTGTATAAATTCATATTTTCTGCAGATTAATATACATAAGGAATTTCATATGTTCACTCTATTTTTATTTTTTCAAATCAGTTTCTTCAGTATTTTTATTCTACCAGTGGTATCAGAGCCTCTAGTTGATCTTACAGGACAAAAAAAAATTTAACCTACAACACAAATGACATCCAACAACCTACCTTTAAATCCATCATTCACTTTCACTGGTGAAAATTACCAAATCTGGTCTGTGAAGATGCAAGCTTTTTTGGAAGCCTATGAACTTTGGAAATTTGTGACGGAAGATAAACCACTTGCTGCTTTACCATCAAATCCTACCTTGGCTAAGATCAAATCTAACTAAGAAGAGAAGGCAAAGAAATCTAAACCAAGTCGCTTATGCAAAATGTTGTGGCAGATACTGTGTTTTACTGAATCATGGCTTGCAAAACTGCAAACGAGGCTTGGGATAGGTTGAAAGAAGAATATCAAGGCAGCGTTAGAACACATCAAATGCAAGTGTTTAACCTAAAAAGAGAGTCTGAGTCCTTGAATATGCAGGAGGATAAAACTGTCAGTAAGTATGCTGATCGAATATGCTTAATTCTTAATAACATTAGACTTCTTGGTGAAGAATTTACACATAAACGAATTATGGAGAAAGTTCTTGTGACTCTTCCTGAGAGATTTGAATCTAATATTTCCTCCTTTGAAGAATGGAAGGACCTGAGCAAACTTTCATTAGGTGAAATAATGAGTGCTCTTCAAGCACAAGAGCAAAGGAGGACTTTGAGACGAGAAAAGTTCATTGAAGAAACTTTTGTTGTACAAATGCAAAAAGGAAAGGAAAAATTCCACCAAAAGAATAAGGGCAAGCATGATGGAGGAAACAATAGTGGAGATGTGAAGCATGAGTTCCCTCCTAGCAAACATTGTAAAAGAAATAAACATCTGGAGAAGTATTGTTGGTGGAGAGTCGATGCTATATGTGGCAATTGTAAGCAGATGGGACACGTATCCAAGGTATGCAAATCTATAGGAAAGGCCTATGGTGTTTTGCAAGCACAAGTAGCAGAAGCTGACGATGCACATGAACAGAAACTATTTCCAGTTTCATCCTTTTCAATCAGTGAATCCCTAATTCATGTCTTCTTGACAGTGGTTGGACACATCACTTGTGCAATAATGTTGAACTGTTCAAATTCCTAGATGATATTAACAAATCTAAAGTAAAAGTGGGAAAAGGTGAGGGAGTAGAAGTCAAAGGCAGAGGTACAGTGTCTATCTCAACAATATCAAGTATCAAAACTGTTTATGATGTTTTGTACACACCTGATATGAGTCAAAATTTGTTGAGTGTTGGACAAATGCTTGAAAACAATTATTCTCCGCATTTAAAGAATCGTGAATGTGTTGTTTATGACCCTTTTGGAGTAGTGTTATTTTATGGCAAGATGAGCAACAAAATGTTTGCACTTGATTGGGAGAAAATAACGGAGCAGGCTTACACTATTACTTCCGAACATGTACAAACCTATGGCATGAAAGGTTTGGTCACTTCAATCTGAGAAGCATCACCGAGATGAAAAAAAGGAGCTAGTGGAAAATATGCCTGAATATCTTTCTAATGCTCAAGTTTGTGAAACTTGCCAACAGGGAAATTAAACAAAATTGTCATTTCAAGAAAATCAAGTACGAAGAGTTAACCAGAAACTTCAGCTCATTCATATGGATGTTTGCGGCCCAATGAAAATAGATTTGCTGAGTGGTAACAAATACATTCTCCTCTTTATTGATGCCTACACCAGAATGTGTTAGATTTATTTCATAAGACTGAAGAGTGAAGTCTTTGTTGTTTTTAACAATTTAAAGCTTTTGTAGAAAATCAATGTATTCTTAGTATTAAGGCTTTAAGGTCTGACAATGGAGGAGAATACACTTCTTCTCAATGTGTGGAGTTTTGTAATAGCACAGGCATTGAACGCCAATTGACATTCCCATACACTCCACAAAAAAATGGTGTGTCTGAAAGGAACAACAAGACAGTAATGGAGATGGAGAAATGACTTTTTCTCGAGAAAAAGATCCCATCAGTTTTGGGTTGAGGCAGTCCATACCTCTGTATATTTGCTGCATAGATTGCCTACTAAGGTCTTGCATAACATGACTCAACATGAAGTTTGGTGTGGGAACAAACCATCAATACATCATTTCAGAAGCTTTGGGTTTATATGTTATTATCGAGTACAAAAACAAAAAGGAGTAAGCTGGATAACAGGGCTCATAAAGGCATATTTATCGGCTATAGTTCAACCAAAGGTTACGGGATTTTCTATTTGAAATCAAACAAACTAATTCTCAGACAAGAAGTGAAGTTTGATGAAGCATCTTGTTGGGATTGGGAAAATCAGAATACCTCTTATTATGATTCATTTTCAATAGAGAAGCCTCAACTTTCAGAAGATGAACTAGTGGATGATGCATCAGTGATAGGAACTCGATCCTTAAAAGATTTATATCAGCGGTGTAACTTTGTTAGCTCTGAACCAACAAGCTATGCTGAAGCACAAGACTCTCAGGCATGGAGGAGAGCTATGCAAGAAGAACTAGACATGATAGAGAAGAATAGAACCTGGCAGCTTGTTGACAAACCTAGAAATCGCAAGGTACTTGGTGTAAAATGGATTTTCAAGACAAAACTCAATCCTGATGGAACAATTTGCAAACATAAGGGTAGATTGGTGGTGAAGGGATACACACAACAATATGGTGTGTATTACTAGGAAAAATTTGCTCTTGTAGCAAGGTATGACACAATCAAGCTTATTCTTGCATTTGCATCTCATAGCTCCTGGCAGATTCATCAACTTGGTCAAATCGGCTTTCTTGAATGGTTTGCTTGCTGAAGAGATCTATGTAGAGAAACTTGATTGTTTCTCAACTCCTTGAAAAGAGGATCAAGTTTGTCTCTTAAAAAAGGCCTTGTATGGACTAAAACAAGCCCCAAGGGCATGATATGAGAGGATGGACAATAATCTCATCCAACTTGGCTATAGTAGAAGTCAAAGTGAAGCTACATTGTATGTTAAAGTCAATGTTGCAGGTGAGTCCTTAATTGTCTCCATTTATGTGGATGACATGCTTGTGACAGGAAGCAAAATTGAAATAATTCCAAAGGTTCAAGGATGAAATGGAGAAAATATTTGAAATAACTGATCTTGGAGTCATGAAGTACTTTCTCGGCATGGAAGTATTGTAGTCCAGTGATGGAATATTTATATGCCAGCAGAAATACATTTCAGATATTTTAAACAGGTTCAAAATGCAAGACTGCAAACATGTGAGCACTCCAATATCTACTGGTGTGAAGCTTTGCAAGGATGAGGATTCCGAAAAAGTGGATGATAGTATGTATAGAAGCTTAATTGGCAATCTTCTATATCTAACCACAAGCAGGCTTGACATTCTATTTGTTGTTAGTTTTGTCTCTAGGTTCATGCATTCGCATAGAGACAAACCTCACAGTTTCTAAAAGAGTGTTAAGGTATATTAAAGGAACTAAAAAGTTTGGAATTTTTTCCCAACATCTACCGAAGTAACTATGAAACTTATCGGGTACTCTGATAGTTATTGGGGTGGTGGAGGTGATGATTCTGAAAGCACATCTGGATATCTTTTCTGTTTGGGGACAAGTTTTTTTAGTTGGAGCTCTAGAAAACAAGAAACTACATCTCCTTTTATGGTAGTTAGTGGTACATGTTCTTATTTTAGTTTTTATTTTTATGTTTTTTCTTTTTATAAATTCAGACTTTTTGCAGATTAATTTACACAAGTAATTTCATAAGTTCACTCTATTTTTATTTTTTCAAATCAGTTTCTTGAGTATTTTTGTTCTAAAAGAAGTGACAGAAAGAAGATTGTCAAACTCTTAACTCTCAAAAGTAAATTTTAGATGTTAAGGATGAAAGAAGTAGATACCGTGAAAGAGTATTCTGTCAAACATGTGGAGATTGTAAGAAAAGAAAGGTTGTTCGGTGAAAACATTCCAAATTCAACAGTGGTGGAGAAGATGATGATAAACTTACCAGCAAGGTTTGAGTCTAAGATTTCAGCAATAGAAGAATCATTTTATCTTAGGACCTTACCGGTAGTGGAATAGATCAGCAAGTTTCAGGATCAAGAACAACGATCAAGTATGAGAGATTCAGAAGTAGCTGAAGTGGTGTTTCAGGCAAAGCATAAAGACAATCAGCCAGTGAAGGACAAAAGAATGATGGATGACGATAAAGTAGCAACGGGGAAAACATAGAAGGAACCTTTAGAAAAAGGAAAGTTTCCATTGTAAAAGAAACAATCATCGATGAAAGGTTTGTTAGTTCAAAGGAAAGCCATCACTTTAATGCAGGTTTTGTAGAAAAATGGGTCATATTGAGGAAAATTGTAGACTCAAGTAGAATCAACAACAAAAATGCCATGTCCAACAAGCAAATCTTACTGAAGAGTCCGAAAAGGAAGAATAAAGGTTGTTTATGGATTCTCATTAAGAAAACACAACTAAGAAATACTCATGGTTCCTAAATAGTGGATGTACGAGTCATATTTCAGACAATGAGCTGATGTTTCATACAGTTGATAAGTCAACCAAAGCTAAAGTAAGGAAGGGAAATGGTGAGACATTAGATTCACTTGGAATATATTCAGTTTCCTTTCATACTACACAAAGTATAAAGTTTATACATTATGTCTGGTATGTTCCTTATTTAGCATGTAATTTGTTAAGTGTGGCTTAAATGATGTCTAAAGGATATACCTTATTTTTTAAGGACAAACATTTTTAATTTTAGACTCTGAAGATAGTTTTATTTTTAAAGTAGAAATGATGGATAAAACATTTCCGTTAGATGGGAGGTTCGATAGTTCAAATTTTTTCAAGTAATGATGAGTCATGAGTGTAGAACAAAAGATATGGTCATTTTAACTATGATACTTTAAATTCTATGTATGAAAGGGATTTATTAAGGATTTAACTAAGATTTCACTATCTAAAGAAGTTTGTGAGTCATGTTAGAGGAGTAAGGTACAGAGGAAATCATTTCCTAGAAGTTCTACCACAAGGAAAACTGAAAAAAAAAATAAACTAGTTCACAGTGATGTGTGTGGACATATACAAGCATCATCTTTGGGACATAGTAAATATTTTGTGCTCTTTATTGATGATTTAACAAGCATGACTTTGATGCATTTTCTGAGTAATAAATTTCAAGTATTTTAAGTTTTCTAAAAATTTAGAGCTTTTGCTAAAAGACAAAGTGGTCGTAAGCTAATGGATTTGAGGTCGGACAATGGTGGCGAATACACTTAAATAAGTTCAACAAGTATTGTGAAGATATGAGGATTGATCATAAGTTAAAAGTAAGCTATTCACTTGAACAAAATGGAGTTTCGGAGAGAAAGACAAGAAAATTTTGAAATGGCAAGATGTTTGTTGCTGGAAAAGAAACTGCCACAAAGCTTTTGGTCATAACCTATTCATACTTCAGTGTATTTTTTCAGTAGGTTGCCAATAAGAGTTGTGGATTAAAAGACCCCTATTGAGGCATGGAGTGGAATACAGCCATCTAACAAACATATAAAAGTTTTTGGTTTGATATGCTATTCTTGTGTTCCTTTTGTCAAAAGAAGCAAAATTGAACCAAAAGGTGAATTCCGGATCTTGATAAATTTCATCACAAGACAAGGGTTATAGAGTTTTCAACTTGCAAAGAAAAATATTTCAATCCGAAGAGATGTAGTCGTGAATGAACATGCTTATTTGAAATGGGATAAGGAACAAATCGACAAAGATAATGCAGTGTTTCAGAACTTGAGTCCGCTGCCTGAAATCTAATAATTTAGGTCTTAAACTCTTGAAGAAGATGAAGAATCTGACGGGGAACTAATCCTCACTTGACTTGCTAATTTTGAATACAAGGTCCCTTTCCTAGATATATAAAGATGTAATGTTGTCATCTCATAACAAAATAACTATCAAGAAGCATCAAGACATGAAATTTGGATTGAAGCCATGAAGGAGGAAATCAGTATGATACATAAAAGGATACTAGGAAGTTGGTTGATGAATCCAAAACAGAAATGTGATCGGGGTGAAGTGGGTTTTTAGAACCAAACATAATCCAAATAGCGCAGTTTACAAATAAAAAGCAAGGCTTGTCGTGAAACGTTACACGCAAGTTGCAGGTCTTGATTATGGAGACACGTTTTCACATGTTGCATGACATTGATACAATAGGACTGTTATTTTCTTTGGTAGATCAATCAAATTAGAAGTTGTATCATTTGGATATGAAATCAACATTCTTAAATGGATAGATCTATGTATTTGTGATGTCACTCTATGGTTATGATCTTCTGGAAACATGAGCAATAAATCTATGGTGAATCGGTTCATTCAAGAAATGGAGACCAAGTTTGAAATGTCAGATTTGGGTGAAATGAGTTACTTTCACGGAATGGAGATTCATCAAGATACAATTCGAATCTCCATTTATTTGATAAAATATACTTGAGATATTCTTAAGAGGTTCAAGATGAAGAGGTGCTAGTCTGTTCCGACAACAGTAGTTCACAATGAAAAGATTTTGATGTTTGAAGGAGGTGGTAGCGCTGATACAATAGTTTAGAGAAGTTTGGTTGGTATTTTGTTGTATTTAAAAGCAACAAGATCCGATCTCATGTTCACGGCAAGTTTACTATCGAGATTTATGCAAGCTCCAAGTCAATTTCATATTGGCGTTGCAAAAAAATATTGAGATATATCAAAGGAACTACTGATTATGGTATTGTATTAAAAGGGAAGAACAATGCTAATTGATGGGTTATTCAGATAGTGATTGCGTAGCTATGTTGTATAGACTTGTTATATTTACAGGCGAACCCGTCTCGATGCGAAGCTGGTACATGTGTGGGGTGTGTGTTGGATTCGGTCAATCCGATCCGGATACTTTGACCAAAGCCGAGAAAAAATTTGGGGGAGAAAAATTATGTTTTTGGCAACGTAAAGAGGATAAAGATTGAAAAAGTACGGAGAAGAGATGAAAGAAGAGAAAACAATTTTCCGGCTTGAAATATACAGAGAAGAGAATATATAATGTTTTTTTCTTGAAAAGGTAAAGGAAATACAGAGAAAAGTACATGGTCTATTCACTTTTTCTTGATGGTTCACTTAGTTGAAGAAAATAGGGGTACAGATGTAACTCCTATTACTTGGGATTGCTTTAGTGAGACTTTTATGGATAGGTTTTTCCCAATTGACTTTTATGGATAGGTTTTTCCCAATTGGATGTTTTGACGGTTGTTCAATGGTTTTGGTACGAATAAAATTGACTTATCACAACACTAGGGATGACAAAATACCAAAATATATGGTAAAATACATGTGCCCTAGTTCGTTATATGTTTGTTGAAATTTTGCATTGACTATGAATTTAACGTCTAAAACGCTGGCACAGATCTGACCCACGACTAAAAGCCACGGACCGTAGGTCGAGGTCCATAGACCAGTGGCCCACATAATATTTTTTAAATGTAGAACTAGTGTGTGGACTATGGTCCATCGTTCCATCGACGGAACGTTCCGCACATATATGGTTCCCACATCATATATTCAATCTTTTGTAATTTGACCTACATAGGGGAACCACGAGTCGTCGTTCTATTGATGGACCTTAGCTTCCCACTGTGGGTCACAAGTTCAGCTACTGCTTGTTTTTTTGTTTTACCCTTAATCAAAATCTTTTTCTAAAATTCATCCATATATTTCATAGCATTGATATTGTAATAACTAAGCTTTCACAGGTAGCATGGCTCAGAAACAAGTTGTTACATTTGCACGGGTTGGGGGTGACGGTGGGGGGAGGGAAAGTCTAGGACAGTGACCCCATCCTGGCTTATGATAAAGTCACACAACGATATGGAATATATCCCACCTTCTACCAGGGTCTCTTCTACAACCCCCGCACTACAAGGAACAAAGCCCAGTAGGTTAGCTCTGACGAGGCAACTAACTACAGTCTGAGGATGGGGCCATATATATTAGAGCACAGGCTGGCTCAGAGTCATAGTTAGGCTGTATTCCTAGCGGTAGTACCCCTTTTTTAGCAAATGCCACTAGCTCAGGCAATAATGCAAAACCTACCCGACTTGAGCCTCTCCCAAGACTACATGTATATATATATATATATATATATATATATATATATATAATATATATATATATATAATATGTATGTATGTATGTATGTATGAATGTATATATATATACTTATATATATGTATGTACATACTTATTATATATATATATACATATGTATGTATGTATGTAAATGGCACGATATTGAACAAACACCAAAGTATGACTCAGAATAATTACTGAGGAGCGTAGGGTCCTTATCGACAGCCTCTATATTGCATTGACTATTACGGTCCTCTCAGGGAGACACAAATTTAAGTGGATGGAATGGAGCCTCAGGACCAATATTTTGAGGTAAACACTAGTGAGTTTTATGTCTCATATGCTGCCACTGTATGAAAATCAATATCTAAATAGGCCAAGTCTACTACTCGGCCTCTACTTCTGTCTACCATGTGTAGGGTTCTAGTCAATATCTCAAAGGTCACCATTCGCAGGGTATTATATGGACCTTCTCAATCACTGCCTATAATACCGCAGATTATGACAAACGGATGGGCATCATCCAGAGCGAGGAATTTTAGAGAGATCCCTAGCAATAGGAGACACTATTGAGGTTGTTTACTAGTCATATTGTTGAGAAACGAGAGACACTATTGAAGTTGTTGGCTAGTCATATTATTGCGGATGGAGAGCGTGATAAGTGGGTTTGTACTCCTAGTGTGGCTAGTAGGAAGACTACATTGAAGTTCGCTGTGAATTTTTTTTGGCTGTTGGTTTAGAATAAATTGTCCTCAACTTAGGTGGACAATATTGTTATATGGGAGTGTCATATGATGCTGACAACCATTACGGAGGGTTTGGAGATTGATGCCTCCCACAGTTTAATCGAAGATCCACTAAAGGGTCTTCAAGGACACCACTACCTTTCCTTTGCAGTGTCTGGTTTTCCAACTCTAGAAGGATGCTTCTATTCCAATTTAAAAATGTGACCGGTTGCTTGATAAGAACAAGACTCTTGAAATTGGACTCGTTCAGGATTATTCCAACCTTGTTGCACCTCAAAGAGAGCCACCGGTTAGGATACCTCCTTTTGGTTGTGGTCGTGCCGCAAATGTTGAGTATATCCGGTTAATGATACCACCATTCCTGACCCTATAGTAGAAAACAAGGCTACAACCTCTTCGTCCACTAGTTTGATCCCTAGATCATCCGAAAAAAATTCTCTCTTCAAGGTCCATTATGGTTCATCTAGCCCAAGTCCACAAGTGGGAGACACTGATGGCCACTTTACTTTAGCATATGAAGAAATGTATGAAACACTCAATTACAAAGTCTGAGGTGAGAATGGAGAAAATGATTGAGACGGTTTTGGTCGTTCATAAGCGCTTGGATGTTTTAGAGTTTTGAGTTTTATAGAGGCCAACCCCGACCATCTATGTGACCACCTTTCAGAGGGAGTTGTCTAGCTTTGCGCTGATTTTTCTACACTCCTAGCCCCCACTAAGACTGAGCCAGAGTCTTACCTTGCGGTAGTGGAGGCTGAGGTAATGATGACTGCTCATTTTGATGATACTATACCGCCACAAAATTCTTCTTGTGTTATTAGGAAAGGCAACTACTCCAATAACACTATCGATACCGGAGAATCTCTTCAATCGAGGAACAAAGAGTGTAACTATTTACGAAGGCACAACACATGTATATTCTTGATTAGGAGAGGAGAAAACAGCGAACCTCAGAGTTAGATGTTGGCAAATCTTGAATTTTGAAAACTTTTGATGGTGATACGTTTAATGGTGAGGGATCAACTAATGCTTCCTTTGTGTTGATCCAGTTGGCTATGAGATTGTAGTGCATATACGCTACAAGTTTGTTTCACCCTATGTTTTTTATTTTGGTTGTTTTTGCATTGGGTCAATTACACATTATTTTGTTAGTGGTTGGCTAAAGGGATTTTGAGTGATAAGGTAAAGTTCTGGTAACCTGACTCATAATCCTATTTTTGATTTTTCTTGCATGTGGTTTTTTTCCCCCAAGATATTGTTTTACTTTTTATTGAATATGCATGTTTAGGATTGTATGTGTTGTAGTAAGTACATGAATAAAGTAAAATGACATAAAAAACATGAACACAAATTTATTCCCATCAAAAAAGTTTGAAATGTTCTAAGTCTTTAGGCTTGATGAGATAAATATGCAGGACCTCAATATGACATGATAAGAAATCGATTTGACCTCATGACTTAAGCCAAAATTTTAATTCGGTAATCCAATAATATAATAATGAAATAATGTGCCATGCGTGTGAAAGATGTTTGAATGTTCATACATTATGTGTCATTGTAGAACTTGCTCATTGGTCATGCTTAGAAGTTGGGAAAAGATCATGGGCCCTGTTCAAATAATTCTGCTCAAATCTAAATGATTCAACAAAAAGAAACAAATATTTCGTTTGATCCAAAGGTTGGAGCTTAATGTAGACAACTCCTTTCAATAAACCTAACTCACCTTTCCTAAAATGATTTTTGTGGCACCAGTTTCTCCTTGGACATGTGCATCTCGACTTAGGCCAAATCTTAAGTTGAGGGTGGTTAATTAATATCTTACCTTGATATTAGCCCTTGTATGACATCATATATTCTGCACCTCAACTCATGCAAAATATATAAAATGACTTTTGCTAGGAAAAAGGAAACCGAAAAAAAAGTTATGGAGAGGGTTTTGTTGTGAAAAGAGAAAAATAAAAGAAAATATTGAAAAATATGAGACAAAAATGCTTAAATAAACAAATAAAAATGTAGTAAAATAAAATGAAGAAAAGTGAAAAATAAGAGCTAAATAGTCAAAAGTCACATCTATGTGAAAGAGAATCGAGCGAAAGAGAAGAAAAACATAATGATTTCAAGAATTGGTGGAGAAAAGAGGTAAACAACCAATGCAATGTAAAGGAGGGCAAAAAATCACTAAAAAGTACTCAAATGTATCCTACCCGACCTTGAGACAACATTACAAGCTAAGAAAATCTTTGTGATCCTAGTAACTAGTTTGGTGAGTCTAAGCCGTGAAAATAAAGGCAAACCTATGGTATTGAGAACTAATTGTACATGAAATGACTTCTGAGTATGAGTGTTTAATGAATTGTTAAACTCAAACTTCATGTCTATTGAGTGTGAAAAAGGGTTTCCTTTGAAATTAGGGAACTATTTACATTGTTGGAAAATTGATACCTTGGTGATTGTTAAAAGTGTATGTTGTGGTTTCTATTGGTTTATCTGTGTCATGTTTTGATTCTCATGAGTTAGCTTGTTGAGTCTAAATGATATTAGGAGATGCAATTGATTGAAAAGGTCATACGATTTCTTGAATTTGTATACTTCTTTTACATAAGTGTCGTTCAGAATGTTAATGTGTCTCTTGAGGACAAACAACAAGTTTAAGTTGAGTGGGTTGATGTACCATGATATTATGGTAATTGTGATGCGTTTAACTTAGAATTTGTGTGTGTCTAAGGCTATCTTTATATTATAAATACTGTTTTATGCGTAATTTTTGTAAGAAATACGCTTAGATGTGGTTGATGAAGATGCAACTTGAAAAGTGCATTAGTGACCACCCATGGACCGTAGGTCCAATGACAGACTATGGATTTACAGCCGTAGGTCCTTTTTAGGTGGTTTAAATTTAGTTTCAGTCCACGAAATGCAAGGACAGACTGTAGGTAATGCATTGTAAGGTTAACAACAGTGAAATATGACAAATTTGGTACCATGGAGCAAGATGATGGACCATCGGTCGACCTATGATCCATCCTGCATGTTCGTCATTGTGATAAAAAAGTTGAAGGTTCTAGTACTAGATGAAGATTGTCTAAGTGTTTAGG
This sequence comes from Solanum peruvianum, assembly GCA_027705065.1. Taxonomy (NCBI): domain Eukaryota; kingdom Viridiplantae; phylum Streptophyta; class Magnoliopsida; order Solanales; family Solanaceae; genus Solanum; species Solanum peruvianum. The sequence continues at coordinate 50,482,133 of JAKWJD010001759.1, forward strand.
CACGGAGGATACCTACAGACCGAAGGATGACCCATGGTCCGTAGATTGAAGCGTACTTTGAAACTGCGTCATGCCACTTATTTCCTTATTTGTTTCCTATTTTATCTAGGATTTGTTTTCTATTAATAGCAGTTGTAATCCTTATTTTAGGGGTTAGACATTATTGTTAACTTCTAGTTTTTGGTGTTTTTAAGAGTTAACTTTCAAAGTTTAGCAATTGATTTCTGGAATTCATTTCATACAATTTGTTTTTTTAATTTCAATTGAAGATTTCGAGTTTCACCAATTCTACTTGTAAGTTAATGAATTTATTTTTACTCAATTATTAGTTGTGTTCTTCCAAGCATGGGTAGCTAAATCCACACCTAGTATTGTGGGAACCATGAGAAATTAATGAAGTATGAATAATAATTAACTAATTCTTGAATAGCTTCTATGCATTTATTATTAATTCTTTCGCTTAAAAGACTTTTTAACAATTCGCAATGTTAGAACTTTCATCGTTTCTACTTGCCGTACCAAGTAGGTAGTTAATGAGAAAAAAATTAACAACAATGATTTTGTGGATACTATCTAATAGTCTAATGTTAATTGGTGTGAGTGTTAAAACTAAGTCATACATTGATTTTATGTGTAATCTGGGTAAAGGTAAGGGTTAGTGAAGAATGCACCGAAAGTCGAACCAATGTGCGAGGTGAAATTATATACTTGGAGGAACAATCTCTTAGGGATACCTAACTTACAAACTTTACATGTAAAACACTTGGAAAGGATAACTATTATAAGGAGAACTGTGTTAAGATCTTGTGGGGAACACATAAATCCTAGTGTCTCTCTTATATTGATGATAGAGTCTTCTCTACTTATTACTTAATCAACAATAAGTTACTTTGTTAATTTCTCCTTCCTTTATGTACTTGTCTTGAAAATAGTTTGACTATATAAATATAATAGTGGGTTACTTTTAAGTCTGAGCCATATTTCTTGTGCGATCGACCCCAACCTGTAAGTTGGGTTCTCTACTTGACAATAACCGCTTATACTTATTTAGGGAGGTGTAATTTAAGTTTATCACTATACCTACCCCAGTTCCTACTCCCCTTCCACCTTGACCCAGACCTTGATTTATCAAATGGACTGTCTTGCCCAATCTACGGATGAAATAAGGCTTAACTTAGTGGTTTGTTACAAAAATAAGGAGCCCCTTCTTATTTAAAAAAAAACAGGAGAAATATTATCATGAAAATTTTTATAAAATGGAAATGAAAAAGTGAAGTTCATGAAATAAAGTGGATTCCAAATAAAGTGAGTAAAAACCTAAAGTTTGAGTTTCCAAATGAAAAAGAATGAAATAAACATGACAAGACGTGAAGATGATTGAAATAATGCTTTTAAAAGGTGAAGCGGCCAAGTTAAATTGACCATACCTTAAATCTCAGCCCCATTACAAGCTTGAAATACCCTTGATATTTTGCATGAATTAAGTTGTGTGATGATTTGAAAATATAGGCAAACCTATAGGATGAAGCTTGATTGATTCCTTAGTTTTTTTTTTTTTGAGATCATGGAATAATTCATAATATGAGGGTACTTGAATATGTTTGTTGGTCTTACATTAGAGAAAAATTTTAATTGAGCTTGAGCTTATGTTTCGACCGATTTGTCTTCATCTGAATATTTTTTACTACGATTAAGTGAAGAATGTAATGACACTTGTATCATACCCATATTGAACTAATTTTGTCTTCACTTACATGCAGAGAAACAAAAGTATAAGTTGAGGGTGTTGATGAGTGGTAGATTTGCACTCATTTAAGGCCTAATTAACTCCATATTTAGCGTCCTCAATGCCTAATTATTTTCTATTCTACCAATATTTTGATTATTTGCACTGACAAAGGATAAAAGACAAGGGAAGAATGAATGCTTGAAAGAATTCCAAAAAATGTAAAAAGAAGTGCTAACTATACATTTATGATCGAGAAACAACAAAATGAGATCTCCTAACGGGCATGAACTCACACAAATTGGTAGTGCACAACACTTGCATCTATTAAGGAAGGTCAGTGGACTTTAAATGGGAAGACAACGAACTAAATTAGAAAGGTTGAATATGTTGACCATAGACAAAAGCAACAGTTCAACTGAATAGTAGAAGGCTTAAAAGGTGAACAAAGGTCGTGTTCAGCGATACATCAAATGTGAAAGGAAGAAATAAACGAGCTCACTAATGGAGGTTGAAGAACTTTAAGCGTAGAGAAACAAAAGGCTAGTTGAATAGCAAAGGGAGATTCACCTAACATGATCGATGATCCTGTCTAATGTCGCACAATGGGTCGTGTAGTAAGTTTTGGGCCAGATTGAGAGAAAAAATAAATATATAAATGAGAGATAAATTAGGGAATCTATTGTAGAGTCCACGAAAGTTAAAATAGTTTTTCGTGTATGAAAAAGTGAGAGGAAAACAACACTTTACCTTGTGAAGAAGACTTTCTAGATTTCAGGGTTTTCAAATTTTGTGCTTTAAAATGAAAAATGTAAGTGATAGAAATTGGATTTCTTGGGATTGCTTAATTTTATGTTACTCATGGCTACCTTCATGAAAGGTATAAATTTTTATTTTTTGTGATTGATAGCTTAAACCACAAGATATAGGGTGCAGTTATGGGGTTGGGTGTTAATTTAATGTAGTGGGTTTTGTGTTATGCTCTATTTTGTTGTGGTTCATATGTGAATTTGGGCTAATTGGCATTAGGTTAATTTGTGCGTTAAGGTTTCAAACTTGATTTCTCTTTCTGATCTTCGATTGATGCTTGAAAGAGTTCCATTGGAGTGGGTAATTATTCTGATACTTTCAATTCATGGATGATGTATGTAACTTGATTTAAAATAGAGGTTCTGGTTCCGATCGATTTTCTCCATTTCAGCATAGAAATTAATAATAGAGTAAAGTATTGGGTTGTTTATTATAGCATATAGATGAGATCGAAAAGAGAAGCTATACAAGGATGTTCTGAGATCAAAAGAAGATTCGCATCATTAAATATGACTTAGCCTATTCATGAATGTTCATCCCTATAAAGAAAGACAATTAACCGTACCTCACATTAATTTAAGATCCCCGCACCCCTATATTATTTGTTACTTCTTTAATTTTGAAATTTTTTGGTATAATTGTAACCATTGATAACCAAATCCTTTTATTAAATGGGAGTAATCATGCACCCACTTGTTTTTACTAATATAATTGAATGATTTAACAATCCAAATAACTTGATAGAATTTTCTACAATATACCATTTTTTGTGGGAATCGACCCTGACTACAGCTGGGTATTTTTATGAACGCAGCCATTGTATCTTTTAATTGGTTTTAAAAAGTACATTTGAGTTTCATCATATGACCTTGACCGTCTAGTGGGATCCAACCCCCCCCCCCCCCCCATCTACTTATGACTCACATTCTAACTCCATAACCTTGACTTGACACCCAAACTAACCCCGACAAATAAATAAGGCTCTAACTTCCACACGACAACGTGATCACGAAGCCTAATTGGGGACCTACACTTAACATATGACTTGAGACCCAATCATGGCCTCTACTTTCAACTCTCGATCCCTAAATCTTGATCTTGGAATAACTTGTAAACTAAGATTTGAACATGACTCCCTACCTGGGATCCGAATTTTGAATGAGGACCCAAACTTGATATGTGAACATGACAAATGATCTAGGATTTGTCCTTGAGATCTGACAAAAATTCCCAACTAAAGACCCAACTTTTTAACCAATACCCAAAACCAAAACCTTATGAAGACCCGAACCAAACACATAACAAAGGAATCAATTTTAGAATTGTTATTTGACTTTAAAACCTGACCCCAATAATCAATTGGGGACCCAAGACTGGAACCTAACCTAAGACCAGACCTTCACTATCAATCCGTAATTGGACTCTAACACCCAATTTTTATCACCCTTTAACCAAAGCAGACCAGAAATATAGATTTTTAGAAGATGCAGGAGCCACTGTTGGAGCTAACTATGGATCGTCAGTCGATTTGCAGTCTAACAGTCAGCTCCATCAATAGGTAAGTCGTGAATGACGTCGACTTTTGCGCATCGCCAGTCGACTTACTGTCTATCAGTCATCTCCATAAATGGGCGAATTGACTTGACATCCTAGTTGCAAATGATAGTCAACCAGTACGGCCATCAATCCACTTACAGTCAATCAATCAGCTCCATCGATGGGACAACTGACTTTCATTTCTCAATCGGGAACAATGGTTGACCTGTACAGACTATCAGTCAGCTCTTTCACTAATTTTGATAGCTTTTAATTCAGGTGTATTTTGGTCTTTTTTTTTATTCATTTGGACACTACGCGACGTCTTTTAGACCCTTAATCATAAATTTTAGTCAATTTAATCCTAAAAACATAACTAAAACTTACATAATTCAAGTCATTAATCAAAACATAGAAAACTAGAAGCAAGGGAAGAGAAAAAGCTTAAGAACTCTAGTTCAAGAACGTAACAAGGTTCCATCTGTTCCACACCCGAAATCTATAGATTTCTCCCTTGAATTCATCACAAGATATGGTGGATTTAACTAGAAGTTTCCTTTAGACCATTAGGTCCTTATATTTCAGTAAGATTCTTCATTTCCGTATCATTGTGATACCTAGAAATTCTAGAACTTATGTAGATCAATTACATAATTATATGTCCCAGATCAAATTCCTTTGTTATTTCCCAATTTACTGAATGAATTTTAGACCCGTAGATATGTATTTTCTTAGTTCTTAAATTATAAATATGAGGGTAAATATTTTAGTAATTTTAGATATAGAAGCCTCAGTGTTTGAATGTATCATTTTAAAACAAATTATTACATTCTTAGTTTTCATATTCACTTTTGAGTTATCAAATATTTACAAAAATTCAGTCATAATATGTTAATTACTTAATCCAATGGGATTAGCATAATACCGAGTTGGACTAGGGTTCATCATACCTAAACAGTCCTAGAACTAATATCCACATAAGTTTTAAGTCCCCTCGATGGGAATCCTTTTAGTGATCACGCCATCATGCATCTATACCTCTGGTAGGGTATATTGGGTCCTCTCAATGGGGCGTATACATCAGACTCCACATTTAGCTCATGTGGTTTTATTATTGGTTATTAAAAGCTCCCACAGTTATATTAAACTGTACTACATTGACCATGTTTTAGTATTTCAGTCTCAGCATGTTATAACATTGTCGTTGCATTCAAATTAGACAATGTTCAGTATCTAATTTTCTATATCATGTCCAAATTGTTTAAATATGTTATAGTTTGTTTACATATAAATTATTTCAATTTTATTATTTCATGCATGCTCAGTACCTTTTAAGTATTGACGTATACGTGCGCTAATATTCTCGTTATGTAGGTTAAGGTTCTCAGCATATAGATTACGCTTAGATCGATTCGTGTTAGCATAATTGGTGGTGATTCCTCATTCTCTAAGACAATAGTCACGAGTTCCCTTTCAGTATTTTTAGTCCTTTAGTTTATGTTTTGCTAGACTTAGTTGGGGTATGTCCTAGCATTTCTAGTCAGCTAGAGTTTATTTTTGAATATAGTTAGATTAAACTTAGAATTGAGTTAATATCTTCCTTGTATTAAAATCATCAATTTTAATATATCTCAATTATAGTATATGGGTATTCCCCATCTTTTCATTTTATTTATAAGTATAACTTCTGCATTAGTTTATTATCCAATTTTTTTTAGTATGATCATGATCATGCTAGTAGGATTAACTTGTGATCACTTGTGGTCCTTGGTCCCGTATTCACGTCACGAGGGTAGCCGTAGTGTTACAAATTTTGTATCAGAAAAATAGGTTTGTTTGAGTGTCCTAGGATGTCTGAAAAGCGTCACTAAGTAAAGCCCTTTTATGGGTGTAGAGCGCATCACATCTAATGAGAAGGACTCTACAAATTATTTTAGGAGAAATCTTCATTTTCTTATTACTCCTATCGTGTGTGAGCTATGATCTAAATCCATTATAATATGATGTTCTACTTTTAAGTGATCATGTCTCCTCAAAGAGTTAATGCCAAGAATGTGAATGCTAGGAATGCTAATAAAACTCCTCCAGTCCCATATCAGGAAGTCTCCACGGGTGAGTTCATGATTTGATCCAGATGTTTGCTCCGACTGTAACATACTAGATCAATCAGAAGGTCCAAGCTTATGTGAATGAAAATGGTGGATAAATAATAGCTAGGGTCTTTAAATTTGTGAGGATAAATCATCCTAAGTTCATAGGATCGCAGACTAGTGAGGATCCCTAAAATTTCTTAATGCGAACAAGAAGATCTTTGAGGTGATGCAGGTCACTGGGAATGGTTGGGTTGATTTGGAATCACCAGGAAAAAGATGTGACTCATATTTGGTACACTAAGAAGAAGGAGAACAATGGTCCAAATGCATCCCCTATTATTTGGGAATGGTGAGACCTTTCTAGACAGGTTTTTCTCGATAGAGTTAAGAGAAATAAGGGCCCAAGAATACATGATCTTAAGGTAGGGAAAAATAGCATTCCAAGAGTATGGGCTAAAGTTCAACCAACTCTCCAGTTATACTCCTCAAATGTTTGCTGACTCTAGAGCTTAGATAAAAAAAGTTCTTATATGGAGTGTTAGATTTGGTGAAAATAGACTGAAGAAAGGCTATGTTGTCGGGAGATATGAAAATATCTTGCTCACAACTCATGATTAGAAGGTTGAGGGTAATAAGAATAGAGAACATGCCAAGGACAACAAGCAGGCTAGAACGGAAAAAACTATTACTACTCTCAACAAAACCCAAGTAGTGGAAATATCTTGCAATTCCAATTGAAGGCTTTGAATCCAGCACCTTCATCAGCAAAAAAACCGTCCACCCAAAATAAGTATGGTTAGAATGGTATGGCACCATACTCTAAGTCTCAGGGAGTTGTTTTATGCACCAAGACATACCCCACTTGCCCTATGTGTTGTAAGAAATCATCCGAGCGAGTACCTTGCAGGAAATGAAGGATGTTTTGGATGCGGTCAATCTAGTCACAGGTTGAGGGACTGTCTTTCTAGACAGGGTTAAGGAGGTAGTACTGGTAGAGCTCAGTCTATACCTTTAGAAACACCAATGAGTGGCCAAACTCAGTAGGGTAAATCATCTCGTACCGGTGGCAGTGAGCACCAGAACATATTGGATGCTCTTCAGGAACGCTAGGATCAGGAAGGTTCTCGTGATTAAATGGCACGTTGCGAGCTTTAAACTAGATGTATATGCATTGTGACATCCAAGCGTTACTCTCTCTTTTGTAACTTCTTATATAACATTCCAATTTAGTGTTAGTCTAGAAACTCTCTCATAACCTTTCTCACTCTCTACTCCAGTAGGTGACCCGATGATAGCTTGACGGGTATAGAGAAATTTCCCTATCATGGTCTCTAAGAAAGTCAACTTAGCAAATATCATCAAGTTAGAAATGGTAGACTTCAATGTCATTCTACGCATGGATTGGTTAAATTCCTGTTATGCCTCAATCAATTGTAGAAATAGGATTGTTCATTTTCAGTTTCCAAATGAAACAATCTTTGAATTCAAAGGCAGTAGCTTAGAGCCTATGGGTTGATTCATGTCTTACCGTAAGGTCAAAAAAATATCTCTAAGGGATATCTATATAATCTAGTTTAGTTTTGCAACTTTAGCTCTGAAACCCTAACTCTTAATTTAGTTCCTGAAGTCAATGAATTTCCCAAAGTATTTCCAGAAGATCTTCCCAGAGTTCCTCCCAAAAGGGAAATCAACTTTGGAATTGATCTCCTCCTCAACACCTAACCTATTTATATTCCTCCTTACAATATGGCTCTAGCTTATCTAAAGGAATTGAAAGAGTAGGTGAATATCATATAGATAAGGTCTTCATCAAACCTAATATCTCTTCATAGGGTGCGTACTGTTGTTCCAGAAGAAGAAATATGGTTCTCTCAGAATATGCATTAACTACAGATAGTTGAAAAAGCTCTCAATCAATAATAAGTATCCCATCACGTGATTGACGACTTTTTTGACAAACTTTAGAGTTCTAGCCATTTCTCAAAGATAGACCTCAGATTCGGTTATCATCAGCTAAGAGTCAGAGATAGTGACATTCCAAAATAGCCTTCATAACTTGGAACGGTCATTATGAATTTGCACTTACGTCATTTGGTCTAACCAATGCTCCTACAACTTTCATAGATTTGATGAACAAGTTGTCCGAGAAGTACTTTGATTTGTTTGTTATCGTCTTTGCTGATGATATCCTCATTTACTCTAGGAATGAGGAAAAACATGTGATTCATTTGAGAGTTGTTCTGCAAACTCTCAAGGATCGCCAGTAATTTGCAAAATTTTACAAGTGCGAGTCTGGTTTACACTCAGTCTCTTTTCTCGGCATATAGTATCTATTAAAGGGTTCTGGGTGGATTCACAGAAACTAGAAGCAGTGAAACAATGGCCTAGACGTACCTTTCCTACTGATATTAGGAGTTTCTTGAGTCTAGAAGGTTATTATAGAAGGTTTGTGAAGAATTATAATCCATGGCCTCCCCATTAACTATATGGACTTAGAAGATGGTTAAGTTTCTGTGGTCAAATGATTGTGAGAAAATCTTCGTAAAATTACAAACTAGGTTGACTACAGCTCCTATGTTAACTCTACCATAGGGTTTAGATGGTTATGTTTTCTATTTTGATACATCCAAAGTTATCCTAGGTTGATTGTTGATTCTGCGAGATAAGGTAAGAACTTATGTTTTTAGATAGCTTAAGATGCATAAGAAGAATTATCCGACTAATGACCTCGAGCTTGCCGCAGTTGCGTTTGCACTCAATATTTGGAGACATTACTTGTATATTGATCATATAGATGTGTTGATAAGCCATAAGAGCCTCCACTAGGTATTCACTTAAAAAGAGTTGAACCTCCGCTAGACAAAGTGGCTTGATTTCCTCAAGGAACATGATATTAGTGTGTGTTACCAATCTAGTAAGGAAAACATAGTAAAGGATTCTCCTAGCATACTATCTATGGGTAGTCTAGCCAATGTTGATGAAGAAAGAAAGGAACTAGCGAATGATATTCATAGGTTTACTCACTTTGGAGTGCGCCTTATGAGCATATCAGATAATTGTGTCACAATAACAAATGGGTCAGAATCGTCTTTTGTAGTAGGGGTAAAGGAAAGTCAAGATAGTGACCCTTTTGTTTGTTTAACTTAAGGGTGAAGTCCATAATCAAAGAGTGGAGGTTTTTTTCTAAGAGGGAGACGGTATACTCCGCTACTAGGGTAAATTGTGTGTTCCTGATGTGGGTGAGTTGAGACAACATAATCTTACAGAAGCCCACAATTCGAGATATTCTATTCATCCAGGCTCCACTAAGATATATGAGAACCTGCATAATGTCTTTAGGTGGAATTACATGAAGAGGGGTATAGAAGATTTAGTGAGTAAGTACCCCAATTGCTAGCAAGTTAAGGTTAAATATCATAAACCAGGGGGTATAACTCAAGAGATCTCGTACTTCAAAGTGGTTATCAATACGAATTTCATTAATACCTCATACTCGCAGACAACATGAATCTATTTGGGTGATAGTTGATAAGATGACTAAGTCTCCATGCTTATTGGCAGTCAAGACTACAGATTTGGCAGATGATTACGCCAAGATTTACATTAATGAGATAGTCAGGTTGCATGAGGTTCTTTTATCTGTCATCTTAAATAGATTTCCTCAGTTTATTTATCAGTTCTATAAGTCATTTTAGAAAGGTCTTGGTTCACAAGTTAACCTTAGCACAACATTAAATCCACAGACGGATGGAAATGCTGAGCGTACCATTCAGACCCTAAAGAATATATTGAGATCTTGTGTGATCGATTTCAAATGGTGGTTGGGATTATCACCTTCTTCTTATTGATTTCACCTACAATAATATCTACCATTCCAACATTCAGATTACCCTTTATGAGGCAATGTATGGGCGAATATGTAGATCTCCTTTTGGTTGGTTTGAAGTAGGTAAAACAGCCTTGATAGGACCAGATTCAGTCATTACGTGATGGAAAAAGTGAAACACATTAGAGAAAGAATTCAGACACCAGAGTCTTCAAAAGTCTTATGAAAATGTAAGCAGAAGGGAGCTAGAGTTCCAAGTTGATGATTGGGTTTTCTTGAAAGTCACATATGAAGGGGGTTATGAGATTTTGCAAGAAAAGGGAAGCTTATGGCAAGATATGTAGGCCCTTATAGGATATTGAAAAGGGTTGAAAAAATGGCATATGATTTAGAGTTTCTAGCATAACTAGCAGTAGTGCATTCGGTCTTTCATATCTCACTTTTGAAGAAGTGTGTGGGTGATCCATCCTCCGTAGTGCCATTAGAGAGTGTGGTTGTAAAATATACTCTTTGTTATGAGGATGTACTAGTTGAGATTTTTGACCTTCAAGTTAGAAGGTTGTGAAACAGAGAAGTCACTTCACTCGAGGTTTTGTGGACGAGTCAGTCCGTAGAGGGAGCTACTCAGGAAGCAAAAGGAATGAAAGCTAAGTATCCTGACCTCTTTCTTTTCGATTCCACTAGATTGAGGTAATAGTTCTTCTTCAGTTTTTTAGTAACTCATTTGTAGATTTAGTCTTAATATCATGTTCCTTCAGTTTGTACTAGCCTCTTCTGCATATTTGCATGTTCTTGAAACTCAGTTCAGTTAGAAAACTAGTTCTCAATGCTTAGTACTAAGGATTGCAGCTCCTTCCCTCTATACTCACCTATTTTATTCTTTATTCGAGGACGAATGGTCTCAAGGGGGAGATAATGTAACACATTGTATCAAAAACGGACAAAAAATGCAAATTTTCAGAAGTTGCAACTGTTCGCGACTGAGTCAATTGCGGACCTTCAGTCAGCTCCATCAATGTTCCAGTCAATTTTCAGTCCTCAATCATGAATGAAAGTCGACTAGTAGGGACCGTCTTTCAAATTACGGTGCATTAGTGAGCTTTGTCAATGGGCCAACTGACTTTCAGTCCTTAGTCGAAAATGATGGTCAATCAGAATGGATCCACAGTTGACTTACAGTTCGCCAGTAAGCTCCGTCTATTTGCCAGCTACTTCAGTCCTCAGTAGTGAGAACCGATCGACCACTACGGACCGTCAGTCAACTTTCAGTCCTTTCAGTATGTTTAGTCCTTTAATTTCAGTTTTTCTAGACTTAATTGGGTTGTGTCAAAATATTTCTAGTCAGTTAGAGGCTATTTTAAGAGATAGTTATATTTATTTTTGAATTGAGTTAATATCTTCCATGTACTAAACTCATCAGTTTTATATATCTCAATTATTGTATATGAATATTCCCCATCTTTTTATTTTATTTATAATTATAACTTTGTTATCAGTCTATCATTAAGTTTATCTTTAGTATGATTATGATCATGCCAGTAGGGTTAGCTAGAGATCACTAGTTGTCCTAATTTTGTATTTGTGTCTCGGGGGTAGCTGGGGCGTGATACCCAACTTAGAATACCACGCCACACCTGACTCAAGATTCAACCATGAATACTTAACAAGAAACCTTACACTAAATTCATATTCTTCCCTAATCTAATTTTGGACCCGAGTGTCGGATCTCGAATGAAGGCCTAGAGTCTAGTCCCAAATTGAGAATCAGGAGTCAAATTTTGAATGAGCATATTGGCACCAATGACGTGAGTTAGGAATGAAAGTTTATGTGTGAGATTAAAAAAGAATTTTGGAAAAACTTTTCCATATTTTTTATAAGGTAAGTAATTTTCTTAAATTTGGAAAAAATGAATTGATTTGGAAATATTTTTATAAAATTTAAGTCAAGCAAACATGAAACATTAGAAAACATCTTTTAGAAAATAATTTCTTTCATTCCGAACAGACCCTTAGTTACTAAAAATATGAATAAATTAGTGTTAGGATTTTCATTAATTGCAAATAAATGAGGGCTTAGTAATATCGTGTGTCTGACCTACAAATTTTGTTTTGCTATGAAAGGAAAAGTAATGATATTTTAAAAAATAGATGCGCTCATGTTGCCTTCTATTTTCATAGTACAAAGAGTTTTGAATTTAAATAAATTATATTAGTAGTTTTGCATTACTTTTTTTTACATTTTCATCTAGTAAGTGATACTCCCTTCGTCCCAATCTACTTGACGCCGCTCAAATTTCAAGATTCAAATAAGTCTATGTTTTATTGTGAATTTTTCGTATATGTTTAAAGTATGTTGAATTTTCAATTATCTTGAATTATATTAATTCTTACATAGTTTACAAATATATAAGTTTCATTTTTAAAAAATTACAGATTATATGTGCAAATATTGATCAATCTTATGTTATTAGACTCTCATCAAATCAAAAGTTTCGTATAAATTGGGACAAGAGGAGTATTTAACAATTTCAGCATTAAATGAACTATTTTAATTAGCTTTGTGAGATTTTTTTACATTTTTTTATATTATTTATTTAGATATTTAGTTTTTCCGTTGCTTTTTGTTTTTTGTATTATCATATCATCATATCATATATTATTATAAAAGGGAACAAAATCTAATTTAAAAATATTTATCTTTTATTTATTTAGATATTTAATTTTTCCGTTGCTTTTTGTTTTTTGTAGTATCATATCATCATAGCATATCATATATTATTATAAGAGGGAACAAAACCTAATTTAAAAATAGTTATCTTTTATTTATTTAGATATTTAGTTTTTTCGTTGCTTTTTGTTTTTTATAGTATCATATCATATGTTATTATAAGAGCGAACAAAATCTAATTTAAAAATATTTACATCTATAACTATATGTATATTTATTATCATCATATCATCATCATCATGTCATCGTGTGTGTGTGTCCTTTGTTGGTATAACTTCTTAGATAATACCTTGTATTATTATAAGAGGAAACTTAAAATTACAATTTTACCCCTACTATAAATTTAAATGTTATAAAATTATTTAAATATTTAATTTAAATGCTAAAGTGCATCATTTTAATAAAAATGTGGATAACCTTTGAAATTCCTTAAATTAATTCCTAATTAAAACATATAATTTAAAAATATATATCATCTAAAAGTATACTATATGTGGGATGCCTCCATGTTATTAAGTTAAAGTATGAAAGTATCCTTATAAAGCTAAATGACACTTTTATCCTTCAATCACAATTTACTCCAACATTTTTTGGATAAACATGTAATTGTGCATTCAAATTTAGATTAAAAAAACGATATTTGGAAAAATAAGTTGCTCCAAACCATTGGAGAATTTGAAAAGACTTGCAACAAATTCAACATAAATTATATGATATATCCATTTAAAAGGTGATTTTTTAAAGTAAAAAACAAAAAGCATAGTCTAGATGCTTACAATCATAATTTTGGATTCCAAAAGTTTCTTCTTATTAAAATCACTTTAAAAAGTGTAATCTCTCAATTTATGATATCAGTTTTAAAATTAATTACACCCCTCTACATTCTATTTAATCTGTACATCCCCTTTTTATCATATGTTGTCACTGGTAAAAAGGAACATGTTTTATTCCAAAATTCAGTGATCTACACCTCCAAGACTACACAATTTTAAAATGTAAAAAGACCATCAGAAAATTGGAAGAGGTAAGCTTCCTACTTCGTGTACTGTTTACTTAAATTGGCTTAGTATTATTTCTTAAATTTTATATATATAAACTTGTAAAATAGTGTAAACTCTTAGTTCATTAAAGATGAAACTGTAATAAATTCAACTTTACTTATATATGAAAGTTATATAGTTTCTGTGGGAGGTTCTTTAACCGACAACCACCACTATGAGCCTAAGTGGCGATAGAGCATCTCGTCTATGCTGCCAAAACTGTCCTATACTTTGTCATCACATAGAACATCCTTAACCTAGTAGATCCACTGGCTTAACTCACGTGATCATCTAAAAATTATGACACATCAATACCCATGATGGATACATGGTTTACATGGGGACTTGAGTTATTTGAACTCTCTTCCCCACATCGGTTCTCAATACTATTCCCAAAACTTGTTGTAGCTCATACTTTTAATAAAACTTCTTTCTTTTGGGTTGAGATAATTTACTAAACCCTTTAGATTTAAAAGCTCCTCTTGGAATCAATATTCCCCTCTATAGTTCAAAACTCTTTTGGAACTTCTTAGTTCCCTTTTAACTTAAACGTGAAACATTTATCAACCTTTATGGAATACTTAGTCCTCTTATAATTTTAGAGAAATGAACTCAACTCTTGCTCTTTACTTAACTTGAAACTTTAACTCTTAATGAATACTTAGTTCCCTTATAACTTTAGAAAATTTAACTCAACTCTTTTCTCCTTGCTCGACTTGTTACTTGAGCCTTAATCAAAGTTAAAATTATTGTTTAAGAATCTTTGAAAACTTTAGGAACTTTCTTTAACTTTTTTCCTAACTTTTAAACTTGAGTCTTAACTTCTTTGACTTTGATCTTAGCTTCCTTGAATTGAATTATGGATTCAAGGATTATGATCTCAGGTTTCGGATGATTTCATGATGCTTAGATGTACTTTAGAGTGTTGGAATCAAGTAGGAATGAAATGTACATCAATTAGGAACTAGTACGAAAAGATAGGGAAATGATGGGTTCTCCAGGGGGTCTTGGCGCTTTGAGAGGCGTGGGGAGGTGGAGCTTGACGGACAGAGGCTCCCCTCAGAAGCACTGGCTGGCGCGGCGTGCCAAGGCCTGACGGATAGAGTCTGTCATAAGGGGCTCTGGTAGGCACGGCGCCTCAGGGCCTATCAGACGGGTTCTCTGACTTTTCTTCTCCCATTTTCAATTCTAAACCTCCATGTCTTCCATGGATCTTCCCCAAGCACTTAGAATGAATAATGTACTCAATACCCAATAGTTTAGACTTGTAAAACAACCCTGAAACATGAATCAAAACAACTAAAGGTACGCTACAACTTTACAAACCAAGATCCACCAATTGTTCGTCAAAAACTTCAAGATTAATCATTGGTTCAACAAAAAACTTGTTGAATTAAACAGATTGGTATGTGCATGAATGAACCAAACCCAAAAATGTCTCAAAAACCTCGATAGGGATCACCCCGACAAAAATCATGCACGATCTTTGCATTCTTGGACGATTCTTGATCTACCTCTCCTTTTCTCTTTTTCTCCCAAGCCCTAAGCGTTCTTAATCTTGATAACTGAATTGGGAATTAGTTTGTACCCAAAAATAACCCTTAAAACGAATTAGTAAATACTAGGGTGGAAAGACAAATTTGCCCTTAATAAAATTCAAATTGGATTTTCCTCAGCTCAACAGCCCAACTTCCGAGAGATATATATCCCTCATACGACATTGGATTTTCGCAAACTCGACGGCGTTGGAAAGGTCTTAACAATGGCTTTGCAAAAATATAAAGAACTCATCCAACCTCCTCCGGATCTGGAAGTTATTGCCGTTTGAAAATGATTCAAACTCACATTTTAAAAGCTTGAAATTTTCCAGATTTCCCTACTTAAATTCCAAAAATGATTATTCTTGGTTTCATAGCTTATTCTTAGATGTTTCAAGTTACGAGATGTTACAGTTGCATAGATTCAATCAAGATGCATGAGTATTGACATATTTAAGTACTTTAATTTTTCTATTCAAATGTCTTTTCTTGTGGTTTGCAATTTTGTATTTCAGTTTTAAACGGTGACATTCATTAGAGATTAAATCCCACAATAAGTAAATTTCTTTTTATTTCTATTATAGAATAAAATATCAAACATATGAAATAAATATACTATGCGAATGCATGGACCAAATTTATACATCACATTTTATTGGCTTGTGGTATATGTACACATCAACCTTAATTGTCTAGCTAAATTTAGTTTTGTTATTTGATAAACTCAAATTGTATTTACAATCATGCCTAAGCTTGTATGTTTTAAATTAAATTTTATGTAACGTATTATATATGGATATTAGTGTTGCTTATATTAATTTAAAAAATGTGTATCGATGCATGGGATATACGTGCATAACATGTGTTCAGAAACTAGCGCTTTATATTACCATAATTAAGTTTAAGTATGTGGTATTATTAAGTTATTCTATCTTGATAAAAATTTAAATGGCAAAAAAGGAACAAAAATACAAATCTAGTAAAAAGATGTAAAAAAGACAATATTAGACACCATGGAGTAATTTAAAATTTAGTCTAAAAAATTCTAGAACCAGGCGGCGAAATTCTCTGGACTTTTCCCCTTATTTTTTAGAGGGCTAAATTTCTCTCCCCAACTTACAAAATTTTAGGGCTCAAGTGAACCAATTCCTTGTTTTCATCATCTCCCATATAGGGTAAGTTGTCGGATCACTGAAAAAATTAGTAATGTTTACTTTTTTTTAATATATTTTCACAAAGTTTGTGCCCAACATTGTTTGCGATATGTTGATAACAGGTGTATGCTTTTAGCAACTAGAATTTAGGCCTTTAGCGTCCAAAAAAGGCTTTTAGCAATTAGAACCTCTACTATTGAAATAGGAAAATTTTAGCTTCAGTCAACTTCAACATGAGATTTCTTGATCTTGGGAACTAAGATTGAGGCAACTCAAAAGTTTTAGGTTCCGTGTTAATCGTGACTACACGTTGTAATGTTTCGGTAGTGTTGGAGCTCTCCGTTTGAGGTATATTCCGCCGGAAGGGGCTGTCATCTCTCTTTTGTTTTTTTTTTTTAACTGATGTTGTATTTCCATGCCATTTTCTGTATTGTTATTGACATGGAATCGAGCTCCATTTTGGAGCACAATCTCGACAAGGGAATTAGGACCTTTTGACAGAGTCAATTTGAGATTCCCGTTGCAAGCCCCATATTCCCATTTTGACTTGATTGTGGGTCTGTTTCCAATCGTTGTGATTATAGCGTCTAGATATTTGTATTGACATTGTGATTGATAATTTTATAGCTTTGCAGTTCGGAGGCATTTTTGAAATGGATAGCTCAGGTGTGGTGGATTTTGAGAACTTGTGATCGGCTTTAAGGTAGGCTTTATATACTTTGTCGGTATAACTTCTTAGATAATGCCTAGTATTATTATATAAGGGAACAAAAAAACGTCAAAAGTTGAATTATAATTTTATCCCTTCTATAAATTAAAATGATATAAAAGAATTTAATTATTTAATTTAAATGTTAAAGTGTATCATTTTAATAAAAATGTCGATGACTTTTGAGCTTCCTTAGATTAATTCCTAAGTAAAATATATATTTTAAAAATATTTATCATCTTTAACTAATATGTGATGATATTATGACGACACTTAAATCATGTGGGTAGCCTCCAAGTTAATAAGTTTAATTATGAAAGTATCCTTATAAAGCTAAATGACACTTTTATCCTTCAACCAAAATGTACTCCAACATTTTTTTGGATAATAATATAATTGTGCATTCAACACAAGATTAAAAAGTGAAATTTGGTGAAAGAAGTTTTACTGTTCCAAACCATTGAGAATTTGTACAGTCTTGCAACAAATTCAACATAAATTATATGCTATATCCATTTAAAAGGTGATTTAAAGTAAAAAAAACAGTCTAGATACTTACGTTCATAATTTTGAAAGCCCAAAACTTTTTTCTTCTCAAAATCACTTTGAAAAATGTAATTTTTCAATATATAATATCAGTTTGAACTCTTAGCACAAAATGAATTAGGTGTCCCATGACCCACCAAAATATAGATCATTTAATTAGCTTTCCATAGCCACCGACCTTGCTAAAAATCAAACCTTCGAGTAAAAAGTTATGATCGTTTTAGTAAAGGTTTATCGAACAGGACCAACCTACATACCAAACGACGGACCGTCGCTGAAACGATGGATCATCACTCCAGGTTTTCATTTGTTCTGATAACAATTAATCTAGGGGTCTTTTAGTATTTTTCCACTTTTTTTAAACCCTAAGATACGTCGTTTTGACCATAAATCATCATATTTTAGTTAGTTTAAGCCTAGAAACATAATTTAAACTAACCCTAAGTCAAATCATTAATCAAAACATAGAAAATTAGAAGCAAGAAAGGATAAAAAGGTCAAGAACCCTAGTTCAAGAACGCAGCAAGTTTCCAGCAGTTCCAGCCCCAAAATCTAAGTGTTTCCCTGTGAATTTCATCTCCAGGTATGTGAGATTTCACTAGTGAGTTCCTTTCACCCATTAGGTCCCTTGTTTTTAGTAACTTCTTGATTCTATTATGATGAATAAACCTAGGGTTTCTAGAACTTTAACAGAACTTCAAGAATTTATTAGTTATATGTTCCAAATCAGATTACCCTGTTATTACACAGATTATTGCATGAATATCAAAACCTAGCTATGTATTTCTTTAGTTCTTGAATAACACATGCTAGGTTAGATATTTCAGTTCCTTCAGATATATATGCCTCAGTTATAAATGCATAATTATCAGATTAAATATAGCATTCTCACTCTGCATGTTCGGTTTTGAGCTATCCAATAATTACAGAAACTCAATCATAATCAATTAATTACATAATTCATGGAAGTAACATAATACCGAGTTGGACTAGGGTTCAACATACCCAATTAGTCCCAGAACTACTAGTCAAGTAGGTTGTAAGTCCCCTCTGTCGACAATCATTTTAGTGATCACATCATGCCTTTATACCTCTGGCTGGGTATATTGGGTCTTCTAGATGGGGCGTATACATCGGACTCCACATATAGGTTATGTGTTTTATTATAGGATATTAGTAACTCCCACGGTTCAGTCACACTGTCTTGCATTTATCATTTATAAATATACTTAGTATTCAATTTCAACATGATATGAATTGGTCATTCCATTAAGTAATTTTTTATTTCAGCTTTATCCTATCCTACATGCTTAGTTATTTTCAAGTACTGACGCATACTTGCGCTAAATCTTCTCGTGATGTAGGTTCAGGTTCTCAGCATCCTAATTACGCATAAATTGATTTTTAATATTCACTTCAGCAGATTCAGTGGTGAGTTCTCATTCTTCGAGGACAATAGTCATGAGATTCTTTTCAGTATTTGGTTCTTTAGTTTCAGTTTTGCTAGATGTAGCTGGGGCTTTTCGCAATATTTCTAGTCCAGTTTAGAGGCTATTTTCTGTCATAGTTAGTTTCCGCTTAGTATTGAGTTAATATTTCCTTTGTATTAAACTCATTGTTTCAAATATCTCAATTATAGAATTTGGATATTCCCCATCTTTACAATTTAAAATTATGATTTAGTTTTCGAAAAAAATTATATTGTTTAGTATGATCATGATCATGCGAGCAGGGTTAGCTTTGTATCACTTGTGGTCCTAGGTTGCATCTTGGTATCATAGCACTAGGTTCAAGAGTCCTAGGATGTCTAAAAATCCGCACTAACTAGAGTCATTTTCATGGGTGTGAAGTGCACCATATCTAATGAGAGGTAGCCTATCAAGTGTTTTAGGAAAAAACTTCACTTTCTTGTTACTCTTATCGTGTGTAAGGTATGGTCTAATTCCATTCTAACTCGACGTTGTGCACTTAAGATCATGCCTTCTCATAGAGCTTAGGCATGGAATGCTAATGCACGCAATCTACCACAGTTCCTCTATTACCAGATAAGAAAGTTCAAATGCAGAGTTTCTGAACGCCAATTTAGCTTTTGGCTCAAAGTATGACCAACCAGAACAATCAGCAAGTTCTAGTTCCTACTAATAGAAGTGACCGTTTAGTGGCAGGCAGAGTTTTTGATTTTGTAAGGACAAATATTTTGATGTTTTTAGGGTCACAAGTTGATAAGGACCCAGAGAAGTTCATTGATGAGGTCGAGAAAATATTTGGTGTAAGTTATGTAACTGGTAATAATAGGTGAGATTGGCATCCTACCAACTCAAGGATGTGACTCATATATGGTTCACCCAGTGGAAAGACAACAGACATGACTTTTTCTTTTGTAACTCAGTATAGTAGACAAATTCAGTGTTATTCCAGAATATCTCTCAGAACCTTTTTCAGTCTCTACTCCAGTTATAGCTACATAGGTATTCAGAAATCGCCCTGTCACAGTCTGTCAGAAAGTCACCTCAGCAGATCTTGTAGAGTTATAAATGGTAGACTTTGATGTCATTCTTGTCATGGATTGGTTACATTCATGTTATGCTTCAATCGATTGTAGAACTAGGATTGTTCGTTTCCAGTTTCCAGACGAACCAATCCTAGAATGGGAGGGTAGTAGATTAGCTCCTATAGGTCGACTCATTTCTTACCTTTATGCCAGAAAGATGATCTCTAAGGTTTATCTCTATAATATAGTCCGGGTTAAGGATTCTACCTTTGGAACTCAAACTTTTGAGTCGGTTCCAGTAGTCTGTGAGTTTCCAAAAGTATTTCTAGAAGATCTTCTTCGAGTTCCTCCCAAAAGGGAAATCGACTTTGGAATTTATCTCCTTCCAAATACCCAACCTATTTCTATTGCTCCTTACAGAATAGCTCCAACAGAGCTTAAGGAATTGAAAAAGCAGTTGAAAGACCTTCTAGATAAGGGCTTCATCAGACCTTCTATTTCATCATGGGGTGCACCAATGTTCTTCGTAAGGAACAAAGGAAGGAGCTAGTGAAAGAGGTTCACAGGTTTTCTCGTTTAGGAGTCCGCGTTATGAGCATATCAGATAGTGGTGTAAGAGTTAATAATGTGGCAGAATCTTCTTTGGTAGTGGAGGTTAAGGAAAAACAAGACAGTTATCCAATTTTGCTTGAACTTAAGAATGCAGTCCACAATCAGAGAGTGGAGGTTTTCTCCCAAGGGGGAGATGGTATACTTCCCTACCGAGGTAGATAGTGTGTTCCTTAAGTGAGTGAGTTGAGAAAGCATATCCTTGCATAATCCAATAACTCCAGATATTCTATTCATCCAGGTGCCACTAAGATGTACCACAATCTGTGGGAAGTCTATTGGTAGAATGGCATGAAGAGTGATATAGCAGACTTTGTGACTAAGTGCCCCAATTGCAAAGAATTCAAGGCAGAACATCAGAAAATAGGAGATATGACTCAAGAGATCGATATTCCTACTTGTAAGTGGGAAGTGATCAATATGGATTTATCACAGGGTGACCTCATACTCGCAGACAACATGACTTATTTGTGGTGATAGTTGATAGGATGAATAAGTCTTAGCTGTCAAGACTACAGATTCGGCAGAGGACTGTGCCAAGCTTTACATTAATGAAATTGTGAGGTTGCATGGGGTTCCTTTTGTCTATCATCTAAGATAGAGGTCCTCAGTTTACCTCTCATTTCTGAAAGTCATTTTAGAAGGGACTTGGTACTCAAGTTAACCTTAGTACATGAGTTCATCCATAGATGGATGGGAAAGCAGAGCGTGCCATTCAGACCCTAGAGGATATGTTGAGAGCTTGTGTGATCGATTTCAAGGGTAGTTGGGATGATCACCTTCCTCTTATTGAGTTCGCCTACAATAATAGATATCACTCCAGCATTTAGATGACACCTTATAAGGCTTTGTATGGCTGTAGATGTAGATCTCCCGTTGGTTGGTTTGAAGTAGGTGAAACATCTTTAATAGGGTCAGATTTAGTACTTGATGCTATGAAGAAAGTTCAACTCATTAGAGATAAACTTAAGACAACCCAAAGTCATCAAAAATATTATGCAGATGTGAGAAGAAGGCAATTAGAGTTCCAAGTGGATGATTGGGTTTTCTTGAAAGTGTCACCTATAAAAAGGGTGATGACATTTGGCAAGAAATGGAGGCTCAGTCCTAGATACGTAGGCCCTTACAAGATCTTGAAAAGGGTTGGCAAGGTGGCATATGAGTTAGAGTTGTCAGCAGAATTACTAGTAGTGCATCCGGTCTTCCACATCTTACTCTTAAAGAAGTGTGTGGGTGATCCAACCTCTGTAGTGCCATTAGAGACTGTGGCGGTGAAAGATAGTATTTCTTATGAGGATGTACTAGTTGATATTCTTGACCGTCAGGTTAGAAGGTTAAGAAATAAAGAAGTTGTTTCAGTGAAGGTTTAGTGGAGGAGTTAGTCAATGGAGGAAGCTAAATGGGAAGCAAAAGCAGCCATGAAAACTAAGTATCTCACCTCTTTCCTTCCTATTCGACTCTAGCTTCAGGTTATAATTCCTCTTTAGTCCGAGTTGGACTAGGGTTCAGCGCACCCAATTAGTCCCAGAACTACTCGCCAAGTAGGTTGTAAGTCCCCTCTAAGGGCAATCAGTTTAGTGATCACGCTAGCATGACTTTATACCTCTGGCAGGGTATATCAGGTCCTCTTGATGGGGGATATACATCGGACTCCACATTTAGCTCATGTTATGTTATTATCAGTTATTAGTAGCTCCCATAGTTCAGTCAGAATCTTGCATTGACCATTTATCAGTATACTCAGTATTCAGTTTAAGCATGTTATAAATCGGTCATTTGATTCAGTTAGCTCATGATTCTCTATATCGTGTTCAGATTATTATACTTGCTTTTGTGCTTGTTCAATTATTTTTTATTTCAGCTTTATTGTGTCCTACATGCTTAGTACCTTTAATGTACTGGCGCATACATGCGCTACATCTTCTCGAGATGTAGGTTCAGGTTCTAAGCATCCAGATCATGCAAAGATCGATTTCCAATCTTCAGTTCAGCAGATTCAGTGGTGAGTCCTCATTCTTCGAGGACAATAGTCATAAGTTTCTTTTTAGTATTTAGTATTTTAGTTTCAGTTTTGCTAGATTTAATCGGGCTTATTTTAGTATTTTAATTAAAGTTTAGAGGCTATTTTTAGAAATAGTTAGTTTCAGCTTAGTATTGAGTTAATATTTCCTTTGTATTAACTCATCGTTTTCAAATATCTCAGTTATAGAAGATGGGTATCCCTCATCTTTATAGTTTAAAATTATAATTTAGTTTTTGCAACAATTTATATTCTTTAGTATGCTCATGATCATGCCAGCAGGGTTAGCTTGGGATCACTTGTGATCCTAGGTTTCATGTCCGCGTCTCGGGGGTAGCTCTGAGCGTGACACCCCTAGACTATAATCGAAATTTAAGAGACACACCTTAACTAAACTAAGGTCCTATTACCCCACTAAACTTATTTCTTTTGTAATTTTATACACCTGTTGTCTTACGTGGCACACTAAATGGTTTCACTCAATTGAGGCGCGTGGGAGATATTTGGATGCCACGTAGGCCAAAAAGGTGTACAAAATTACATAAAAATAATTTTATGGGGTAATAGGACCTTAGTTTAGTTATGGTGTGTCTCTGATATTTCGGTCATGGTCTAGGGGGTACTTGTGCATTTTCTCATTTGAAAATGAATTACGCCCCTCTACATTCTATTAAATCCATACACCCCCTTTATATAGTATATTGTCACTAGTAAAAAGAAACTTGTTCTCATCAAAAATTGAATGAACTACTCCTCCAAGACTACACAATTTTAAAATGTAAAAAGACCTACAAAAAATTGAAAAAGGTACGTTTCCTGTTTCTGAAGTGTTATTAGATTTGGCTTACAAATTACTTCGTAAATTTTAGAGTGCTTGGTATATTAATATTTTCCCTTTTTAGACAATTCTATATGGTTTCTTGAATAAATGTTGGTTTTTGCAAAGTTCAGACACTAGAAATGTTATGACAATTGCAATGATTTGATTACTAAATTATTTATTGATCAAATTTCATGGTAACAATACATGAATCTTTTATTCTCTTTTTCTTTGTTTCCCTGATCATTTAGTTCATAGAGATGATCCATATTGTACTTGAAGTTTAAATTAATTGTTGTAGCTATTTTAAATTTCAATTTTATAAATATTGCCGAGTTTGTTAGGCCATAACATGATTTTACTAATAATAAGCACAATATTGTGTTTCACTATAAAGCACTTTTTAATTTACATTGACTTATATGATATAAATGTTTGGTTGAGTATAATGTTTTTTCTTATTCTTTTGGATGCACTAATTTTTGTAATGCAACGAGCCTGAGAATTTAGCATAACGAGGTGTGCAAACTTTGCACTATAAAGAAGATTAAAACAAGTTCTTTTTTGTTCTTTGTAGCACCACTTTTAAAAGTAGAAAAAGTACCGAGTAAAGGTTCAATATTTTTTTTTTTGCATGAGTCGAGAAGCCAACGAGCCTTTAAATTGTTATCAAGTTGCATAGATTCAATCAATATGCATGAGTATTCACATAATAAAAAATTTTGATTTTCTGTTCAAAGGTCTTTTTTTGTTTGCAATTTTTTATTTCTTTTTTAAACAGTGACATTCATTAGGGATTGAATCCCACAATAACTAAATCTATATTTATAGGTATTATAGATTAATTTATAAAATATATGAAATAAATATATTATGTGAATGCATGGACCTAAATTATACATCACTTTTTTATTGGCTTGTGGTATATGTACATATCAAGCTTAATTTGGTTTTGCTATACACATTTTTAAAGTAATATATACAACAGTAATATTGATATATAATAAATTTACATAAAACTAGTGTTTTCTATTATCACAATTAAGTTTATGTTTGCGGTATTATTAAGTTATTCTATCTTTAAAAAAAATTAAATGACAAAAAGAAGGAACAAAAATATAATTTTAGTGAGAAGATTTAAAAAAGATAATATTAGACACCATCTTCTTAGGTTTTATCTACACAATGTGAAGTACTTTGAAAATTATTCTAAAAAATTTCAGAACCTGGCCGCAAAATTCCCTCGACTTTCACCCTTATTTTTTAGAGGCTAAATTCCTTCTCTCAAGCTTACAAAATTTTAGGGTTTAACTGAACCAATTCCATCTGTTCATCATCTTCTATATAGAGTAAGTTGTCAGATTACTGATTAATAATGTTTAATTATTTTTTTTAAGTATTTTCATACAGTTCGCGCCAATATTGTTTTGGATATGTTGATAATTGGTGTAGGCTTTTAGCAACTTGAATTTAGGCCTCTAGCAACCAAAAATGGCTTTTAGAAATTCGAACCTCTACTATTTAAATAGCAAAATTTCAGCTTCTTTCAACTTCAAAACGAGATTTCTTGATCTTGGGAACTACGATTATGGAAATTTAAAAGTGTTACGATTCTGTGTTGATCGTGGTCACACGTTGAAATGTTTCAGAAGTGTTGGAGCTCTTTGTTTGAGGTATATTCTACCCGAAGGGGCTCTCATTTCTCTTTTGTTTTATTTCCATTGATGTTGTATTTGTATGTCATTTTTTGTATTGTTCCTAACATGAAATCGAGCCCCTTTTTAGTGCACAAGTTAGGTATGGCGATTTAGGACCTTTTGAAAAAGTCAATTTGGGATTGACGTTGCGAACCCCATATTCCCATTTTGACTTGATTGTGGGTCTCTATCAAATTGTTGTGATTTAGTATCTAGATATATGTACAAACATTGTGATTGATAATTTGATAGCTTGGCGGTTTTGATGCCTTTTTGTAATGGAAAGCAGGTGTGTGGTGGATTCGGATCACTCGTGATCGGGTTTTAGGTAGGCTTATGTATACTTTGTCAGTATAACATCTTACATAATGCCTAGTATTGAGGGCGGATTACATACACAATTTCATTCATTTTTGCTCTAGCAGAAAGTGGGAGGTGACTTACCTCACCAAAAAAGGGGGTTTACCCAGATCATCTCCTTAGCCCAGGTCTGTCGAGCCTCAATGAACTGCTACTATATGGTAGCCGCTTGAACTCATAGCTCTGGTAAATAAAATTACAATTTAACCCCTGCTATAAATTAAAATGTTATAAAAGTATTTAATTATTTAATTTAAATGTTAAAGTGTCTCATTTTAATAAAGATGTCTACCTAAATTTAGTTTTGTTATTTGAGAAACTCAAATTGTATTTAAAATCATGGATGAGATTGTATTTTTGAAATGAAATTTTGTGTAACTTTATTATATACCAATATTAGTGTTGCTTATATTACTTTAAGAATGTGTATCGATGCATGGGATACACATGTTCAAAAACTAGTGCTTTATATTATCATAATTAAGTTTAAGTTTGCTGTATTATTAAGTTATTCTATCTTTATAAAAATTGAAATGTCAAAAATGGAACAAAAATGGAAATCTAGTGACAAGATTAAAAAAGACAATATTAGACACCATCTTCTTAGATTTCATCGACACAATATGAAGTAATTTCAAAATTAGTCTAAAAAATATCAGAACCGGGTGGCAAAATTCCTCGACTTTTCCCCTTATTTTTTTAGAGGGATAAATTCTTTCTCCCCAACTTAAAAAATTTTAGGTCTTAACCGAACCAATTCCTTCTTTTCACCATCTTCCATATAGAGTTAGTTGTCGGATTACTGAAAAAGATTAGTAATATTTAATTAATATTTAAAATATCTTCATACAATTCTCGCCCAACATTGTTTGTGATTATGTTGATGAATAAGTATCCTTTTAGCAACTTGAATTTAGGCCTTTAGCGACCAAAAATGGCTTTTAACAATTAGCACCTCTGATATTGAAATAGCAAAATTTCAGCTTCTGTCAACTTCAACAAGAGATTTCTTGATCTTGGGAACTACGATTGAGGAAATTCAAAAGTGTTAGGGGTCCGTGTTGATCGTGGCTACATGTTGGAATGTTTCAGAAGTTTTGGAGCTGTCCATTTGAGGTATATTCCGCCTGAAGGGGTTTTCATATCTCTTTTTTTTCTCATTGATGTAATATTTCTATGTCTTTTTTGTGTTATTCCTAACATGGAATCGAGCCCCATTTTGGAGCACAAGCTCGGTATGGGGATTTAATACATTTTAAAAGAGTCAATTTGGGATTAACGTTGCGAGCCACATATTCCCATTTTGAATTGATTGTGGGTCTCTATCCAATTGTTGTGATTCATTGTCTAGGTATCTCTATTGACATTGTGATTGATAATATGATATCTTGGCGGTTTGGATGCCTTTTTGAAATAGAAAGCTCGCGTGTGGTGGATTCAGATCACTCGTGATCGGCTTTTAGGTAGGCTTATGTATACTTTGTCAATATAACATCTTAGATAATGCCTAGTACTACATATAGGGAACAAAAAAAAGTGAAAAGTTGAATTAAAATTTTACCACTTCTACAAATTAAAATGTTATAAAAGCATTTAATTATTTAATTTAAATGTTGAAGTGTATTATTTTAATAAAAATGTCTTGCTAAATTTAGTTTTGTTATTTGAGAAACTCAAATTGTATTTACAACCATGTTTGAGATTGTATGTTTCAAAAGAAATTTTGTGTAACTTTATTATGTAGCAATATTAGTGTTGCTTATATTACTTTTAAAAATGTGTATCAATGCATGGGATACACGTGTTAAGAAACTAGTGCTTCATATTATCACAATTAAGTTTAAGTTTGCGGTATTATTAAGTTATTCTATCTTTATAAAAATTAAAATGGCAAAACAGGAACAAAAATAGAAATCTAGTGAAAAGATTTAAAAAAGACAATATTAGACACCATCTTCTTAGGTTTTATAGACACAGTATGAAGTAAATTGAAAATTAGTTTAATAAATTTCGAATTCAGGCGGCAAAATTCCCTTATTTCTTAGAGGGCTAAACTCTTTCTCCCCAACTTACAGAATTTTATGGCTTAGGTTAACCAATTCCTTCTTTTCATCATCTTCCATATAGAGTAAGGTGTCAAATTACTGAAAATATTAGTAATGTTTACTTATTTTTTAAAATATTATCATACATTTCGTGCCTAACATTGTTTGTGATATGTTGATAAATGGTTTAGGCTTTTAGCAGCTTGAATTCAGGACTTTGGAGACCAAAAATGACTTTTAGCAATTAGAACTTGTGCTATTGAAATAGCAAAATTAAAGCTTTAGTAACCTTCGACAGGATATTTCTTGATCTTGGGAACTACGATTGAGGAAATTCAAAAGTATTAGGGGTCCGTGTTGATCGTGCCTACACGTTGGAATTTTTCAGAAGTGTTGGCGCTCTTTGTTTGAGGTATTTGCCGCACGAAGGAGCTCTCATCTTTTTTTTTTATTGATGTTGTATTTGTATGTCATTTTTTTGTGTTGCTCCTGACATGGAATCGAGCACCATTTTTTAGCACTAGCTCGGTATAGGGATTTAGGACCTTTTGACAGAGTCAATTTGGGACTCACGTTGCGAGCCCTATATTCCAATTTTGACTTGATTGTGGGGCTATCGAATTGTTGTGATTTAGTGTATAGACATACTTATTGAATTGTGATTGATAATTTGATAGCTTTGAAGTTTTAATTCCTTTTTGAAATGGATAGCTCGTGTATGGTGGATTCGGATCACTTGTGATTGGCTTTTAGGTAGGGAGGCTTCTGTATATTTTGTCAGTATAATATCTTATAAAATGCATAGTACTATTATTCAAGGAAAAAAATAGTTAGAAGTTGAATCACAATTTTACCCCTACTATAAATTTAAATGTTATAAAATTATTTAATTATTTAATTTAAATGTTAAAGTGTATCAATTTAATAAAAATTTCTAGCTAAATTTAGTTTAGTTATTTGATTTCTAATTGTATTTACAATCATGTCTGAGATTGTATGTTTCAAATGAAATCTTGTGTAACTTTATTAAATACCAATATTAGTGTTGCCTATATTACTTTTAAAAATGTGTACCGAAGCATGGGATACACGTGCATAGCACTTAATTGAAAACTAGTATTTTATATTATCACAATTAAGTTTAAGTTTGCGGTATTATTACGTTATTCTAGCATTAAAAAAATTTAAAATGGTAAAAAAAGGAAGAAAAATAGAAATCTAGTGAAAAGATTTAAAAAAGACTATATTAGACGCCATCTTCTTAGTCTTTCTTGACACAATATGATGTGATTTGAAAAATAGTTTACAGTATCAGAAACAGGTGGCGAAATTCCCTCGACTTTTCACCTTATTTTTTAGAGGTCTAAATTCGTTTTCCCAAATTTTTTAACATTCCGGAAAATAATATGTCTAATGAAGAGACCAGTATACCCTTAGGGTAGCCTATTAGTGGTACATAGACACCTAAATGCCCAATATTGAGAAATATTGGGTATAGTGTAGAAAAATTGGCTAAGAGATAGTAGCCAATTTTCTATATACAAATACGAAAGATAGTTTTTGGGTTGCCATATCCCAATCAAAAGATTGTTGTTTGAGGAAGGTACATGCAAGGACGACCCTAAGCTAATATATTTGGCACTATATACATAGAGATCCACAACCAACATGTGAGGTATGAGACATCCAAGTGTCAAGCCTAGATATCATAGCACATTTAAAATGATCATAAAAATTAAGCAGTGCCCAAGGACATAGTAAAGACACTTGGGAAAATAAGTAGATATTTCAAATGAACCATAAATAATAGTTAGTTAGGATAGTACAACCAACCCATATGCAAGCACATGCACAAGACATTTGAAGAAGTGGCCAAAGGAGGGGACACTTCATGTGGGGTCTAACTTCCTGACGAACTATGGACCCTAACCTACTGCCATAACTAGTTAACTAGCCTAAGAGCAAACTAAATAAACTAATTAGTGCACCCGACAACCTAAGACTTAACCGGGTGATACTATATAACCTCGTAACTCGTTAGAGAGACAACATAGTACCTAACCTAGAATGGTCCAAAAGGATGGTTATGGTACTAACAACATAGGGATACTTTATTAATTACTCTAGGTCACCTAAATAATTCCAAAAGATTAGTTATGGTTATAACGACTTAAGGGCAATTTAATAATTACCCTAGGTAAATTAACAAATTAAATTATACACTCAATTAATTAAATTAAAGGGGTCAAAATGAAATTCTTACTCTAACCTAGTACAACTCAAGAAACATCTTAGTACTTAACCTAGGATGGTCCAAAAGGGTTAATTATGGTTCCAATGACTTAGGGGTACTTTATTAATTACCCTAGGTTCCTTAATTAATTAAATTATCCATTTAATTAATTAATTTAAAGTGTCAAAATGAATTTCTTAGGAAAATTTTTATATTTAACTAAGTATTGTGTTTTCCTAGTTCTAGTCAATCTAGGAGGGGCTTTTTAGTAATTAATTTATTTATTTATATAATTAACTTATTAAGACATAGTTGAATGAGTCAATATAATATCCTAAACCCAATATCTCACGATTAAACTCATAGAAAAGGCGACATAAAACAGTAAGCAAGCGAACGTAAGAATAATAGAAAATTTGATTGATTCTCTTAGACGATTTCAAAGCTTTCTTCAAGGTTTCGTACAAGGTGGTCTTCATAGATTATATTCTACATAAGATATGAATTTCTCTCCTGGACTTCTTTCTCCAAGAGAACTATTTTTCCAACGATTCAAAGATCTTGAAACAAGGGTTGTTCCAGTTCTTGTCGGACTCCATGTTCCTAGTATCTTTTTCAATTTCAATGTTGAATAGGTTAGAGATCATGTTGATGGTATGTGGTGATGGCTGATTTTATGTGTAATATTATTGAATTATGAATTTTGCATGAACCTATGAACTTAAGATCGTATGAATCTGTTTTTTACAATGTGAATTAAGAATCGATCATATGTTAGTTATGTCCGTAAATGTCAAATGTTGATGAGTGTGTGACGAATGTTGACTTGCTATTTTGTAACGTTATGAAGATTCTAAATTAATCAATTGCTTATATGATGATGTCCAATATTTCTTAGAAACGTTACCCTAAAGTCATGAACTAAGATTGATTAAAATGGATCTCAATGAAATTACATCTTAAATGAATTGGCTATCTGGTTCCAATAAAATTGGGTAACACTATTTGGTCAAGACGAATGCATGTTGATTGCTAAGGGATTATGTAAATGATTGAAATATTGTCTAAGGGTTCATACATATTCAATTTAAATATGAACATCCGTAAAATTGGCTTATGCCAATAAAAATGGCTTATTGGTTTAACATCCCAAATCTTGAGACAATACTAATAATATATCAATTTTTGTGTAGTAAGAGTATCAAATATATTATAAGAACTTCTAATGTTACTCAATTAATACATAAACAAGGGAATTTCATTCGTTGGAACAACTCCCAACATTCTTTATAAGAATGAACTATGAACATGTGTAGCTCATTGAAAGAAGTGTTCATCATCCATAAACGATGAAATGAAGCTACTACACTAAAGTAAAGAAGTAATGTGAGTTATAACACAATTAAAGGGTCTAAATTAAGTAAGTGACCAGAATGGGGTGTTAAATAAAGTGAGACAAGTATTACTCACACCTAAGTTAATTTTTGTAAAAGCATACTCACGAATGAAGGTGTTAGAACGTGTGAGACTAGTCTCATTAACACCTAAGGATGATATGTAAGGACAATTAACATTCATAAATGTAAACTAAGGATGATATGTATGGATAATTCACATTGATCAATGTAAAGTAAGGATAATATGTAAGGACAATTCACATTTCATCAAAGTAAAGTAAGGATGACAAGTCATCAAAAGAGTACGTAAATGTCAATCTAGAAACAAGCTTCCATAATACTTGAGTCAACTCTAAAAGATAAAGAAGATAATGAAAGTAAGCATAGCATCGATAGACTAGTTTTTAGCATGTTCTTACACGTCTAAGTCTCATGCGACGAGGCTACCACCGAGGTGGATAAGTAGTCTAATGAAGTCCCTAGTCGTCGAACTATGTATAGACAAAATAGGAAATAGCCAGTGCTTTCCGCCTAAAGAGCTAGGCATGTACAGTTTCACCTTGGCCAATGACTCAACCCCTTTTCGTTGTGGGGCAGACACGGGATTTCATGTTTAGCTCACATGATCTATGTCTATTAATGCTCACGATATGTTCTTGGTTCTCTATATCCATGAGCCACTCCTTTTCGGTGTGGAGTGAACACTTGAGATGGATTCGCCTTATCCGGGGATCACCCCCTTTCGGTGTGGGATAGACATTAGATTCCATGAATAGCTCACATAGTCTAAGATTCATTTTAACCGGTGATTCACCTCTTTTCAGTGTGGGGGAGACACTCGATTTCATGTTAAGCTCGCATGATCTTATTCGTAATGATGGCACTATGAAAATGATAATGATGACGATGATAGAATGTATGTTCAATGTGAGCAATGATGAAGAGCTTAAGAATGTCAAGAACCAATTTCACACTCATGAAGTTTCACCAAATAAGGGGCACAGCCAAATAAGATTGATTATAATGACTTCTAATATGATGGCATAAAAGGGAAGTAGAATGTAATGTTAATTAAATACCTCTTAACTTCCCTGACATGAATGTAATGAAATAAATATCACGGCCAATAAAAATGGCTTACGAAATGCAATGAATATATAGTGTAAAGAATGACTCACTATAAGGTCGGGAAATCATTCCTTTGTCCTTGGATTACTTACATCGATTCATTGTAAGCATGGGACTACAATGAATTATTTCACTTGTAAGTAAGACAAAGGACTAAAGGAATTATTGAACAACACAACAACAAGAAGAAAAAGACTGAAAATAAAACTAAGTATGGAGGACAGAGATCTTGGGTTAGGGGGACTTAAGATTTCAAATCTTTGCCCGAAGGGTTCTAAAACTATGTTTATGATACTAATGTCTTCAAAACATATAGAAAATGATTTGTGTGTTTTTAATGCATTAAAATTCATCATATTCATATCACAATTCACAAATTAAGAATTAGGAAAGTCTAATAACTAGACTTTCCAGAAATGGCATGTTGTTTAGGAAGAGCTTTTATTGATCATGCATAGCTTTATGTGTATGTGTGCATACACCAATACTTAGTACAAGTGGTGTACTAACCCCCTACTATTTACTATTTTAATAGCTGCAAGTCAAAGAGTAAATTGACGACACTTGCAGTGGTTCAGACTTCAATGTTTCTACAGACCATTTGGTAGTTCCTCTTTATTTCGAGGATGCTACAAACATTAGTCCATATTTATATATAGACATATCTAGTGGATGTTGTCCCTAGAGTTTCTTTCATATTTTACTTCGAACCTTTTGATGTAAGGTCGTGTTTGGAAAACTATTTACGATATAGTCCTCTTCAGTTTTGAATTGATTCTTTATGTTAGATGGTTGACTATTGATGTTGAGCTTACTATATAATGTTTAACGCGTAAGGACTTTATGAAGTCAATCTAAACTTCGTACATATAAAAGTTTTAAATTTTTCATTTAGATTAACCATATGAATGTGCTGAATGCAAGAAGAGGATTGTCGGCAACCTTTGAGAGGTCAACAACGCCGATAGCGATTCAGATTCTAGAGGCTGGGTCGTTACAAACTTCGTATAAGATCATGATGCTAAATTACCTAGGATTTAAAGCTAAACACAACCACTTTACGTACTTTGTAGCTTATGGTTGTGAAGCGCACCACAATCATGACTTAGAGATTACCCCATGATAGGAAATTCTCCCTTCTTCTACTCTTTATCGTGCCATGTAGAGTTTTGACATTTTATGTCATTTTGAGGATCTAACTCTCTTCTTGTGTATATGTGTAAAAAATGTTCACAAGGAGAAATGATGCGAGGAGAATTGAGGAAGCAGATGTGGAAAGAAATCAAGCTCCTCCTCAAGCACCAGCTACCGCTGAACAAGTGCATGTTCACCCAGAAAGGTTGACAGATGGTGAAGTGAGGAATGCTTTGCTGCAGATGGAATAGGACACCACGACTCAGGCTCAATCCATCACGACTCAATCCGCGAGAGAGGGTGCTCCTACAGAGAACCTGCATGCAGGCTGAGGGACTTCACCAGGATGAATCCCCTAGTGTACTACGGGTCTATGGTCAGCGAGGATTCTCAGGATTTATGGATGAGGTCCACAAGATTCTTTTTTCCATGGGAGTTTATGAGGAGGCAAAGGTTGAGTTGACTTCATATCAACTCAATGATGTGGCACAGGTTTGGTAATGGATGTGGGCTAATGACTGAGCTAGAGGAGATGTTCCCATCACTTGGGATGCTCTTAAGACTGTTTTTTCTTGAAGGTTCTTACCAAGGCAGCAAAGTGAAGCCAAAGTTGAAGAATTTATCAACCTAAGACAAGGAGGTATGTCTGTCAAGGAGTATTCCTTGAAGTTTGTTAAACTTTCAAAGTATGCTTCTTCTCTGGTGGCAAATAGCATGGATGAGATGAGAATGTTCGTGACAGGGGTATCTGAGGATCTGGTTGAAGATTGTTGGTCAGCCATGCTGCACGAAAATATGGATCTTGCAAGGTTGACGATGCATGCTTAGCAATTAGAGGAGAGCCGCCGCAAGACGTGAATTGACGAAAGCAAGAATCCAAAAGCCGCGGACCAGCCTAGTTCGAGCTAGGGTAGGGTCTCATTTGAAGTCCAAAATAGGCCTAAGTTCAAGACGTACTCAGGTAACTCCGCTCTTTCAGGTAAATCAAGAGTTAAGGTGAATAAGTCCGGCCCCATAAAGGGCAATGACCATAACGTCCAGCGAACCAACAGGCCTTGTGGTAAGTGTGGGTGTTCTCATGGAGGTGAATGTTTGGTAGGTACTAACACCTGCTTCGGGTGTGGCAATAGTGCACACATGGTTCAAGACTGTCCTCAAGTGAATAATCAAGCCAAGAATAATGCTCAGCCTCGGCCGAATGCAAATATTTCAGTTGAAACTCCCAAGAGGAACTTGTTTTATGTGCTGAAAGGTACAAAAAACAAAAGAAGTCAGTTGATGTAGTCATGGGTAGATTTCATGTCTTTACTTTCCCTGTGTATGCATTATTATATACAGGATCCACTCTATCATTTTTCACTCCATTGATAGCTAGTAGATTTGATGTACTTCCTGAAACATTGCATGATCCAATTTTGGTAAGTACTCTTATAGGGGACGACATTAGAGCTGAGAAGGTGTACAAAATTTCCTAATTAAGGTCCTTTATATAGTCACTTACGCTGATCTAGTGGAGTTAGCCATGCTCGATTTTGACATAATTTTGGGTGTGGATTGGCTTCACAATTGTTATGCCACAGTAGATTGACGAAAAAGGGTAGTGAGGCTTCAGCTTTAAATGATTTAGAGCAAAATGGGAAGTGCGTGGTTCAAATCCAGTAGGCCAAATCATTTCACTTTTAAAAGCCAATAGGAGGATAGCAAAGGGTATTAATACCACTTAGTTAGAGTCAATGACTAACATCAAGAAGTCCCTTCAATGGAATAAGTGTCAATAGTGAATGAGTTCCCAGAATCAACAATCTTTTTGACCAACTCCGAGGTTCAAGTTTCTTTTCCAAAATAGACCTTCGGCCAGGCTACCATCAGCATAGAGTGAGGTGAGAAGATGTCCCTAATAATACTTTCCGTACTAAATATGGACCTTATGAATAAAGTCTACCATGAGTACCTTGATTCCTTAGTCATAGTATTCATATATGACATTCTCAAAAACTCTAAGTCTATAGAAGAGAATAAGGTACACTTATGAAAGACATTGCAAGTACTCAGAGAACATCAATTCAAAGTTCAGCAAAAATAAATTCTAGTTGAGATCATTGACCTTTCTTGGTCATGTTGTGACCAACCAAGGTGTTGAAGTTGATCCAAAAGAGTTTGGGTACACAGGGGAAGCTAAGGACTACTTCTCATCCGCAGAAGGATAGACAAGCAGAACGTACAATTCAGACCCTTGAAGACATGTTGAGAGCATATGCTATTGACTTTAAGGGGATTTGGAATATATTGGGTACTTCTTACAGTCGTCAAAAATCCTCTGCAAATAAAAGAGCTCTTGAATTTGGGGTGATCAAGTCTATCTATAGATATCACCCACGAAAGGGGTGTTGAAGTTTAGTAAGAAAGGGAAGTTAAGTCTGAGGTATATAGTTCCTTATGAGGTCTTGCAGAAGGTAGGGAATTTTACATACGAATTGAGGTTACCACAAGACTTGGCTTCTGTTCATCCAGTGTTTCATGTTTTGATGCTTGAGAAGTTTCTAGGCTATCCAACATGTATCCTACCCGTCAAGGGGTTAGGAGTCGATGGGAATCTTTCCTTATGAAGAGGTTGCAGTTGTAATTTTAGATCGTCAAGTGAAGCGACTGAAAGACAAGGAGGTTTTCACCGTGAAGTGTTATGGAGGAACCACCTTGTTGAGGGGGAAATATGGAAGGCCAAGGCCGATAGAGATTCTGTTACCCTCATTTGTTCAGTTCTTTAGGTTAGATATACTCTTCCTAAGTAGGGTTTTATGTTTAAGAAACTCTAAGTTTTAGTGCATTAGTCAATTTGGTGTTGAAAGTCCCTAATCGTATGTCTTATAATAGCACCATGCGAGTTCAAATTAAGTCATGTTTGCATTTCATATTGCTGTTTTTGTGTAGCATAGACATGATTTTTGTATTTCATGAGTCGTGGTGTGCATTAAGTTAAGTGCATTTCAGAAGGAAATTCCTTAATCTCAAATATGAAGCTTCAGATAAACTTGAATATTATGCATCATATAAATAAGAGTGAATCAGATATTTAAAAAAGAGAAAACTTTAAGCATGACAGAGTAACTTTCAAAAATCACCCTCTTTGTTTAAATGATGTGTAAGTGTCATTCGGGGACGAATTTTTCTAAGAGGGGATAATGTAATGTTCTGGAAAAAATCATATGTCTAATTAAGAGACCAGTATGCCCTTAGGATAGCCTATTAGGGGTACATAGGCACCTAAATGCCCAATATTAAAAAATATTGGGCATAGTGTAGAAAAATTGGCTAAGAGATATTAGCCAATTTTCTATATACAAATAAGAAATATACTTTTTGAGTTGCCATATCCCAATCATAAGATTGTTGTTTGAGGAATGTACCTGCAAGGAAGACCCTAAGATAATATAATTCGAACTATATACATATAGATCCACAACGAACGTGTGAGGTATGAGGCATCCACGTGTCAAGCCTAGATAACATAGCAATGACCATTTAAAATGATCATGTAAATTAAGCAGCGCACAAGGACATGGTGAGAGTCCTTGGGACAATAATTAAATATTCCAAATGAACCATAAATAATATTTAGTAAGGGAAGTATAGAAAAACCACGGGCAAGCGTATGCGCAACACATGTGAATAAGCGGACAAAGGAGGACACAACCCTAACTGAATTCAGTTAGGGTACTTAGGGGGAAAACGTGCACAATGGACTACATCACGTGGGGCCTAACTTCCTAACTAATTCTAGAATATAAACTACTGACCTAACTATCTAACTAACCTAGGACCAAATGAAATAAAATAATTAGTGCACCCGATAACCTAAGACTTAACCGGGTAACACTGTATAACCTAGTAACTAGTCAAAGAGAAAACCTACTACCTAACCTAGGATGGTCCAAAAGGTTTCGTTATGGTTCTAACAACTTATAGATACTTTAGTAATTACCCTAGGTAACCTAATTAATTAAAATACCAAATTAATTAATTAATTTAAATGATTAAAACTAAGTCGTTACACTAACCTAGTATCTAACCTAGGATGGTCCAAAAGATTATTTATGGTTATAAAACGATTAACTAATTAAATTAGACATTTAATTAATTAAATTAGAGGGGTCAAAACTAAATTCTTACATTAACCTAGTACAACTCAAGAAACATCATAGTACTTAACCTAGGATGGTCCAAAAGGGTTAATTATGGTCCAATGACTTAGGGGTACTTTAGTAATTACCCTAGGTACCTTAATTAATTAAATTAGAATTTTAATTAATTAATTTAAAGGGTAAAAACGAAGTTCTTAGGAAAATTTTTAGATTTGACTAAGTATTGTGTATTCATAATTCTAGTCAATCTAGGAGGGGCTTTTAGTTATTGATTAATTTATTTATTTAATTAACTTATTAGGACTTAGTTGAATGAGTAAATATCAGCTCCTAAACCTAAAAACTCACGATCAAACTCATAGAAAAGGCAACCCAAAACAGTAAGCAAGCGCACGAAAGAAAAATAGAAAGTTCCACTGATTCTCTTAGAAGATATCAAAAAAAATTTCATGGTTTCGTACAATGTGGTATTCATAGATTTTATTCTACATAAGGTATGGGTTTATCTCATGTACTTCTTTCTCCAAGAGAACTATCTTTCCAACGATTCAATGATTTTGAAACTAGGGTTGTTCCCGTTCTCGTTAAACTCCTTGTCCCAAGTATCATTTTCGATTCCAATGTTGAATAGGTTAGAGATCATGTTGGTGGTATATGGTGCTGGCTGATTTTATGTGTAATGTTATTGAATTGTGAATGTTACATGAATCTATGAACATAAGATCGTATGAATCTAATATTTACAACGCGAATTAAGAATCGATCATATGTTAGCTACATCCGTAGATGTCAAATGTTGATATGTGTGTGAAGAATGTTGACTTGATCTTTTTGTAACGTTATGAGGATGCTAAAGTCATCAAATGCTAATATGATGCTGTCCAATATGTCTTAAAAACTTTACCCTAAAGTCATGAACTAAGATTGATTAAAAAGGTCTCTATAAAAGCACATCTTGAATGAATCGGCTATCTAGTTCCAATAAAATTGTCTAAAACTATTTGGTGAAAACGAATGAATGTTAATGTCTAAGGGATTATGTAAAGGATTAAGAGATTGGATAAGGGTTCAGACATATTCAATTTAAATATGAACATTCGTAAAATTGGCTTGTGCCAATAAAAATGGCTTACTGGTTTAACATCCCAAATCTTATGACAATACTAATCATATGCAATTTTTTAATTAGTAAGAGTATCAAGTATATTATAAGCACTTCTAAAATAACTCAATGAATCCATAACAAAGGGCACGTAATTCTTTGGGACAACTCCCAACATTCTTTACAAGAATGTACTATGAACACGTGTAACTCATTGAAAGAAGTGTTCATCATCCATAAATGATGAAATGAAGCTACTACTCTAAAGTAAAGAAGTAATGTGAGTTATAACATAATTGAAGGGGTCTAAATTAAGTATGTGACCAGAATGGGGTGTTAAAGAAAATGAGACAAGTCTTACTGACACCTAAGTTAATATGTTAAAAGCATACTCACTAATGAAGGTGTTAGAACGTGTGAGACTAGTCTCATTAACACCTAAGGATGATATGTAAGGACAATTCAAATTCATCAATTTAAAGTAAGGATGATATGTAAGGACAATTCACATTCATCAATGTAAAGTAAGGATAATATGTAAGGACAAATAACATTTCATCAATGTGAAGTAAGGATGACAAGTCATCAAAAGAGTAAGTAAATCTTCTTCAATCTATAAAAATATTCCATTATACTTGAGTCAACTCTAGAAGATAAAGAAGACAATTGAAGTGAGCATAGCACCGATTGAATAGTTATGAGCATGTCCTTGCACGTGTAAGTCTTATGCGACGAGGCTACCATCGAGGTGAATAAGTAGTCTAATGAAGTCCCTAGCCTTCGAGCTATGTATAGACAAAATAGCCGGGGATCGCCTTAGCCGGGGATCACCCCATTTCGGTGTGGGACAGACACTGGATTCCATGAGTAGCTCACATGGTCTAAGATTAATTTTAACCGGTGAATAATGATGATAATGGAACATATGTTCAAAGTGAGTAATGATGAAGAGCTTAAGAATGTTAAGTTTCAATATCACACCCATGAAGTTTTAGCAAATAATGGACACAACCAAATACGATTGGCTTATAATGACTTCTTATATGATGTCAACAATGGTATGAAGAAAGCAAGGTTAATTAAATACCTATAAATTCCCTAGCATTAAACTAATGAAATAAATGGCATGGCCAATATAGAATGGCTTATGAAATACAATAAATATATAGTGTAAAGAATGACTCACTATAAGGTAGCAAAATCATACCTTAATCCTTGGATTACTTACGTCGATTCATTTTGGTATGGGACTACAACTAATCATTGCACTTCTAAGTAAAACATAGGACTAAAGGAATTATTGAACTACACAACAAGAAGAAAAAAAAGGCTAAAAATAAAGCTAAGTATGGAGGACAGAGCTCTCGGGTTAGGGGATTTAAAATTTCAAATCTTCTTCAGAGGGGTTCTAAAATTATATTGATGATACTAATGTCTTGAAATCATATAGAAATTGAGTTATGTTTAGGGATTAACTGAACCAATTCATTTTTTCATCATATTCCAATAAAGTAAGTTGTCGAATTACTGAAAAGATAAGTAATGTTTCATTATTTTTTAAAATATTTTCATACAGTTCGTACCCAACATTGTTTCGATATGTTGATAACTCTTGTAGGCTTTTAGCAACTTGGATTTAGGCCTTTAGCGACCAAAAATGGCTTTAAGCAATTAGAACCTCTGCTATTGAAATAGCAAAGTTTTAGCTTCAGTCAACTTCAACATGAGATTTCTTGATCTAAGAAACTACGATTGAGGAAATTCAAAAAGTGTTAGGGTTCCGTATTGATCGTGGCTATACATTGGAATGTTTAATAAGTGTTGGATCTGTTCGTTTGAGGTATATTCCGCTCGAAGGGGTCTCATCTATCTTTTTTTTCAATTGATGTGTATTTGTATGTCGTTTTTTGTATTGTTCCTGACATGGAATTGAGCCCCATTTTGGAGCACAAGCTCGGTATGGGGATTTATGACCTTTGGGATACGTTGCGACCCCCATTGTAACAACCCTAAAAATGGATAAGATAAGAAATGCTTAATGTGTGAAGAATGCCTATGATTAGACCAGGGTTTTCATGGACTGATGCGCGTAGAACCAGACCTCGAAACCCTTTCTACAACCAAGACAACTAACTTGGGGAGTTATTTAAGCTTGGAAATCTGGGTCCAACCATGTAGGGCTCTCGAATACAAAGATTTACTTGAAGGAGTCTTTCTCAAACTTAAAAACGGTTTGGAGGGTCTAGGGGTAAAATGGTCTTTTTCCAGGATAAGGGTAGTATCATAAGTACTTTAAATCTACAATTAATTATTTTTTAATAAGGTGGAGGGGTATTTTGTGGAAAGAGGGCCAAAATTGGGTCTTGAAGTGAAGTCTTGCTCCACCCGGGTTCGAAAGTAGGTAGAAGCAATGAATTAAAGTGATTTTTTATTAAACCTATTGAATAAATGTAAAAAATTAATAATAATTATTCATTATCTTAATTAAAATAAAATAAAATAAGATTTTTATTAAATAAATAAAACCTTATTGACTAAGTCCTAAAACTAGACTCCTAAACCTCCTACAACTCCCACTCTCTCACGTTTATCTCTACACTCCCACGCTCAATCTCTCTTAGTCTTTCTCACGTTTTTTCTCTTCCAAAATAATATACAATATCATAAAAATAAACAAAGTTCTCCACCCTTTAAGAACTCAAACGAAATCACAAGTAAACAAACGTTAATGGCACATTAGGCTAAGGGAGATTATCATTCGAGTGGAGTTGATATTGAGGAGGCTTAGACGTGTTCTTGGGTTACTTTTTTGTGCAGCAAGTCAATATTTTAACTTCAAATAGGTATGGGTTCTCTTCCCTCTTGGTCTCTTTCCCAAGAGACCCCCTAAGGTTCAGACGAATCTATTCCAAAAACTAGGATTGTTCCCTGTTGCATGTCCCTGTCACTAGCTCCTATTGAATCGTAGGTTGGTTATGTTCGCTGGTAGAAAACTAGGGATGAAATGTGTTTTTGTGATGATTATGTGTTTATATTTAAGTTTGGAATTATATGACTTATGTTGATGTTTCCAAAAATGTAATTACGTGTGTATGTGTGTGTTGTCGTGGCTATTTTCATGGATTAGTACTTGAAATGGAATGATAGTTCTTTATATTTCATGTACACATGTTGATGTAAATGTGAGTTCATATGAATTGAATGTGGCTGATTTGAGGGATAATCTCTTGTCTAAAAAAATCCATAAAACCACACCTAAAACGTTCTAAATTCACTACGAAATTCCCCTAAGAACTAAGGTATAACTTGATGAAAGGATTATGAAAAATTAAAAGAAAATTTCCAGCTTCTAGTGATGAATTTCGGTCAGCAACGAGGGTTCAAAATGTTGAAAAAATGAATTAAAACAAGTGAGGTCATGGAGGATTGAACCGGTGACCTCACCATGTTAAAGACCGTGAAAATAATTAAGTAAAAAGAAATGTGGTGAAGGGGATTCGAACCATGGTATTGGCTGGAAAATATAACTTAAAAGAAAAAAAAAGAAATGAGAGGAGTGGGATTCGAATCCACCACCTCTCAATTAGATTTAAGAAAGAGAATAAAAGAAAAAAAAAGGGAGGGGGGGGTAGTGGGAATCGAACCCACGACCTCTTAGGAAGATTAAGGAGGAGAATAAAAGAAAACTAAAGGGGAAGCATGTGAGAATCGAACGCACGACCTCTTAAGCAGATGAAGGAGGTGAATAAAAGAAAAATAAAGAGGGAGGCTTGTGGGAATCGAACCCACGACCTCTTAGGCAGATTTGAAGGAGGAGAATTACAGAAAAATAAAGGGGGAGGCGTGTGGAAATCGAGCCCACGACCTCTTAGGCACATTTAAGAATCTGTGGGGGTTTGATCCCACAACCTCATAGTTAACTTGAAATAGACAAGGAGAAATAGATAATAAAATAAAGGGGTTATGGGGGTTTGATCCCAGAACCCCTCGGCCAAGAAAGAGAATTTTCAAAGGATAGAACTAAAAAGGAAATGGTGATGTGGGGGCTCGATCTAGGGCCCAATGTCATATGGACGGGAATTAAATAAAAATAAATATGTTAAGTGTTGTCCAAGGGATTGTAAGTCGGGTTCCCTTGCCCAAATTTTGTATTGATACATAAGTCATACATAAATTAAATATTTAAGAATAATGTTGCC
The DNA here is from genome assembly GCA_027705065.1 of Solanum peruvianum. Taxonomy (NCBI): domain Eukaryota; kingdom Viridiplantae; phylum Streptophyta; class Magnoliopsida; order Solanales; family Solanaceae; genus Solanum; species Solanum peruvianum. The sequence goes on from JAKWJD010001759.1 coordinate 50,525,213, forward strand.
TACTTAGATCGAAATTGAGATCTTGGCATACATACAAGATGCATAAGTCTTGTACTACATAATCTTAGGAAGATATGAATCACTTAAACGAACGATGAATGATGCCTATGGCTTGTATGTGTACACCCATAAGTCTAGCATACGTTTAAAAATAATTGAACCTAAGATGTATGTAGTGAAATGATGTTACCCTAGAAGTGTTAAACAAAACACACTAAATGGCCAAGTGCATTGGCACATAATGAAATGAACAAAAAAATGATGAAATGAACAAAGAAATAATGAAATGAACAAAAAATGATGAAATGAACAATGAAATGATGAAACCCTACAAGGGTTAAGTAAGACTTTGAAACACACTAAATGGCCAAGTGCATTGGCATATAATGAAATGAACATTCACGTAAAATGGGGTGAGTAATTATGAAGAGTAAATGTTCTAATGTTAATGAATATGGTGACAACATGATATGAGGCTAATGTAAAATATGATAGTAATCTCAAATGAGACTAAGTAAATGTTACAAAACTGTACTCACCTATGAGAGTGTAAAGTTAATGAAGAGACCAGTCTCTATGAACACTCTAATGAAAGTATTAAGATTAACACACTTAATACTAAAGATGAGATGAGAAATCATCTATTAAGCTATGATGTCCCCATACTAGAAGTCAACTTCCATGGCGTATGAGTTGAACGTAATGGAACTTTATACAGAGCACTGAGAGACTAGCTATGAGCGGTGATGCCTTCTTTCGAGTACGGCGGAGGTTCACGTAACTCTCATGAGATGATACAGTCCAGCATACCGGGTATGGGTCTCCTTATATTTCCTAGTCTTCGAACCTATACAGCTAATATAGGGATCTGGCGGGGTTCAATTCCCATGTACGCTAGCATGTTTTGGGTCACTTTGGCTTGTGATTCCACCTCTATTGGGTGTGGGGTTTCATGACACTATATTTCATGATGCTCACACGATCTATATCGGTTAAGGTTAATATTCCCAAAGAAAGAATGAGGTCAGCCTCAAATAATGCACATAATGATATGAACGATACCAAAGGTATTAGGATAGGATAATCAAGAGGTGAACTAGACTTAAGTAATGACACAAGGTTATTCTTGGTCTTTGCACAGCGAACCCGAGGAAATTCTTAAACTACATCCTAGGTTTAGCTGGTGTTTACACTAGAATATGAATGAATGAAAATGAAGTACATATGAATGAATGAAGCAGACTCTGTGCTTGCTAAAGGAGGCTCCCTAGTTGAGGTCCTATATGTTGAGCCCTCAGTTTTAGGAAGTCTTAATGTCAAGTCCATGAATCCAAGGTCTCATGGCATACGAATGAATGATATGAACAACGTTATGTGTTATAGGAATTATGATATGTGCCATGTGTACGCTGTTGTGTGTTGTGTGCAAAATGTCAAGTATGATGATGCATATTACTCCTATTGCATAACTTTCCTAATCCAAATTTTAAAAGCTCATACACCTTCCTAATCCAAATTTGGAAAGTTCACTAACTTTCCTAATCTCAATTTGGCAAGTCCACTAACTTGACATGCTATAATCATGTTGCTAGGAAAGAGCTATTCTTACTCATGCATGTCCTTGGTGTGTGCTTGCATATACCCATACTTGGTACAAGTGTATACTAACCCTATAAAACTCAAAACTTTTAGGTGCACGCTCAGGTGGACGCTAGAGCTACAGGATCAACGCTGCAGTTATCCGGGTCAAGCATTCATCCGCACTAGGTAGGTCCTTATGCTTTCGAGGATGCTTGCCCATTTACATTCTAGCTTATTTAGGATAGATCTATTGGAGTATGTTCCAATAAAGTTTATTTCCCGTTTTTGTTTAGACATTGTGTTGGTTCCATTTTGGCAAGTACATCTTTATCGTTATAATAAACTGTTAGATGGTTGATGGTGAACAATTACGTATGTAGTAGAATGTTTAGTAGGCATGTTAAGAAATAAAAAGCTTTAAATTTTCTGCTAAAATTAACCTTGACGAAGCTAGAATGACAAAAGTAGGATGTCTGCGACCTTAGAGAGGTCAACGAAGCCGATCTCGTTTAAGGTCTAGACTCCGTTCACGACACCCATATTCCAATTTTGACTTGATTGTTTGTATCTATCCAATTATTGTGATTTTAATGTCTAGATGTCTGTATTGACATTGTGATTGATTATTTTATAGCTTGGAGGTTTGGACGCCTTTTTGAAATGAATAGCTCATGTATGGTTGTTTCGGATCACTGTGATCAACTTTTCGGTAGGCTTCGTTATACATTGTTGGTATAACATCTTAGATAATGTGTAGTATTATTTTATAACGGAACCAAAAAAAATAAAAGTTGAATTACAATTTTAACCCTACTATTAATTAGAATGTTGAAAAATCATTTGATTATTTAATTGAAATGTTAGTGTATCATTTTAATAAAAATGTCTAGATTAATTTAGTTTTGTTATTTGACAAACTCAAATTGTATTTACAGTCATGTTTGAGATTGTATGTTTCAAATGAAATTTCGTGTAAGTTTATTATATTCCAATATTAGTGCTGCTTATATTACTTTAAAAAATGTGTATTGATGCATGGATACAAGTGCATAAAACGTGTTCAGAAACTAGTGCTTTATATTATCACAATTAAGTTTAAGTTTGTGGTATTATTAAGTTAATTTATCTTTATAAAAATATAAATGGAAAAAAAGGAACAAAAATAAAAATGAGTGAAATTATTTAAAAAAGACAATATTAGACACAGTATGAAGCAATTTGAAAATTAGTCTAAAGAAATTCAGAACCAGGCGTCGAAATTCCTTTGACTTTTCCCCTTATTTTTTAGAGGGATAAATTCCTTCTTCCTAACTCACAAAATTTTAGGGCTTAACTGAACCAATTCCTTATTTTCGTCATCTTCCATATAGAGTAGGTTGTCGGATTACTGAAAAGATTAGTAATGTTTAATTATTTGTAAAAATATTTTCATACTTAAATCTAGGACTTAAGCGAACAAAAATAGCTTTTAGCGATTATAATCTCTACTATTCAAATAGCAAAATTTCAGCTTCAGTCAACTTTAACATGAGATTTCTTGATCTTGGAACAACGATTGAGGAAGTTCAAAAGTGTTACGGGTGCGCGTTGATTGTGGTTACATGTTGGAATGTTGCAGATGTTTTGGGGCTCCTCGTTAGAGGTATATTCCGCCCGAAGAGGCTATCATCACTCTTTTTTTCCATTGATGTTTCATTAGTATTTCGTTCTTTCTGTAGTTCCTTACATGGAATCGAGCGCGATTTTGGAGCACAAGCTCGGTATGGGGATTTAGGACCTTTTGACAGAGTAAATTTGGGATTCACGTTGCGAGCCCCATATTCCCATTTTGACTTGATTGTGGGTCTCTATCCAATTGTTGTGATTTAGTGTCTAGATATCTATATTGACATTTTGATTGATAAGATGATATCTTGGAGGTTTGACGCCATTTTGAAATGGATAGCTCGTGTATGGTGGATTGGATCACTCGTGATTGGCTTTTAGGTAGACTTCTATATACTTTTTCAGTATAACATATTAGATAATTCCTTGTATTATTATATAAGGGAACAAAAAAAGTAAATAGTTGAATTAAATTTTTACCCCTTCTATAAATTAAAATGTTATTAGATAATTTAATTATTTAATTTAATTATTAAAGTATATCATTTTAATAAAAATGTCTAGCTTAATTTATTTTTATTATACACAAACTCAAATTGTATTTACAATCATGTCTAAGATTGTATGTTTCCAATGAATTTTTCTGTAACTTTATCAAGTACCAATATTTGTGTTGCTTATATTACTATAAAAATTGTGTATCGATGCATGGGATACACGTGCATAACACGTATTCAGAAACTAGTGCTTTGTATTATGACAATTAAGTTTAAATTTGCGTTATTGTTAAGTTATTCTATCTTTCTAAAAATTTAAATGTCAAGAAAAGGAACAAAAATAGAAATTTAGTGAAAAGATTGAAAAAAGACAATATTTGACACCATCTTGGTAGGTTTTATCCACAATGTATGAAGTAATTTAAAAATTACTCTAAAAAACATCAGAACCAGGCGGCGAAATTTCCTCGATTCTTCTTCTTATTTTTTCGAGGGCTAAAATCCTTCTCCCCAAACTCACAAATTTTTAAGGCTTAGCTGAACCAATTTCTTCTTTTCATCATCTTCCATATAGAGTAAATTGTAGGATTACGAAAAATATTAGTAATGTTTAACTATTTTTTTAAATATTTTCATATAGTTGGTGCCCGACATTTTTTGCATTATGTTGATATATGGTGTAGGCTTTTAGCAACTTAAATTTTGGCCTTTATCAAACAAAATGGCGTTTACCAATTAGAACCTCTGCTATTGAAATAGCAAAATTACAGCTTCAGTCAACTTCCACATGAGATTTCATGATCTACGGAACTACGATTGAGGAAATACAAAAGTGTTACGGGTCCATATTTATCGTGGATACATGTTGGAATGTTTCAGAAATGTGGGAGCTCTTCGTTTGTGGTATATTCTGTCCTAAGGGGCTCTCAACTCTCTTTTTTTTCCCATTGATGTTGTACTTGTATGACATTTTTTGTGTTGTTCCTCACATAGAATCGAGCCCAATTTTTGAGCACAAGCTCAGTATGGGGATTTAGGACATTTTGAAAAAGTCAATTTGGGATTCAGGTTGCGAGCCCCAAATTCCCATTTTGATATTATTGTGGGTCTCTATCCAATTGTTGTGATTTAGTGTCTAGATATATCTATTGACATTGTGATTGATAATTTTGATAACTTGGCGGCTCGGACGCCTTTTTGAAATGGATAACTCGTGTATGGTGGATTTGGATCACTAGTAATGGCTTTTAATTAGGCTTCTGATACTTTTTCGGTATAACATATTAGATAATGCCTAGTACTATTATATAAGGGAACAAAAAAAGTTAAAAGTTGAATTACAATTTTACCCCTACTATAAATTAAAATATTATAAAAGCATTTAATTATTTAATTTCAATGTTAAATTGGATCATTTTCATATAAATGTCTAGCCTAATTTAGTTTTGTTATTTGATAAACTCAAATTGTATTTACTATAATATCTGAGATTGTATGTTTCAAATGAAATTTTCTTTAAATTTATTATAAAACAATATTTGTGTTGCTTATATAACTTTAAAAATCTGTATGGATGCATGGGATACACGTGCATAGCACGTGTTCAGAAACTAGTGTTTTATGCTATTACAATTAGGTTTTAGTTTGCGGTATTATTAAGTTATTCTATCTTTATAAAAATTTAAATGGCAAAAAACGAAAAAAAAAGAAATCTAGTAAAAAATTTAAAAAATAGACAATATTAAACACCATCTTCTTAGGATTTATCGACACAGTATGAAGTAATTTGAAAATAAGTCTAAAAATTCTCTGAACCTGGCGGCGAAATTCCCTCTTCTTTTCCCCTTTTTTTCAGAGGGCTAATTCCTTCTCCCCAACTTACAAATTTTCAGGTCTTAACTAAACCAATTCCTTCTTTTCATCATCTTCCATATAGAATAAGTTGTCCGATTACTGAAAATATTAGTACTGTTTAATTTTTTTAAAAAAATATTTTCATATAGTTCCTGCCCAACATTGTTTGCGATACATTGATAACTGGTGTAGGATTTTAGCAACTTGGATTTCGGCCTTTAGTGAACAAAAAAAGCTTTTAGCAATTAGAAAATCTGTTATTGAAATAGCAAAATTTCAGCTTCAATCAACTACAACATGAGATATCTTGATCTTGGGAACCAAGATTGAGGAAATTGAATAGTGTTTCAGTTCCCTGTTGATCATGGCTACACGTGGGAATGTTTCAAAAGTACTGGAGCTCTTCCTTTGAGGTGTATTCCGCCCTAAAGGCTCTTATCTCTCTTTTTTTCCATTGATCTTGTATTAGTATGTCATTTTTATGTTGTTTCTGACATGGAATCGAACCCCATTTTGAAGCACAAGCTGGGTATGGGGATTTAGAACCTTTTGACAGAGTCAATTTTGGATTCACGTTGCGAGCCCCATATTCCCATTTTGACATGATTGTGGCTCTCTATAAAATTGTTGTGATTTTAGTGTCTAGATATTTGTATTGACATTGTGATTGATAATTTGATAGCTAGGCGGTCTGGCCGCCTTTTTGATATGGATAGCTCGTGTGTGGTGGATTCTGATCACTCGTGATCTACTTTTAGGTAGAGTTCTATATACTTTGTCGGTATATCATCTTAGATAATGCCTAGTATTATTATATAAAGGAACAAAAATAGTTAAAAGTTGAATTAACAATTTTACCTCTACTATAAATTAAAATGTTATAAAAGCATTTAATTATTTAATTTAAATGTTAAGTGTATGATTTTAATAACAATGAATAGGTAAATTTACTTTTGTTATTAGATAAACTCAAATTGTATTTATAATCATATCTGAGATTGTATGTTTCGAACGAAATTTCGTGCAACTTTATTATATACCAATATAATTGTTGCTTATATTACTTAAAAAATGTGTTTTGATGCATGGAATACATGTGCATAGCACGTGTTCAGAAACTAGTGCTTTATATTATCACAATTAAGTTTAAGTTTGCGGTATTATTAAATTATTCTAGCATAATAAAAATTTTAATGGCAAAAAAAGGAAGAAAAATAGAAATCTAGTGAATAGATTTAAAAAAGACAATATTAGACGCCATCTTCTTAGGCTTTATCGATACAATATGATGTGATTTGAAAATTAGTTTACAGTATCAGAACTAGGTGGCGAAATTCCCTCAATTTTCCCCTTTTTTTAGAGGGCTCAATTCCTTCTCCCCAACTTACAAATTTTTAGGCCTTAACTGAACCAATTCCTTCTTTTCATCATCTTCCATATAGAGTAAGTTGTCGGTTTACTAAAAGGATTATTAATGTTTAATTATTTTAAAAAAAAATTCATCAGTTCGCGCTAAACATTGTCTGATATTGATGACTGGTGTAAGCTTTTAGAAACTTGAATTTAGACCTCTAGGGACCAAAATGGCTTTTAGTAATTAGAACCCCTGCTAGTGCAATAGCATAATTTCAGCTTCACTCAACTTCAACATGAGATTTCTTGATCTTGGGAACTACGATTGAGAAAATTCAAAAGTGTTAGGGGTCCGTGTTGGTCGTGGCTACACGTCGGATGTTTCAGAAGTGTTCGATCCCTACGTTAGAGATATATTCCGCCCGATGGAAGTGTCTTCTCTCTTTTTTTTTCCCATTGATGTTGTATTTGTATGTCATTTTTCGTGTTTTTCCTAACATGGAATCGAGCCCCATTTTTAAGCACAAACTCAGTATGCGGATTTAGGACCTTTTGACAGAGTCAATTTGGGATTCACGTTGCGAACCCTAAATTCCCATTTTGACTTGATTGTGGGTAACTACCCAATTGTAGTGATTTTAGTGTAAAGATATTATTATTGACATTGTGATTGATAATTTGATAGGACGGCGGTTTGGACGCGTTTTTGAAATGGATAGCTCATGTGGGGTGGATTTGGGGCAGTCGTGATCGACTTTTCGTCTATATATTTTGTTAGTATAAAATCTTAGACAATGCCTAGTGTAACATATAAGGGAACAAAAAAATTAAAAGATGAATTTAATTTTTACCCCTACTATAAATTAAAATGTTATAAAAGCATTTAATTATTTAATTAAAATATTAAAGTGTATCATTTTAATAAAAATGTCTAGCTAAATTTAGTTTGGTTATTGGACAAATTCAAATTCTATCTACAATCATGTCTTAGAATGTATGTTTCGAATGGAATTTTGTGTAACTTTATTATACTAATATTAGTATTGCTTATATTACTTTAAAAAAGGTGTATCAATGCATGCGATGCACGTGCAACACGTGTTCAAGGACTACTGCTTTATACCATAAAAATTAAAGTTTAAGTTTGTGGTATTATTAAGTTATTCTATCTTTATAAAAATAATAATGGCAAAAAAAAGGAACAAAAATAGAAATCTAGTAGAAAGATTTTAAAAAGACAACATTAGACACCATCTTCTTAGATTTTATCGACACAATAGGATGTAATTTGAAAATAAGTCTAAAAAATTACAAAACTAGGTAGCGAAATTCGCTCGACTCTTCCCTTTATTTTTTAGAAGTCTAAATTCCTTCTCCCCAACTAACAAAATTTTAGGGCTTAACGGAACCAATTCCTTCTTTTCCTCATCTTCCATATAGAGTAAGTTGTCGAATGCTAATGTTTAATTATTTTTTAAAATAATTTCATACAGTTCGCGTCCAACATTGTTAGGGATATGTTGATGACTGGTGTGGGCTTTTAGCAACTTGAATTTAGGCCTTTAGCGACCACAAATGGATTTTAGCAATTAGAACCTCTTCTATTGAAATAGCATAATTTCTGCTTTAGTCAACATTAACATGAGATCTGTTGATCTTGGGAACTACGATTTAAAAAATTTAAAAGTGTTAGGAGTCCGTGTTGATCATGGCTACACGTTGCAATGTTTAAGAAGTGTTGGAGCTCTCTGTTTGAGATATATTCCGCCCGAAGTTGTTGTCATATCTCTTTTGGTTTTTTTCCCATTGATGTGGTATTTTTATGTCATTTTTTGTGTTGTTCTTTTCATGGAATCGAGCCCCATTTTGGAGCACAACCTAGGTATGGGGATCTAGGACCTTTTGACAGAGTCAATTTTGTATTCACCTTGCGAGCCCCATATACCCATTTTTACATGATTGTGGCTCTCTATACAATTGTTGTGATTTTAGTGTCTAGATATTTGTATTCACATTGCGATTGATAATTTGATAGGTTGGCGGTTTGCACGCCTTTTTGAGATGATTTGCTCGTGTGTGGTGGATTCGGATGGCTCGTGATCTGCTTTTAGGTAGAGTTCTATCTACTTTGTCAGTATATCATCTTAGATAATGCCTAGTCTTATTATATAAGGGAACAAAAAAAGTTAAAAGTTGAATTACAATTTTACCGCTACTATAAATTAAAATGTTATAAAAGCATTTAATTAATTAATTTAAATGTTAAAGTGTATGATTTTAATAAAAATGTCTAGGCTAATTTAGTTTTGTTATTTGACAAACTCAAATTGTATTTATAAAAATATCTGAGATAGTATGTTTCAAATTAAATTTCATGCAACTTTATTATATACTAATATTATTGTTGATTATATTACTTTAAAAAATGTGTTTTGATGCATGGGATACACTTGCATAGCATATGTTCAGAAACTAGTGGTTTATATTATCACAATTAAGTTTAAGTTTGTGGTATTATTAAATTATTCTAGCATTATAAAAATTTTAAATGGCAAAAAAGGAAAAAAAATAGAAATCTAGTGAAAAGATTTAAAAAAGACAATATTAGACGCCATCTTCTTAGGCTTTATCGACACAATATGATGTGATTTGAAAATTAGTTTACAGTATCAAAACCAGATGGAGAAATTCCCTCGACTTTTCCCCTTATTTTTGAGAGGGCTCAGTTCCTTCTCCCAACTTACAAAATTTTATGGCTTACTTGAACCAATCCCTTATTTTCATCATCTTCCATGTAGAGTACGTTGTCGGTTTACTAAAAGGATTATTAATGTCAAATAATTTTTAAAAATATTTTCATCAGTTCGCGCTCAACATTATTTGATGTTGATGACTGGTGTAACCTTATAGAAACTTTAATTAAGACCTTTAGGGACCAAAAATGGCTTTTAGCAATTCGAACCCTGCTGTTGAAATAGCATAATTTCAGCTTCAGTCGACTTCAACATGAGATTTCTTGATCTTGGGAACTACGATTGAGGAAATTCAAAAGTTTTAGGGGTTCGTGTTGATCGTGGCTACACGTCGGAATGTTTCAGAAGTGTTGGATCTCTACGTTTGAGATATATTCCGCCGAAGGAGGTGTGATCTCTCTTTTTTTTCCATTGATGTTGTATTTGTATGTCATCTTTTGTGTTTTTCCTAATATGGAATCGAGCCCCATTTTTAAGCACAAACTCGGTAAGGAGATTTAGGACCTTTTGACAGAGTCAATTTGGGATTCACGTTGCGAACCCCATATTCCCATTTTGACTTGATTGTGGGTGACTATCCAATTGTTGTGATTTTAGTGTTTAGATATTATTATTGACATTTTGAATGATAATTTGATAGGATGGCGGTTTGGATGCGTTTTTGAAATGGATAGCTCGTGTGGGGTTTATTCGGGGTACTCGTGATCGGCTTTTAGGTAAGCTTCTATGTATTTTGTCGGTATAAAATCTTAGACAATGCCTAGTATAATATATAAGGGACCAAAAAATTTTAAAACTGGAATTTAATTTTTACCCCTACTATAAATTAAAATGTTATAAAAGCCTTTAATTATTTAATTAAACTTATAAAGTGTAACATTTTAATTAAAATTTCTAGCTAAATTTAGTTTGGTTTTTGGACAAATTCAAATTCTATCTACAATCATGTCTTAGAATGTATGTTTCAAATGAAATTTGTGTAACTTTATTATACTAATATTAGTGTTGCTTATATTATTTAAAAAATGTGTATCGATGCATGCGATGCACGTGCAACACGTGTTCAAAAACTACTGCTTTATATTATCAAAATTAAGTTTAAGTTTGTGGTATTATTAAGTTATTCTATCTTTATAAATATAATAATGGCAAAAAAAGGAACAAAAATAGAAATCAAGTGAAAAGATTTAAAAAACGCAATCTAAGACACCATCTTCTTAGATTTGATCGACACAGTATGATGTAATTTGAAAATTAGTCTAAAAAATTACAAAACTAGGCAGCGAAATTCCCTTGACTGTTCCCTTTATTTTTTAGAGGGCTAAATTCCTTCTTCCCAACTTACAAAATTTTAGGCTTAACTGAACCAATTCCTTCTTTTCATCATCTTCCATATAGAGTAAGTTGTCGGATTACTAAAAAGATTATTAATGTTTAATTATTTTTTAAAATAATTCCATACAGTTCGCATCCAACAATGTTAGGGATATGTCGATGACTGGTGTGGATTTTTAGCAACTTGAATTTAGGCCTTTAGCGACCACAAATGGATTTTAGCAATGAGAACCTCTTCTATTGAAATACCATAATTTCTGCTTTAGTCAACTTATGATGAGATCTGTTGATCTCGGGAACTACTACTTAGGAAATTCAAAAGTGTTAGGGATCCGTGTTGATCATGGCTACACGTTGGAATGTTGTAGAAGTGTTGGAGCTCTCCGTTTGAGATATATTCCGCCCGAAGTTTCTGTCATCTCTATTTTGTTTTTTTTCCCGTTGATGTGGTATTTTTAAGTCATTTTTTGTGTTGTTCTTATCATGAAATCGAGCCCCATTTTGGAGCACAAGCTAGGTATGGGAATCTAGGACCTTTTGACAGAGTCAATTTTGTATTCATGTTGCGAGCCCCATATTCCCATTTTGACATGATTGTGGCTCTCTATCCAATTGTTTTGATTTTAGAGTCTAGATATATGTATTAACATTGTGTTTGATAATTTGATAGGTTGGCGGTTTGGACGCCTTTTTGAAATGATTTGCTCGTGTGTGGTGGATTCGGATCACTCGTGATCTGCTCTTAGGTAGAGTTCTATCTACTTTGTCAGTATATCATCTTAGATAATGCCTAGTATTATTATATAAGGGAACAAAAAAAGTTATAAGTTCAATTACAATTTTACCGCGACTATAAATTAAAATGTTATAAAAGCATTTAATTATTTAATTTAAATGTTAAAGTGTAAGATTTTAAGAAAAATTTCTAGGTAAATTTAGTTTTGTTATTTGACAAACTCAAATTGTACTTATAATCATATCTGAGCATGTATGTTTCAAATAAAATTTTGTGCAACTTTATTATATACCAACATTATTGTTACTTATATTACTTTAAAAAATGTGTTTTGATGCATGGGATACACGTGCATAGCACGTGTTTAGAAACTAGTGCTTTATATTATCACAATTAAGTTCAAGTTTGCAGTATTATTAAATTATTCTAGCATTATAAAAATTTTAAATGGCAAAAAAAGTAAGAAAAATAGAAATCAAGTGAAAAGATTTAAAAAAGACAATATTAGACGCCATCTTCTTATTCTTTATCGACACAATATGATGTGATTTGAAAATTAGTTTACAGTATCAGAACCAGGTGGAGAAATTCCGTCGACTTTTCCCCTTATTTTTAGAGGGCTCAAATCCTTCTCCCCAATTAACAAATTTTTAGGGCCTAACTGAACGAATCCTTTATTTTCATCATCTTCCATATAGAGTAAGTTGTCGGTTTACTAAACGGATTATTAATGTTTAATTATTTTTAAAAAAAATTTCATCAGTTCACGCTCAACATTGTTTGATGTTGATGATTGGGGTAAGCTTTTATAAACATGAATTTAGACCTTTACGGACCAAAAATTGTTTTTAGCAACTAGAACCCCTGCTATTGAAATAGCATAATTTCAGCTTTAGTCAATTTCAACATGAGATTTCTTGATCTTGGGAACTACGATTGAGGAAATTCAAAAGTGTTAGGGGTGCGTGTTAATCATGGCCACACGTCGGAATGTTTTAGAAGTGTTGGATCTCTATGTTTGAGATATATTCCGCCCGAAGGAGGTGTCATCTCTCTTTTTTTGTTCTATTGATGTTGTATTTCTATGTCATTTTTTGTGTTTTTACTAACATGGAATCGAGCCGCATTTTTAAGCACAAACTCGGTAAGGGGATTTAGGACCTTTTGACAGAGTAAATTTGGGATTCACGTTGCGAACCCCATATTCCCATTTTGACTTGATTTTGGGGGACTATCCAATTTTTGTGATTTTAGTGTATAGATATTATTATTGACATTCTGATTGATAATTTGACAGGATGGCGGTTTGGACGCATTTTTGAAATGGAGAACTCGTGTGGGGTGGATTCTATCACGACCCAAATCAGAGCCGCGACTGGCACCCACATTTACCCTCCTATGTGAGCGAACCAACCAATCTAACCTTTAACATTTCAATTTATATCAACAGAAAATAGTGCGGAAGACTTAACTCATTAATAAAAACAATTCAAAACTATTATTAATATCCCCAAATCTGGAAGTCATCATCACAAAACATCTATCTCAAATTGCTAACTAAAACTGTCTAAGAAGTTAAAACAATAAAAGCTAGTCCATGCCGGAAGTTCAAGGCATCAAGACTTGAAGAAGAAGACCAGTCCAAGCTAGACGCGTTAGCTCACACTGAATTTCCGAAGGTAGTGAAGACTGGCTAGATCTACTGTTGAGTTGAAGTTGACGGAACGTTTGCTGCATTACACAAATAACAAGAAGAAAACATAAAGTAGGGGGTCAGTACAACCACAACGTACTGAGTAGATATCATCGGCTAACTCAAAATAGGGAACAGTATATATCAATAATAATGTAAATCAACTACAATACTCAACATGTAGCAATAACAATATTAATTCATCAATAAATACAACCGAGTTCACACATGAGGACTCAAGCCCCAATACCATACTCATTTGGGAATTAAGTTCATTAGATTGAGTATATTCATTATCTTTTAAGATTCATTATCTTTCTTCCTCTTGTGTCGGTACGTGACACTCCGCTCCTCATATTCATTCTATCCTGGTGCCGGAACGTGGCACTCCGATCCTCATATACTATCCTGGTACCGGAACGTGGCACCCGATCCATATACTATCCTGATGTCGGAACGTGACACTCCGATCATCATATTCATTCTACCCTGTACCGGAACGTGGCACCCGATCATATTCTATCCTGGTGTCGGAACGTGACACTCAGATCCTCATATTCATTCTATCCTGGTACCGAACGTGGAACCCGATCCATATTCTATCCTGGTGTCGGAACGTGACACTCCGATCCTCATATTCATTCTATCCTGGTACCGGAACGTGGCACCCGATCCCCTAATTCATCAAGCCTTCTTTTACACTAAGGCATCCTCATTCTCATTATATAATTTATCAAGCCTTCTTTCATACTAAGGTATCATCAATCTTATTATATAATATATCAAGCGAATTAGGGTTCTTTCAAGATTTGGGATTCAATAGCTTCATCATGCTTTGTTAATTCATCACAATTTCATAATCATAATCATGCAAGCATACAATTTAAGCACATAGCAGGGTTTACAATACTATCAACACATAATATTCACTATTAAGAGTTCACTACGAATATCGTAATATAAACCATAACCTACCTCCACCGAAGACTAGTGATCAAGAAAGAATTCCAAAGCTTTGATATCCTTTTCCCTTGTTCGACTCTCTCTCTCAATCGATCAATCTCCCTCTCTCTTTTCTTTTGTTTTGTTTTATTCCAACCCTCTTTCCTTTACCCTAATTATCATATAATTAAGAATCAAAGAGGACAATAAACCCCCTAATTAACTTAAGGTTACCTCTTTTAACCCCCAAGTAATTAGACTTATTAATGTTAACCCTCAATCTTTATAATTAAGGAAAGAATAGTCCAAAACGACCCTTAAAACGTGTGGAGAAATCCTAAACTGCCTGGGATTTGCGCAACCTGTGACGGGCCGTCGTGCCTGCGACGGTCCGTCACGGTGGTCGTCGCAACCTCCCCAGATTCCAGGTGGGATGTGTGACGGCCCGTCACACACCTGTGACGGTCCGTCCTGCACCTCCGTCCTGACGGTCAGAAACTCGTTCTTGTACCAAATTCTCAAAAGTTGAAGTGTTTTGCAACGGAAACTCACGACGGTTCGTCGTGGATGTGACGGCACGTCCTGCAGGTCCGTCACAATTTACAGAGAGTCGATTTTAATATCCAAATTGAAGAATTCTAAGTGTCATGGAACGAAACTTCCTCGACGGGCCGTCGTGACCACGACGGTCCGTCGTGACACCCGTCGTTCCAGCCAGTTTTTCCAGAAATAAACTCTGTTGCTCAAAACGACTAAACAGGTCGTTACAATAGATACCAATTTACCCATCGTTCGTCCCCGAACGATCAAAAGAAGAAAAACAATGGCGAAAAGGAGTACCTGAATCTGTAAACAGATGTGGGTATTTTTCTTGCATATCTGCCTCCTTCTCCCAAGTAGCCTCTTCAACCGGTCGATTCTTCCATTGCACTTTGATGGATGCAAATCTCTCGACCTCAACTTGCGAAACTCTCTATCTAAAATAGCAACCGGTTCCTCTTCATAAGTCAAATTCTCATCCAACAAAACTGAATCCCAACGGATAATGTAGTTTCCATCTCCGTGGTATCTCTTCAACATGGATACATGAAACACCGGATGCACTCCGGACAGCCCTGGGGGCAAGGCTAATAAGCCACCTCCCCTATTCGCTTAAGCACTTCAAATGGTCCAATGTACCTTGGACTTAACTTACCCCTTTTTCCAAACCGCATCACCCCTTTCATGGGTGAAACCTTCAACAAGACTTGTTCACCTTCCATGAACTCCAAGTCTCTAACCTTCCGGTCTGCATACTCCTTTTGTCTACTTTGCGCCGCCAGAAGCTTTTCTTGAATAGCTTTCACCTTCTCCAGAGAATCTCTCAACAGATCAGTCCCCAAGGTCTAACTTCAAAGGCATCAAACCAACCAATGGGAGACCTACACCTCCTCCCATACAATGCTTCAAATGGAGCCATGTCAATACTGGAGTGATAGCTATTATTGTATGAAAATTCTGCCAAAGGTAAGAAGCTATCCCAATGGCCACCAAACTCTATCACACATGCACGAAGCATATCCTCCAACACTTGAATCGTTCGCTCAGACTGACCATCGTTCTGAGGGTGAAATGCAGTGCTAAGGTCCAACCTAGTACCTAATTCAGCATGTAATGTCCTCCAAAACTTAGAAGTAAACTGCGTACCTCTATCTGATATGATGGAGAGTGGAACTCCATGCAACCGAACGATCTCTGAGATGTAGATCTTGGCTAACTTCTCTGCATTGTAGGTCACCTTGACAGGAATGAAGTGAGCAGACTTAGTTAACCTATCAACAATCACCCAAATCGAGTCATACTTACCCAATGTCTTGGGAAGACCAACCACGAAGTCCATCGCGATTCTCTCCCACTTCCATTCAGGAATGGGCATTCTCTGAAGTGTTCCTCCGGGCCTCTGGTGTTCATACTTTACTTGTTGATAATTTGGACATTTGGCAACAAACTCAACAATATCACGCTTCATTCTACTCCACCAAAAGTGTTGCTTTAGGTCGCGATACATCTTGGTTGCACCAGGATGTATAGAATATCCGGAACTATGAGCCTCTGTCAGAATAGTGGTGATCAAATCATCGATGCAGGGTACACATACCCTTCCCTTAATCCTCAAAACACCTTCCTCATCAATTATTGCTTCCTTAGCCTCTCCTCGCAACACTTTATCTAGAATTCGACCTAGTTTCTCATCTTCAAACTGTTTTCCCTTGATCTTGTCAAGGAAAGAATATCTTGCCTCTACACAAGCTAACAATCCTCCATTCTCATTTATTTCTAACCTCATAAGGTCATTAGCCAAAATCTGCACTTCTCTAGCCAATGGGCGTCTAGAAGCTTGCAAATGAGCTAGACTTCCCATGCTTTCGGCCTTTCTACTCAAGGCATCTGCCACAACATTCGCCTTTCCTGGATGATAGAAGATAGTGATGTCGTAGTCCTTCAGTAGTTCCATCCATCTCCTCTGTCTCAAATTCAAATCTTTCTGAGTAAAGACATACTGTAGGCTACGATGGTCCGTATAGACCTCACACTTAACCCCATATAAATAGTGCCTCCATTGCTTCAATGCAAATACTACCGCGGCCAATTCCAAATCGTGGGTCGGATAGTTACGTTCATGCACCTTTAATTGCCTCGAAGCATAAGCAATCACATTCTTCTCTTGCATTAGCACTGCACCCAAACCCGAATAGGATGCATCACAATAAACAATGAAGTTTTTACCCTCTACTGGCAAGGTAAGAATTGGTGCAGTAGTCCACAAGGTTTTAAGCTTCTGAAAGCTTTCCTCACACTCATCCGACCATACAAATGGAACATTCTGCTTAGTCAAGTTCGTCAATTGGGAAGCAATAGAAGAGAATCCCTTGACAAATCGGCGGTAGTAGCTAGCTAAACCCACAAAACTCCTTATTTCTGACACGTTTGTAGGTCTTACCCAATTCTTCACTGTCTCAATCTTGGATGGATCCACCATCACTCCATCCTTAGAAACCACGTGCCCCAAGAAGGACACTGAATCTAGCCAAAACTCACACTTAGAGAATTTGGCATAAAGCTTTTTCTTCCTCAATAACTCTAGCACCATTTTCAAATGCTCCTCATGTTCCTTCTTACTCTTGGAGTATATCAGTATATCATCAATAAACACGATCACAAAGAGGTCCAAATATGGCTTGAAAATCCCGTTCATCAAGCTCATGAAGGCAGCAGGGGCATTAGTAAGACCAAAAGACATTACCACAAATTCATAGTGCCCATACCTAGTTCGGAAAGCGGTCTTTGGCACGTCCGTTCGCTCATTTTCAATTGGTGATAACCGGATCTCAAGTCGATTTTGAGAAGACACAAGCACCTTGTAACTGATCGAACAAGTCATCAATGCGAGGAATGGGGTACTTGTTCTTAATAGTTACTTTGTTCAACTGTCGGTAATCTATGCACATTCGGAAACTCCCATCCTTCTTCTTCACAAATAGCACCGGAGCACCCCAAGGAGATTCACTTGGTCTAATGAAGCCTTTGCTCAACAACTCTTGAAGTTGTGCTTTTAACTCTCTTAACTCCGCGGGAGCCATTCTATAAGGGGGTATAGAAATGGGGCGAGTACCCGGTTCAAGATCGATGCAGAAGTCAATATCCCTATCCGGTGGCATACCAGGAAGATCTGCAGGGAACACATCCAAAAACTCACGGACTACCGAAACTGACTCAATCGAAGGTACTTGGGTAGTGTCATCCTTAAGATGTGCCAAGAAAGCTAGACACCCTTTACTCACCATTTTCTTAGCACGAAGAAAGGAGATGATACGCACCGGATTGGGAGTGTAGTCACCCTCCCACACTAACGGATCTGCCCCAGGCTTGGCCAACGTCACCGTTTTAGCATTACAATCCAAAATCGCAAAATTCGGAGAAAGCCAAGTCATACCCAGAATTACATCAAAGTCACCCATTTCTAAAATAACCAAATCTACATAAGTGTTGCTCCCCCAAAATTCACCAAACAAGACCTATACACTTTTTCGACTATCACAGACTCACCCACCGGAGTAGAAACGCGAATAGCATGTCAAGTAATTCACAATGTAAATTTAGACCATTAGCAAATGAGGAAGATACATATGAAAACATGGAGCCAGGGTCAAATAATACAGATGCCATGCAATCACAAACCAAGAGATTACCTGTGATAACAGCATCAGATGCCTCCGCTTCAGATCTCCCAGGGAAATCATAACAATGGGCCCTATCATTCGTCTGTCCGTTGCCCCTACCATGTTGTGTAGTTGTGGCTCCGTTTTGCCCATCACCTCTGCCGTTTTGGTGACCACCATTGCCTCGACCACCACGTCCTCCAGAAAAACGGCCTCTACCATGACCACCCCTACCTCTAGCTAGTGGGGCTCTGTAACTCTGGTTTGGACAATACCTCTTAATGTGTCCAATCTCTCCACATCCATAACATTCTCGGGGTTCACGCATCGGCCTCTCAGAGAAGTGTTGACCGTTCTGAGGTGGACCCCCAACTACCGTCTGTAGTGAGACTGAATTGGTCGAATGAGTGACCTCCGGAGCTCTGTCCTCTAGAGTAAGAACATTAAAACTCACCTCCCCTTCGAAACCTCTTTGATGTCGATGTCGTGGTGAAGTCATCTGGTTTCACTCCTTCCACCTCTATCACAAAGTCTACCACCTTTTGGAAGGATGTTGCTGTAGCCGCTACCTGTAAGGCTGAAATCCGCAATTCTGACCTCAACCCCTTCACAAAACGGCGAATCCGTTCTTGTGGACTGAAACAAAGTTGGGTGGCATACCTTGATAATGCACGAAACTTAGCCTCATATACGTTAACCGTCATCCTACCTTGCTCGAGACTCAAGAACTCATCCCTTTTTCTATCTCTCAAAGTCCTTGGGATATACTTCTCCATAAACAGGGTAGAGAATGATTCCCAAGTCATAGGTGGTGCCTCTGTTGGTTGACACTCAACATGTGACCGCCACCACATTTTGGCGTTCCCTTGAAACTGATAGCTTACGAACTCAACGCCAAACCGTTCTACTATACCCATCTTGTGTAGTAGCTCATGACATCAACCAGAAAATCATAAGCATCTTCAGATTCTGCAACCTTGAAGACTGGAGGTTTCAATTTCAAGAACTTGCTAAAAAGTTCATGCTGATCATTTGTCATAATAGGCCCAGTAGTCAGACGTGGAATGTGCCTATTCCCAATGATGCATCCATGCGGGGAGCCATAGTAGCCGCATGTCGTATCTCTGAAACCGGAGGTGTTGGTGCAGAAACAACTGGAGGTGCCTGACCCTGATCGGATAACCCGCTAAGATAAGCAAGTACTTGGTTGATCATCTCTGGGGTAGGTTGGGGAGGCATTTCCTCATTCTGCCCTTGTTCATTCTCCCCTTCCTCACCCTCTCTTACCGCTTCCTCAGTAGGTGGAGGAGTCACACCGCCCTAGTATCAGATGGGCTAGGGGCTCGTCCTCTTCTCTAGAGGACGTCCTCCCACGACCTCTTCCACGGCCTCTTGCCGCTGTTCTTCCTCGAGCCACAGCCCCAGTGGCTGGCTCAGTCATTTCCTGTCTTTCCGTTGTTGCTGCTGGTGCGTTCGTTGCTCTAGTTCTAACCATCTGCGAAATAGAGTGAAGATGGTCAGATACCAATTGTATCACCTAGATACCAATTGGACTCAAGTAGTAGCACGAAAGAAAGAATGAAAGAATGGAATTTTCTTAAAGTCTTATAGCCTCTCAAAGAAAAGTAAAGGCGTCCCCCTACCGTTCCTTAAGACTCTACTAGACTCGTTCTTGTGTGATGAGACCAACGAAACTAATGCTCTGATACCAAGTTTGTCACGACCCAAATCGGAGCCGCGACTGGCACCCACATTTACCCTCCTATGTGAGCGAACCAACCAATCTAACCTTTAACATTTCAATTTATATCAACAGAAAATAGTGCGGAAGACTTAACTCATTAATAAAAACAATTCAAAACTATTATTAATATCCCCAAAATCTGGAAGTCATCATCACAAGAACATCTATCTCAAATTGCTAAACTAAAACTGTCTAAGAAGTTAAAACAATAAAAGCTAGTCCATGCCGGAAGTTCAAGGCATCAAGACTTGAAGAAGAAGACCAGTCCAAGCTAGACGCGTTAGCTCACACTGAATTTCCGAAGGTAGTGAAGACTGGCTAGATCTACTGTTGAGTTGAAGTTGACGGAACGTTTGCTGCATTACACAAATAACAAGAAGAAAACATAAAGTAGGGGGTCAGTACAACCACACGTACTGAGTAGATATCATCGGCTAACTCAAAATAGGGAACAGTATATCAATATAATGTAAATCAACTACAATACTCAACATGTAGCAATACAATATTAATTCATCAATAAATACAACCGAGTTCACACATGAGGACTCAAGCCCCAATACCATACTCATTTGGGAATTAAGTTCATTAGATTGAGTATATTCATTATCTTTCAAGATTCATTATCTTTCTTCCTCTTGTGTCGGTACGTGACACTCCGCTCCTCTATTCATTCTATCCTGGTGCCGGAACGTGGCACTCCGATCCTCATATACTATCCTGGTACCGGAACGTGGCACCCGATCATATATACTATCCTGGTGTCGGAACGTGACACTCCGATCCTCATATTCATTCTATCCTGGTACCGGAACGTGGCACCCGATCCATATTCTATCCTGGTGTCGGAACGTGACACTCCGATCCTCATTTCATTCTATCCTGGTACCGGAACGTGGCACCCGATCCTATTCTATCCTGGTGTCGGAACGTGACACTCCGATCCTCATATTCATTCTATCCTGGTACCGGAACGTGGTAACCGATCCCCTAATTCATCAAGCCTTCTTTTACACTAAGGCATCCTCATTCTCATTATATAATTTATCAAGCCTTCTTTCATACTAAGGCATCATCAATCTTATTATATAATATATCAAGCGAATTAGGGTTCTTTCAAGATTTGGGATTCAATAGATTCATCATGCTTGTTAATTCATCACAATTTCATAATCATAATCATGCAAGCATACAATTAAGCACATAGCAGGGTTTACAATACTATCAACACATAATATTCACTATTAAGAGTTCACTACGAATATCGTAATATAAACCATAACCTACCTCCACCGAAGACTAGTGATCAAGCAAGAATTCTAAAGCTTTGATATCCTTTTCCCTTGTTCGACTCTCTCTCTCTCAATCGATCAATCTCCCTCTCTCTTTTCTTTTGTTTTGTTTTATTCCAATCCTCTTTCCTTTACCCTAATTATCATATAATTAAGAATCAAAGAGGACAATAAAACCCCCTAATTAACTTAAGGTTACCTCTTTTAACCCCCAAGTAATTAGACTTATTAATGTTAACCCTCAATCTTTATAATTAAGGAAAGAATAGTCCAAAACGACCCTAAAAGTGTGAGAAATCCTAAACTGCCTGGGATTTGCGCAACCTGTGACGGGCCGTCGTGCCTGCGACGGTCCGTCACGGTGGTCATCGCAACCTCCCCAGATTCCAGGTGGGATGTGACGGCCCGTCACACCTGTGACGGTCCGTCCTGCACCTCCGTCCTGACGGTCAGAAACTCGTTTCTTGTACCAAATTCTCAAAAGTTGAAGTGTTTTGCAACGGAAACTCACGACGGTTCGTCGTGGATGTGACGGCACGTCCTGCAGGTCCGTCACAATTTACAGAGAGTCGATTTTAATATCCAAATTGAAGAATTCTAAGTGTCATGGAACGAAACTTCCTCGACGGGCCGTCGTGACCACGACGGTCAGTCGTGACACCCGTCGTCCCAGCCAGTTTTTCCAGAAATAAACTCTGTTGCTCAAAATGACTAAACAGGTCGTTACAGATTCGGGGCACTCGTGATCGACTTTTAGGTAAGCTTCTGTATATTTTGTCAGTATAAAATCTTAGACAATGCCTAGTATAATTATATAAGGGAACAAAAAAAAGTATAAGTTGATATTAATTTCTACCCCTACTATAAATTAAAATGTTATAAAAGCATTTAATTTTTTTATCAAAATTTTAAAGTGTATCATTTTAATAAAAATGTCTAGCTATATTTTGTTTGGTTATTGGACAAATTCAAATTCTACCTACAATCATGTCTTACAATGTATGTTTTAAGTGAAATCTTGTGTAACTTTATCATACCAATATAAGTGTTGCTTATATTACTTTAAAAAATGTGTATCGATGCTTGCGATGCACGTGCAACACGTGTTCAAAAACTAGTGCTTTATATTGTCAAAATTGAATTTAAGTTTGTCGTATTATTAAGTTATTCTTTCTTTATAAAAATATTAATGTCAAAAAAAGGAACAAAAATAGAAATCTAGTGAAAAGATTTAAAAAAGACAATATTAGACACCATCTTCTTAGGTTTTATCGACACAGTATGACGTAATTGGGAAATTAGTCTAAAAAACTACCAAACTAGGCAGCAAAATTATCTCGATTCTTACCTTTATTTTTTAAAAGGCTAAATTCCTTCTTCCCAACTTACAAAATTTTAGCGCTTAACTGAACCAATTCCTTCTTTTCATCATCTTCCATATAGAGTAAGTTGTCGGATTACTATAAAGATTATTAATGTTTAATTATTTTTTAAAATAATTTAATACAGTTCGCGTCCAACATTGTTAGGGATATGTCGATGACTGATGTGGGCTTTTAGCAAATTAAATTTAGGCTTTAGTGACCACCAATGTATTTTAGCAATTAGAACCTCTTCTACTGAAATAGCATAATTTCTGCTTTAGTCAACCTTAATATGATATCTTTTGATCTCGGGAACTACGATTTAGGAATTTCAAAAGTGTTAGGGGTCCGTGTTGATCATAGCTACATGTTGGAATGTTGTAGAAGTGTTGGAGCTCTTCCTTTGAGGTTTATTCCGCCCGAAAGGGCTCTTATCTCTCTTTTTTCCATTTATGTTGTATTAATATGTAATTGTTATGTTTTTTTTTTACATGGAATCGAAGCCCATTTTGAAGCACAAGCTTGGTATGGGAATTCAGAACCATTTGACAGAGTCAATTTTGGATTCACGTTGCGAGCCCCATATTCCCATTTTGACATGATTGTGGCTCTCTATAAAATTATTGTGGTTTTTGTGTCTAGATATTTTTATTGACATTGTGATAGATAATTTGATAGCTAGGCGGTCTGGACGCGTTTGTGATATGGATAGCTCGTGTGTGGTGGATTCGGATCACTCGTGATCTGCTTTTAGGTAGAGTTCTATATACTTTGTCGGTATATCATCTTAGATAATGCCTAGTATTATTATATAAGGGAACAAAAAAAGTTAAAAGTTGAATTACAATTTTACCACTACTATAAATTAAAATGTTATAAAAGAATTTAATTATTTAATTTAAATGTTAAAGTGTATGATTTTAATAAAATTGTCTAGGTAAATTTGGTATTGTTATTTGACAAACTCAAATTGTATTTATAATCATATCTGAGATTGTATATTTCAAACGAAATTTCCTGCAACTTTATTATATACCAATATTATTGTTGCTTATATTACTTTAAAAAATGTGTTTTGACGCATGAGCTACACGTGCATAGTTGTGTTCAGAAATTAGTGCTTTATATTATCATAATTAAGTTTAAGTTTGTGGTATTATTAAATTATTCTAGCATTATAAAAATTTGCATGGCAAAAAAAGGAAGAAACATTGAAATTTAGTGAAAAGATTTAAAACAGACAATATTAGACGCCATCTTCTTAGGCTTTATCGACACAATATGATGTGATTTGAAAATTAGTTTACAGTATCAGAACAAGGTGGTGAAATTCACTCGACTTTTCCCCTTATTTTTTAGAGGGCTCAATTCCTTCTCCCCCACTTACAAATTTTTAGGGCTTAACTGAACCAATCCCTTATTTTCATCATCTTCCATATAGAGTAAGTTGTCGCTTACTAAAAGGATTATTAATGTGTAAATATTTTTAAAAATATTTTCATCAGATCGTGCTCAACATTGTTTGATGTTGATGACTTGTGTAAGGTTTTAGAAACTTTAATTTAGACCTTTAGGGACCAAAAATGGCTTTTAGCAATTAGAACCCCTGCTATTGAAATACCATAATTTCAGTGTCAGTCAACTTCAACATGAGATTTTTTGAACTGGGAAACTACGATTGAGGAAATTCAAAAGTGTTAGGGGTCCGTGTTGATCGTTTCTACACGTCGGAATGTTTCAGAAGTGTTGGATCTCTACGTTTGAGATATATTTCGCCCGAAGGAGGTGTCATCTTTCTTTTTTATTCCATTGATGTTGTATTTGTATGTCATTTTTTGTTTTTTTTCCTAATATAGAATCGAGCCCCATTTTTAAGCACAAACTCGGTATGGAGATTCAGGTTCTTTTGACAGAGTCAATTTGGGATTCACGTTGCGAACCCCATATTCCCATTTTTACTTGACTGTGGGTGACTATCGAATTGTTGTGATTTTTGTGTATAGATATTATTATTGACATCGTGATTGATAATTTGATACGATGGCGGTTTGGACGCGTTTTTGAAATGGATTGCTCGTGTGAGGTGGATTTGTGGCACTCGTGATCGGCTTTTAGGTAAGCTTCTATATATTTTGTCAATATTAATCTTAGACAATGCCTAGTATAATTATACAAGGGAACAAAAAAAAAACTAACAGTTGAATTTATTTTTTACCCCTAATATATATTAAAATGTTATAAAAGCATTTAATTATTTAATTAAAATTTTAAAGTGTATTATTTTAATAAAAATATCTAGCTAAATTTATTTGGTTATTGGACAAATTCAAATTGTATCTACAATCATGTCTTTGAATGTATGTTTCAAATGAAATCTTGTGTAACTTTACTATACAAATATTAGTGTTACTTATATTACTTTGAAAAATGTGTACTGATGCATGCGATGCACGTGCAACACGTGTTCAAAAACTAGTGCTTTATATTATAAAAATTGAGTTTAAGTTTGTGGTATTATTAAGTTATTATATCTTTATAAAAATATTAATGGCAAAAAAAGGAACAAAAATAAAAATCTAGTGAAAATTTTTAAAAAAGACAATATTAGATACCATCTTCTTAGGTTTATCAACACAGTATGATGTAATTTGAAAATTAGTCTAAAAAACTACAAAACTAGGCAGCGAAATTCCCTCGACTCTTCCCTTTATATTTTAGAAGGCTTAATTCCCTCTCCCCAACTTACAAAATTTTAGGGCTTAACTGAACCAATTCCTTCTTTTCATCATCTTCCATGTAGAGTGAGTTGTCGGATTACTAAAATTATTATTCATGTTTAATTATTTTTTAAAAAAATTCATACAGTTTGCATCCAACATTGTTAGGGAAATGTCGATGACTGGTGTGGGCTTTTAGCAACTTGAATTTAGGCCTTTAGCGACCACCAATGGATTTTAGCAATTAGAACCTCTTCTATTGAAATAGCATAATTTCTGCTTTAGTCAACTTTAACATGAGATCTATTGATCGGAATACTTTGTCGGTATATCATTTTAGATAATTCCTAGTATTATTATATAAGGGAATAAAAAGAGTTAAAAGTTGAATTACGATTTTACCTCACTATAAATTAAAATATTATTAAAACATTTAGTTATTTTAGTTAAATGTTAAAGTGTATGATTTTAATAAAAATAACTAGGTAATTTTTTTTTATTTGACAAACTCAAAGTTTATTTACGATCATGAGTGAGATTGTATGTTTCAAATGAAATTTGGTGTAACTTTATTATACCAATATTAGTGTTGCTTATATTACTTCAAAATAATGTATATCGATGCATGGGATACACATAATAGCACGTGTTCAGACACTAGTGCTTTATATTATACAATTAAGTTTAAGTCTGTGGTATTATAAAGTTAATCTATCTTTATAAAATTTAAATGGCAAAAAAAATGAAAAAAAATAGAAATCTAGTGAAAAGATTTGAATAAGACAATATTAGACACCATCTTCTTAGGTTTTATCGAAGCAATATGATGTAATTTGAAAATTAGTCTAAAAAGTTTCAGAACCAGGCGGCGAAATTCCCTCGACTTTTTCCCTTATTTTTTAGAGGGCTCAATTCCTTCTCCCAAACATACAAAATTTTCGGGCATAACTGAACGAATTCCTTCTTTTCATAATCTTCCATATATAGTAAGTTGTCGGATTACCAATAGGATTATTAACGTTTAATTATTTATTAAAATATTTTCATATACTTCGCACCCAACATTGTTTGATGTTTATGAATGGTGTAGGCTTTTAGCAACTTGAATTTAGGCCTTTAGCGGCCAAAAATGGCTTTTAGCAATTAGAACCTCCGATATTGAAATAGCAAAATTTCAGCTTCAGTGAACTTCAACATGAGATTTCTTGATGTTGGTAACGACGATTGAGGAAATTCAAAAGTGTTTGGGGTCAGTGTTGATCGTAGTGTTGATCGTGGCTACACGTTGGAATGTTTCAAAACTGTTGGAGCTCTCCGTTTGAGATATATTCATCCCGAAGGTGTTGTCATCTCTCTTTTGTTTTTTTTTTCCATTGAAGTTGTATTTGTATATCATTTTTTGTGTTGTTCCTAACATGGAATCGAGCCCCATTTTGTAGCACAATCTTCGTATGGGGATTTAGGACCTTTTGACAGAGTCAAATTGGGATTCACGTTGCGAGCCCCATTTTATCATTTTGACATGATTGTGGATCTCTATCCAATTGTTGTGATTTTAGTGTATACATATTTGTATTGACATTGTGATTGATAATTTGATAGGTTTCTGGTTTTGATGCCTTTTTGAAATGGATAGCTCTTGTGAGGTGGATTTGAAGAACTCATGATCGGCTTTTAGGTACGCTTCTGCATACTTTGTCAGTATAAGATCTTAGATAATGCCTAGTATTATTTTATATGGGAACAAAAAAAGTTAAAAGTTGAATTACAATTTTACCCCTACTATAAATTAAAATGTTATAAAAGCATTTAATTATTTAATTTCAATGTTAAAATTGATAATTTTAATATAAATGTATAGCTTAATATAGTTTTGTTATTTGATAAACTCAAATTGTATTTACAATCATATTTGAGATTGTATCTTTCAAATGAAATATTGTGTAAATTTATTACAAAACAATATTAGTGTTGCTTATATTACTTTAAAAATGTGTATGGATACATTGAATACACGTGCATAGCACGTGTTCAGAAACTAGGGTTTTATATTATCACAATTAAGTTTAAGTTTGTGGTATTATTAAGTTATTCTATCTTTGTAAATATTTAAATGTCAAGAAAAGGAACAAAAATAGAAATCTAGTGAAAAGATTGACAAAAGACAATATTAGACACCATCTTCTTTGGTTTTATAAACATAGTATGATGTAATTTGAAAATTAGTCTAAAAAATTTCAGAGCCACGCGGAAAAATTCCCTAAACATTTCCCTTTATTTTTTAAAGGGATAAATTCCTTCTCCCCAACTCACAAAATTTTAAGGCTTAACTGAACTAATTCCTTCTGTTCATCATCTTCCATATAGAGTAAGTTGTCGGATTACTAAAAAGATTAACATTGTTTGCGATTATGTTGATGAATATGTAGCCTTTTAGCAACTTGAATTTAGGCCTTTAGCGACCAAAAATGGCTTTTAGCAATTAGAAACTCTGATATTGAAATAGCAAAATTTCAGCTTCTATCAACTTCAACAAGAGATTTCTTAATCTTGAAAACTACAATTGAAGAAATTCAAAAGTGTTAGGGGTCAGTGTTGATTCTGGCTACACGTTGGAATGTTTCAGAAGTGTTGGAGCTCTCCGCTTGAGATATATTCCGCCCGAAAGGGTTGTCATATCTCTTTTTTTCATTGATGTTATATTTTTCTATGTCTTTTTTTGTGTTGTTCCTGACATAGAATCGAGCCCCATTTTTTTTGCACAAGCTTGGTATGGGGATTTAGGACCTTTTGACAGAGTCAATTTTGGATTCACGTTGCGAACCCCATATTCCATTTGGACTTGATTATGGGTCTCTATCCAATTGTTCTGGTTTAATTATCTAGATATCTATATTGACATTGTTATTGATAATTTGATAGGTTTGCAGTTTGGACACCTTTTTGAAATGGATAGCTTGTGTGAGGTGGATTCGGAGCACTCGTGAATAGCTTTTAGGTAGGCTTCTATATAATTTGTCAGTATAAGATCTTATATAATGGTCAGTATTATTATATAAGGGAACAAAAAAAGTGAAAAGTTGAATTAAAATTTTACCCCTACTATAAATTAAATGTTCTAAAAGCATTTAATTATTAATTAAAATTTTAAAGTGTATTATTTTAATAAAAATATCTAGCTAAATTTATTTGGTTATTGGACAAATTCAAATTGTATCTACAATCATGTCTTTGAATGTATGTTTCAAATGAAATCTTGTGTAACTTTACTATACAAAATTAGTGTTACTTATATTACTTTGAAAAATGTGTACTGATGCATGCGATGCACGTGCAACACGTGTTCAAAAACTAGTGCTTTATATTATAAAAATTGAGTTTAAGTTTGTGGTATTATTAAGTTATTATATCTTTATAAAAATATTAATGGCAAAAAAAGGAACAAAAATAAAAATCTAGTGAAAATTTTTAAAAAAGACAATATTAGATACCATCTTCTTAGGTTTTATCAACACAGTATGATGTAATTTGAAAATTAGTCTAAAAAACTACAAAACTAGGCAGCGAAATTCCCTCGACTCTTCCCTTTATATTTTAGAAGGCTTAATTCCCTCTCCCCAACTTACAAAATTTTAGGGCTTAACTGAACCAATTCCTTCTTTTCATCATCTTCCATGTAGAGTGAGTTGTCGGATTACTAAAATTATTATTCATGTTTAATTATTTTTTAAAAAAATTCATACAGTTTGCATCCAACATTGTTAGGGAAATGTCGATGACTGGTGTGGGCTTTTAGCAACTTGAATTTAGGCCTTTAGCGACCACCAATGGATTTTAGCAATTAGAACCTCTTCTATTGAAATAGCATAATTTCTGCTTTAGTCAACTTTAACATGAGATCTATTGATCGGAATACTTTGTCGGTATATCATTTTAGATAATTCCTAGTATTATTATATAAGGGAATAAAAAGAGTTAAAAGTTGAATTACGATTTTACCTCACTATAAATTAAAATATTATTAAAACATTTAGTTATTTTAGTTAAATGTTAAAGTGTATGATTTTAATAAAAATAACTAGGTAATTTTTTTTTATTTGACAAACTCAAAGTTTATTTACGATCATGAGTGAGATTGTATGTTTCAAATGAAATTTGGTGTAACTTTATTATATACCAATATTAGTGTTGCTTATATTACTTCAAAATAATGTATATCGATGCATGGGATACACATGAATAGCACGTGTTCAGACACTAGTGCTTTATATTATACAATTAAGTTTAAGTCTGTGGTATTATAAAGTTAATCTATCTTTCTAAGAATTTAAATGGCAAAAAAATGAAAAAAAAAATAGAAATCTAGTGAAAAGATTTGAATAAGACAATATTAGACACCATCTTCTTAGGTTTTATCGAAGCAATATGATGTAATTTGAAAATTAGTTCCCTCGACTTTTTCCCTTATTTTTTAGAGGGATCAATTCCTTCTCCCAAACATACAAAATTTTCGGGCATAACTGAACGAATACCTTCTTTTCATAATCTTCCATATATAGTAACTTGTCGGATTACCAATAGGATTATTAACGTTTAATTATTTATTAAAATATTTTCATATACTTCGCACCCAACATTGTTTGATGTTTATGAATGGTGTAGGCTTTTAGCAACTTGAATTTAGGCCTTTAGCGGCCAAAAATGGCTTTTAGCAATTAGAACCTCCTATATTGAAATAGCAAAATTTCAGCTTCAGTGAACTTCAACATGAGATTTCTTGATGTTGGTAACGACGATTGAGGAAATTCAAAAGTGTTTGGGGTCAGTGTTGATCGTGGCTACACGTTGGAATGTTTCAAAACTGTTGGAGCTCTCCGTTTGAGATATATTCATCCCGAAGGTGTTGTCATCTCTCTTTTGTTTTTTTTTCCATTGAAGTTGTATTTGTATATCATTTTTTGTGTTGTTCCTAACATGGAATCGAGCCCCATTTTGTAGCACAATCTTCGTATGGGGATTTAGGACCTTTTGACAGAGTCAAATTGGGATTCACGTTGCGAGCCCCATTTTATCATTTTGACATGATTGTGGATCTCTATCCAATTGTTGTGATTTTAGTGTATACATATTTGTATTGACATTGTGATTGATAATTTGATAGGTTTCTGGTTTTGATGCCTTTTTGAAATGGATAGCTCTTGTGAGGTGGATTTGAAGAACTCATGATCGGCTTTTAGGTACGCTTCTGCATACTTTGTCAGTATAAGATCTTAGATAATGCCTAGTATTATTTTATATGGGAACAAAAAAAGTTAAAAGTTGAATTACAATTTTTCCCTACTATAAATTAAAATGTTATAAAAGCATTTAATTATTTAATTTCAATGTTAAAATTGATAATTTTAATATAAATGTATAGCTTAATATAGTTTTGTTATTTGATAAACTCAAATTGTATTTACAATCATATTTGAGATTGTATCTTTCAAATGAAATATTGTGTAAATTTATTACAAAACAATATTAGTGTTGCTTATATTACTTTAAAAATGTGTATGGATACATGGAATACACGTGCATAGCACGTGTTCAGAAACTAGTGTTTTATATTATCACAATTAAGTTTAAGTTTGTGGTATTATTAAGTTATTCTATCTTTGTAAATATTTAAATGTCAAGAAAAGGAACAAAAATAGAAATCTAGTGAAAAGATTGACAAAAGACAATATTAGACACCATCTTCTTTGGTTTTATAAACATAGTATGATGTAATTTGAAAATTAGTCTAAAAAATTTCAGAGCCACGCGGAAAAATTCCCTAAACATTTCCCTTTATTTTTTAAAGGGATAAATTCCTTCTCCCCAACTCACAAAATTTTAAGGCTTAACTGAACTAATTCCTTCTGTTCATCATCTTCCATATAGAGTAAGTTGTCGGATTACTAAAAAGATTAACATTGTTTGCGATTATGTTGATGAATATGTAGCCTTTTAGCAACTTGAATTTAGGCCTTTAGCGACCAAAAATGGCTTTTAGCAATTAGAAACTCTGATATTGAAATAGCAAAATATCAGCTT
Source organism: Solanum peruvianum (assembly GCA_027705065.1). NCBI lineage: Eukaryota > Viridiplantae > Streptophyta > Magnoliopsida > Solanales > Solanaceae > Solanum > Solanum peruvianum. The sequence continues at coordinate 50,556,956 of JAKWJD010001759.1, forward strand.
CTATCAACTTCAACAAGAGATTTCTTAATCTTGAAAACTACAATTGAGGAAATTCAAAAGTGTTAGGGGTCCGTGTTGATTCTGGCTACACGTTGGAATGTTTCAGAAGTGTTGGAGCTCTCCGCTTGAGATATATTCCGCCCGAAAGGGTTGTCATATCTCTTTTTTTCATTGATGTTATATTTTTCTATGTCTTTTTTTGTGTTGTTCATGACATAGAATCGAGCCCCATTTTTTTGCACAATCTTGGTATGGGGATTTAGGACCTTCTGACAGAGTCAATTTTGGATTCACGTTGCGAACCCCATATTCCATTTGGACTTGATTATGGGTCTCTATCCAATTGTTCTGGTATAATTATCTAGATATCTATATTGACATTGTTATTGATAATTTGATAGGTTTGCAGTTTGGACACCTTTTTGAAATGGATAGCTTGTGTGAGGTGGATTCGGAGCACTCGTGAATAGCTTTTAGGTAGGCTTCTATATAATTTGTCAGTATAAGATCTTATATAATGGTCAGTATTATTATATAAGGGAACAAAAAAAGTGAAAAGTTGAATTAAAATTTTACCCTACTATAAATTAAATGTTCTAAAAGCATTTAATTATTTAATTTAAATATTAAAGTGCATAATTTTAATAAAAATGTGTAGCTAAATTTAGTTTTATTATTTGACAAATTCAAATTGTATTTATAATCATATATGAGATTGTATGTTTCAAACAAAATTTTGTGCAACTTTATTATATACCAATATTATTATTGCTTATATTACTTTAAAAAATGTGTTTTGATGCATGGGATGCACGTGCAACACGTGTTCAGTAACTAGGTCTTTATATTATTACAATTAAGTTTATGTTTGCGGTATTATTAAGTTATTCTATCTTTATAAAATTTAAATGGAAAAAAAAGGAACAAAAATGGAAATATAGTGAAAAGATTCAAAAAAGACAATATTAGACACCATCTTCTTAGGTATTATCAACACAGTATGAAGTAAAATTAGTCAAAAAAATATCAGAACCAGGTGGTGAAATTCCCTCAACTTTTCTCCTTATTTTTTTTAGAGGGCTAAATTCCTTCTCCCGAACTTACAAAATTTTTGGGCATAACTGAACGAATTCCTTCTTTTCATCATCTTCCATATAGAGTATGTTGCCAGATTACTAAAAATATTAGTAATGTTTAATTATTTTTTAAAATATGTTCATACAGTAAGTGCCCAACATTGTTTGCGATATGTTGATAATTGGTGTAGGCTTTTAGCAACTTGAATTTAGGTCTTTAGCGACCAAAAACGGATTTTAGCAATTAGAACCTTTGCTATTGAAATAGAAAAATTTCAGCTTCTGTCAACTTCAACATGAGATTTCTTGATCTTGGGAACTACGAGTGAGAAAATTCAAAAGTTTCATGTGTCTGTGTTGATAGTGGCTACACATTGGAATGTTTAAGAAGAGTTGAGCTCTCCGTTGGAGGTATATTCTGTCCGAAGCGAGTGGCATCTCCCTTTAGTTTTTTTCCATTGATGTTGTATTTGTATGTCGTTTTTTTTGTTGCTCTTGACATGGAATAGATTCCCATTTTGGAATAGAAGATCAGTATTGGGATTCAGGACCTTTTGGCAGAGTCAATTTGGGATTCACGTTGCGACCCCATATTCCAATTTCGACTTGATTGTGGGACTCTATCCGATTGTTGTGATTTTAAAGTCTATATTTGTATTGACATTGTGATTGATTATTCGATAGTCTGGCAGTTTGGTTGCCTTTTTGAAATGGATAGTTCGTGTGTGATAGATTCGGAGCACTCGTGATCGCCTCTTAGGTAGGCTTTTGTGTACTTTGTTGGTATAACATCTTAGATAATGCCTAGAATTATTATAAAAGGGAAGAAAAAAAGTTAAAAGTTGAATTACAATTTTACCCCTACTATAAATTAAAATGTTATAAAAGCATTTAATTATTGAATTTAAATGTTAAAGTGTATCATTTTCATAAAAATGTGGATGACTTTTGAATTTCCTTAGATTGGATCCTAATTATAATATATAATTTAAAAATATTTATCATGGGAAAATGTACAAGTACCCCCTCAACCTATACTTGAAATTCCAGAGACACACTTATACAATAATAATATCCTATTACCCCTAAACCTATTTCATAAGTAATTTTCTACCCCTTTTCGGCCTACGTGACATTAGCTTGAAACAAAAAGTCAACTAGCGTTGGGCCCACAAGATAGTGTCACGTACACTAAAAAGGGGAAATCATTAATAAAATAAGTTCAGGGGGGTAGTAGGATTTTAGTATAGTATAAGTGTATCTCTGAGATTTCAAGCATAGGTTGCGGTTTTCTTAATTTTTTCCTAAAAAATCAAGTGGCGACTTCCCAAATAATATTTTCTTCCAAAACCTTTAACAAAATTTGCAAAAGTTGCAAAATCGGCTTTGAAACCTTTAGTATTCGAAATTGGATCGTAACACAATGGCGACTCTACTGGGGATTCATCGAGGTTCTAACCAAAAGGATTTTACTATTTGGCTAACCATTATTTGTATTAAATGTTGCTTTATGCAATTATGTTTTTAAATTTCGAATGTTACTGTCATCGCATGCCTAACATTTATTCCGGCAAATGACACTTTTTTTATTTTTTACTTAAAGGATGATTATGCAGGTAATCAGTCATTCGTTAACCAAACTTTTCTTTGGGCACCCTGACGAATGTAGTTGGCTACTGGATAGTCAACGGATTTAAACTGTCCCAGCCTAAGTTTTCCGCTTGGGTCATCTATCCATTATAAATAAAGCAACTCCTAGTGAACTAGCATTAAGCGAAACCAAAACTCTTTTTAGGTGTATTAACATAAGACGACCCAATACACAAGGTGTATTGAGTCCATTAAAAGACCACCTTGAGTCTAATTAACCCCCGGTCAATATAAGATGGTCATCCAACTATTTGTTAATTTTGAAGGATATGTATGTCGAATTATATGTACCATTGTCCCTTAGGGTCAGGTTTTTATTATATAGGTAGTTTCTTTGTTTAAGTCGAGAGAAGATCCTCCTCGTCCGAAAGAAATTCAAAAGCATCAAGTGGTTCGAGAGTGAAAATTTTATATTGCAGCTTAGTTTAGTTTACTATTATATCCCTGCGTGAAACTTATATTTATTTCCCTCTCCTTTATAATGTATCCCCATTTATTTTATTCATAAGTTTTGTATAAATATTTTAGGGCAATGGAACGATTTACAAATGACATACACATCATTCAAACGTTAGGCTTACCTTTGGCTTAAAAGGTCACATGTATGTTAGAAGTCGTTATATATTGTTGTGTTAACTCTTACAAATTTTATTTCATTTGTGTTTCTATGACCTATGTGTTTATATACATATATTTTGCTTTGAACATAATTGGTCCATTGTTCAATTCTAATGCCATAAAACATCAATCCAATTTTTAAACCTTCCAAAATACTTTAACCCCATTACCAAAATACGTTCAAAATTACCCAAGTTCTAGGTTCAATAGAGCTTTAAAATTTATTAAGTCATCATTCGAATTCGCGTTGACTTCACTTTTTTATTGAATATAATTCTTTATACATACCTAGCGCCATTACTAAAATTTATGTCACTTTCTAGTCAATATTAAGACATCTTTGTTTCTCAAAAGAGTTTTTTCAGTTGAACTTTCCAAAAATAAACACTTGCATTCTTACTCAAAGCATGTAGTTTGTTTTGTTCAAATATCTTTCTTTTGTCAAAATTTGAGTCACATATGATCAAATTTTATTAATTTGATCACCTTTTAAAGTTTTCACCTCCTCGAATTTTGGACTAATTTGTTTTAAGCAAAACAAATGTTATTCGTCTTATATGTTATTTTGTTTGATTATTATGACTAATCGACTAACTCTCTAGTTTTTGAGTTGTTTTTTTAGAAGGAGAGACTGATTTGTGTTGGTAATCAAACTTGCTCACTTCATCGAAGTACTCGCTGGCAGAAAATTCATATTTCAGATGGTACAAGGTCAAGGGAACTTCTACAAACTCATCGTTTCTTACTTGGACTACTAAGAGAACTCGATCAGAAATGGATTACACTATCTACACAATTTCTTCGTCCGAAATGATCCCGACTTCATCTGTCGTGGAAAATCCTAGTGCCTCAGTAGCAACAAAATCACCTATGGAAGTCCTTGCTCGTCTATAGCGGCAAATTATCCAAGATGGTACTTTCGTTTCAATTTCCTTTTTCCTTTTTCACTTTCGTTCGAAAATAGTATAAATTTGTTCCCACTCCAGCTCACCTGAGCCTCATCCCCTGAGAACTTTTGAATTTGGGATTCTCCCAAATCGATCTAGACCCTTTTACTTCCTTTTTTCCCTTTATAAATAGGTTTTTCTTTACTATCGATTTTTCGGATACCAAAGAGTACCCATAATGTTTGGGAATTATTGTTTCCATAGTTTAATATTTCTAAACGTTTTTGTGGCTGCTCGAGTTGAGAGTTGTGGAATCGTCTCCGCTAAAATCATCCCCCGCTTCGCTGCCCAGAAAGAGATAAAATTCGTCCTTTTAGTTCTGTTAGTTTTATATCAACGATTTGTTCTTAATGTGATGTTATATTTTGTGTTTAGTTCATTTAAATTAATTGTTAGTTCATAATGTGATGTTATTTGTTAAGTTTAGTTGGCTTTTAGCAATTATGTATGCCTAATCTAGTTAACTAAATAAAAGTGTGCATATTTAACTTTAATTTTAGCAATCTTTGCGAGTTTTAGATCATATCTCTTGCTTTAACCTCAATGCTCAAGAATGTAGGTTTGTGTGAGCTTAACATCTTATGAATTAGGTAGTGTTTAACTAGTTATATCAGGCTATGTTGTTTAGTATTTTCACTGTCTTTTCCGTTTTGAGGAATAGACTTGTCGATAATCAGTTTTTAAGTCAATCACGTTGAAATTTTTTATCTACTGTTAATATGGTCATAATTTGGGTGTGAATATACTCATCTCTCTGTTAAATTGTTTCTGTTAGTTCCTAGTCTCTTAGTTGCTACCTTATTTCATTCTATCTCAAGTATATATCACATCGATAATTAGGATGAAGCCAGTTGCTGGTTTATTTCTTTACTGCCACTAAGTTGCTCTGATTGATATTTCAATGTAAGAAAGTCTTTAGTTCCTGCCTTAGTTTCTTTGATTCATGGTTGTATATTCCCCTTCATTGTCACCGAAAACCTTCATCTCTTCATCTAATCTCTTCACATGTATAAAAATAGCATGATCAATTTCTTTGTAACCAGCTGTGCTATCCAACGTGGGCTTGAAATGTGTTTATTTTGGTTATAACATGACTATTTATGTTCGAGTTTGCGAATTTGTTTCAAGTTGTGTTATTTCCAATTGATTTCGGCTCCTAGTTGTTGCTTGTCTCCCTGTTTTGGAGTATCCTGCCTTGATTTCCATGTGATAGATATAGGAAATATGTTGAAGTTTCTTTCCCTCTCTATGGTTATTCCGGTCTTCGCCATTATTAAGTCAACCTATTCCCGCATCCCACACACAAAGATCCACTGTAGTTACAAGAACAGTTACAATAAGCATAAGATTTAGCAACAGGAACAAATGGAAATTGACTCAAAATATGTTGACCATTGAATCCCCCAATAGATTTTCCATTTTCAGCGGCAGAAAGTAATCCCACAAAATGCATAGCAGTTGTCATTACATCACTCTAATTCTCCTAAAAATATTAATCAAGAAATAAAACTTTCGTACCCACTTTAAAGGTCTTTAAATCAGTTTAATTTAGGAGAACCATCACCAAGAGAGATAGGAACTACACACCTTGTTGGCATAGCTTGTTTGAGATGTCCATTCGGCATCATAACTTCATGACCAAAAAGAGGAACTAACAGTGGTACCCCAGGCACAATTGGATATGCTATGTCAATAATTCACAAATACGTATTCGACATCATAGTTCCTTTCTTAGAAAAAAAGAGCCAGAGTACCAGATGCATCCTTTTGACGAGATGTGTAAAACAAATCTAGATTATCTATTGAATTTTCCTCTTCCACATTGTAGATCCTTTTGTATCATTTAACACCGAAGTAGGGACATTGGTTTTCATACTAACATCTTTCCACAATCTAGCATAAGTTTCAAGAATGCCAGATCTACACAATTGTGTGTGAAATTTCATCGAACACCTACCTTTGGAAATAAAAGAAGGTTCATATACCCAATTTTCTCCAACTGATTTTGCATTCCCAATTTGGGGAGTTCCCAGGCCATCAAGAGTTAAATTATACAAGGATTTGTTGAAGTTTTAATCTATAAATAGGCAATTATTTGCATCAGAAAAAATTGTGCACTTACACAGAGAGAAGATCAAAACATGATCAAGATGTTTGAAAGAGTTGTGAGATTTATTAGGACTGTTGCAATCTATGAAGAAAAATTGTAAGATTGTATCCAAGAGTCTTGTATACAATCTGAGTTTTGTGAGTCGGAGTTGTTTGACAAGTTGTAGAACTTGAAGAACATTAGAAAATATAAAATTGGGGTTTTTTTGTGTCTTTGGGTAGCTAGAATTTAGAGTTTATAATTTCTTTGCTAGGAATTAGAGTTTAGAATTCCTCTAGGAATTAGAGTTTATAATTCCTTAGTTACATAGCTTTGTAATCTTTTGTTGAGACTTGAAGTTAAATCAAGTGGAGTTAAATCCTACAGAGGTGTAGGTCGTGGTTTTTACCCTTAGAGTTGGAGTTTTCTGTGATAAAATATTGTGTTATTATTATTTTTTCACAAAACGTAACTGTTGTAAATTGGAAATGAACATATAGAATAAATTGTTCCTAATGCGAATTTGAGGGTTAGAATTCCAACAACTTGTACCAGAGAAGGTTGTCTTTGAAGAGTTTATTAACTCAAGATAAGATCATTATGAATTTTTCACCTCCTCTTGGGCATGGTCAAGGGCAATACATCAACAGACCACCATTATTTAATGGAGAATACTACTATTGGTGGAAGACAAGGATGGAAGACTTCATTCAAGATGAAGATTAAGAACTATGGGTTAGAATTACTAATGGACCATTCATTCCTACTGATAGTGAAGGGAATAATGTACCTAAACATACAAAATAATATAGAGAAGCTGACTACAAAATGCTAGGGAAGAATGCAAAAGCAAAGTGCATTCTCGTATGTGGACTAGGACCTAATGAGTTTAACCGCATCTCTAGTTGTACTCTGCAAAACAAATATGGGACACTTGAAAGAACTCTCACGAAGGTACAAATCAAGTTCGTAAATTTAGAATTGCCAGACTTTGTTCTTAATATGAATCCTTTAAGATGATGTCCGGAGAACCTATTCAAGATATGATTAATAGATTCACCACTGTGGTAATCGAACAAATATCCTTGGGCAAAGCATACACCACTGAGGAACAAGTTGAAAAAGTACTTCGAAATCTGCCTAGGTCTTTGGAAATAAAATTCACTGCAATTAGAGAAGCCAAGGATCTAACCAATATGACTCTGGATGAATTAGTTGGAGATCTCAAAACTTATGAGATTAATGTTGACAAAAGAGGTGAAGGAAACAAAGAAAATAATCTTGGATTTAAAGCAACTGAAAGTGATGAATCTGACATAGATGATGAAGATCTTGCTCTGATAAGTAAGAAATTCAAGAAGATCTCTAAAGGGGGATTAAACGCTAGCAAGAGATAACCACCCAAAAAAGTAAGAAATCTTGAGAGACCACAAAGAGGGGCCTGCTTCAAGTATGGTAAGACAGATCATCAGATCAAGGATTGCCCAATGTGGGAAGTAGAATGGAAAAAGGAAAAAGCTTAAAAATAAAGGAAGGAACTCTTTAATAAAAAGAAAAACAAAGAAAAAGAACAAGCAATGTATGCAGCTTGGGGAACAAGTTCATAGGACATGTATGAAAAAAATGATGAGGACATTGCTTTGATGGCGATAGAAGAATCAGATGTTGAACATGAATCAGACTCTGAAGAAACTGAGGTAAATTTTCTAAACCTAAAAGATAAACTAGTAAAGTTCTCTAAGAAGAAGCTTTCATTCCTATTGCTTGCTTCCATAGACAAAATTCAAGAACTTGTTTGCACCAACATTCAACTACTTGCTTCCCTGTCTAGCTTAAAGTTTGAGCACATTGATCTTAATGAGAACAAACATGACCTTGAAGGGAAAATCAAGCAACTTGAATCTCACAATCAGGAACTAAGAACAGAGAATCTAAAACTAAAAGTTCTTGCTAAAGTGAACTGTCTTACCAAAAACATGAGGTCGACAAACTCAAAAATAACTTAAAACTAGAAAAGGAAAACTCTAGGAGAATAAATCTTGAGTTAACTAGGATAAGAAGTGATATGGAAAGAGCTAATAAGTGGACAAAATCCTCCATGATACTAACCCATCTGGGTAAAAATAATAGGAACATTAAAACTGGAATAGGGTATGAACAACCCATAAATGGGACTCCTATGTTTTGTATTATTTGTGGTAACTCAGGTCACCCTAAACAATATTGTCCTAAATACAAAGCTATTAATAAAACAAAAGGAACTTATGAAACTGTTCAGAGGAACATATTCCTAGAAAAAACAGTCTGCCCTAATGGGCTCATAGAGATCTTATTTATCTTTATGATTAAAACAAAGGACCCAAGCTAGTTTGGGTTCCTAAATTTAACCTTTGAATTTGCAGGAAAAGTGAGAGAAAACATGTAACATTCACCAATTGAACCTGTTTCTTCAGATGCATGATTGAAACTGGAAAAAATTCCTCTCATTTGGAAAAAAAAGAATGGATGAATAACAATGACTGGAAAAAAATTTGAAAAAAAAGAAAAAGAAAAAAAAAGGAAAGACTGAAGAAGCATGTGAAAGGAATAGGTCCAACCTATGCAACATGTAACAATTATGCGCACTCAGATGATCAATCAATCAAAAATATTATCATCCAAGAAAAACACTTTCAAAAGGAAAAATTTGGAACTTGGGGATGATTAACGTCACATGAGCATCCCAAAATGACTAATGAACATTGTGCATACTTCGCTCTAAATCATGAATTATATGCTCAATTTTGTATATTAAGTTGTATGTCTTTATACCATTTTTAAAATCATGCTACTCATGCACTATCACATTGTATTTGCATCTATCACATGAGAGATACTTTGTAAAATTGAAGCAAAATTCAGCATTATCCAGAGATCTAAGGTATGTGCACTACAATTATTCATTATTAAATATAAAGTCTATACACTTGAACCTATTTCATCAGAGTGTCCTAAAAAATATTCATCCCCTAAATACTACCAAAACAAATATCTTCTTAAAAAGCCTAATCCAAATGTTATGGTCTATGGTTGAGATGAATTTGATGGAGGACACCTCTAGTTTGGTGCCTTACAAATATAGATAAAGAATAGTAGAGTGTGATGGTTCTTAGGGGGAATCCTTTGTATTGAGTAAAGTCTTGGAGGATTTACAATGTGAGGGGGAATATTTCGGGGATCCTACACTTGAACAAAGTTCACTTGTTAGGCTCAACTTGGGTGTATCTAGTGAGGTGGAATCAATGAGAGACTCATCTGTTTGAACCTAGTTCTTCTATTGGGAACCATATAAACTAATTTTCAGATTGATGTCAAAAAGTATCATAGATGGTGCTGCACCTGATAGTACACGTCCAGGGAACAGATTGAGAAAACGTGTTCTGTTATAAGTGATATTCAAGAAAATATGTTCCTCTTACAGACTCTATTGAAATTAAAGATGAGTGTACTATTATTTCTGCAAAGGAAACATGATTGATTGAACAAGTTCCTTCAAAGTGATAAAGAAAAAGATTGAGCATGCATAGACCAAGATTACCTTTGAAATTGAGAAGGCTGTTAATCTTGTTAATTCAAAGGATATCATTGCTACTGAAAAATGACTTCTATTTATCCTCCCATCTTTTGATATTACCTAGGAACTCTAGCCTTTGACTTACCAATTTTTTTCTCTCATCACAAGTGCTTCATTCTATCTTTAATTTTGATTACATTTGTGATGTAAATGCTTTTTTATTAATGTTAATGATGGGATTGAGTTTCAGGTTCATGTCTATCTCATATGTTTGCGCAAACGCTTAGTTATGTTAAATGAGTTCTTGATTTTTTAAGTGTGTCATAGCCAGTAGCCATGAGTATCGAAATTTCTTCTCTTAGTATGGTGTATTTCTTCATAGTGTTTTATTTTTGCTTGATATCAAAAGGGAGAAGCAGCTGCATAAGAGTTATGTTTACCTATTCAATGCAAAGAGATAAAATTTGTCATAGTCAAAAAGGGAGAAATTGTTAAAGTCTCGTTGTTTTGAATTATGGCAAAGTTAAGGAGTTTTAGCAGTAACATGTCAAAAAGGGGAAGCAGCTTGTATCATATACTTACCTGTTAGTTACAAGTAGTTGAATTTTCCATAGGACAAAAAGGGGGAATTTGTTAAATTTATGTGTTTTGAAATATGGTAAATTCCATGATGAACAGGTAGTAAGAACATGTAGTTAAAACGTGGTCCAACAGTTCAACAATTCTGTCTTCGACATGCTTTTAGCAAACTTGTTTAAGGAAGTAGCTTAAGGCGACATAGTTTAAGAAGAACGAAGAAGTGGTTGCGGCGAAGATAAAAGTTCGAATTGCCGGCTTAGTACAAGTTCAACAATGCTGAAATCAATTTAAGAAAATATTTTTTTCTTATTTAATTAAGGAAATAGTGCTTTCTTATTTATTAAAAGAAAATTATGTTTTCTTATTAAACAAGGAAAGTGTGCCTTATTATTTATTTAAATAGAAGTTGTTAAAGTTGAGTTAAACAAAGATTTGTTGAATTTGATATGTAGTATTTTGTTGAAGAACAAATTCGAGTTCGACGTGGTTTTGTTCGAAGTCTAAGTAGAATTCAACAAGGATTTGGAGAAGGCAAATACAAGTTGAATTATACAAGGTTTTGTTGAACTTCTCATCTATAAAAAGGGAACTATTTGCATCAGAAAAAATTGCGCACTTACATAGAGAGAGATCAAAACACGATCAAGACGTTTGAAAGAGTTTTGAAATTTATTAGGAGTGTTGCAATTTGTTAGGAAAAATTGTACGATTTTATTCAAGAGTCTTGTTTATAATCTGAATTTTGTGAGTAGGATTTGTTCGACATGTTTTAGAACTTGAAGAACATTAGAAGATATAAAACCGGGGGGTTTTGTGTCTTTGGGTAGCTAGAAATTAGAGTTCATAATTTCTTAGCAAGGACTTAGAGTTTATAATTCCTCTAGGAATTAGAGTTAATAATTCCTTAGATTACATAGCTTTGTAATCTTTTGTTGAGATTTGAAGTTTAATAAAGTGGAGTCAAATCCTACAGAGGTGTAGGTCGTGGTTTTTACCCTTAAGATTTTGGGTTTTCCGAGATAAGATATTGTGTTATTATTTTATTTGCTTCACAAAACATAATTGTTGTAATCTGCAAAGGAACATATAGAATAAACCTGTTTCTAAGGCAAATTCGGGGGTTAGAATTCCAACAGATCCCACACATAACCCATTAATATTATATTGGGTTGATTTTTGTATAACTGGCCTTGGACCATTCATAACAATATGTTAACGTCTAAGCAAAAGTAACTGAAGAAAATAATGGCTAGAACACAATTAAGAGTTGCAAGCTTTTCTTATTATTGTTCTATGTAACCAGATTACTATTGAGGCTAGGTGAATGGATGGTTTCCTGAATTGCTGATATGACCACTCATACAGTCTATTTTTGTTCTGGCCTTGTACCATAGGCTAAGTATGAAAGTCATTCACAACAAAAGTAAAAGGAAATAATTGAATTGATATGAGCTTATCTTGAAAAACTTCGACAAAAATAATATTTTTTATATTAATTTAGCACAAAGTATGTTAGAAAGCTTAAAACCAGTATTAGATGCTTGAATCAAACTTGAACAACTATGTGTGATGGGGATGGTTTTACCATCACCCATTGAAATTTCTTCAGTTCATGTATACTATTCAAGGTTGTGAATATTAGTAGTGACATGGTGAGTTGCTCCAGTGTCTAGAATTCTAGAATTTCCAGATGAATACAAGCTCGATGCAAAGTTAGCCTTAGCTTCAAATTGTTTGTGCGACATGGAGAGACAAACATCTGTCGTGCGATCAAACATTTGGCACAATTGGCATTTGAAAAATTTCTTATATTGTCTCCTATTTTGTTTATTGTTGGAGTTCAATTTCTGATTGTTGGAATTCCATTGCAGAGAATGAGATAGTTTTCATCGTTTATTGCTGAAGCGAGGATAGTTTGTGTTGAATTGCAGAGGTGTGTTAGGTTTCTGGGAAATAGCAATTGTGATCATAGAGGAGAGTTTTCCTAAATCTTGAAGTATTAGAAAAATTTCATGTTTTCTGAGATTTTGAAATATTTCTTTAAAGCTCAAAAAAGATTCTCTTGCACGTATTGCAAGCAGAGAGTTTACTATACTCAGGGCCAAGTCCACTTAGAATTTTGACAATAAGTTCATCGTCATTGATAGGTGAACCAGCAACATAGAAAACAACAGAGCGAGAATGAACCTCCTGTTAGTATTCTGCAATAATTTTGTGATTCGTTTTTAGGGTATATAACAAGAGTTAATGGGAAATGGAAAGAAGATCAAAAGAAAGGAACTTGAAAAGTTTTCTTATGCTTTAGTAAAAAGACATTTCTCCCTCATTATTGGTGGAAAGAAAAATAGAAGTGTTTAAATAGAGAGACACTTCTATTAGTTGTTAAAAGAGTTAGAAAGAGGGACCCCGTTGCACTGTCGTTGTCGTCACTCGTCTTCGGTATCGGCTTTGGAAAACGATCTAGCGATTATCTTTTGGAAAAGTTTTTATTTGAATTATTTAATTAATTATTTATTTAATTAAATTAAATGGAAAAAACATTTCAATTACTATGTTAATTAACCGAAACATTTCAATCCGACTCTGATCAGCGCAACCCATTTTATTTAAAATACTTTCTCATTTTATTTGAATTTCCCGACGTTGGAGATTACTGTTCTAAAAGGTTGTAACTTTCAGGAACATTCATGACCGTTGAAAGGTTGCAAACTTTCATGAATGGTCATGAGGATTCTTAAAGGTTGAAACCTTTCGAAACCAGTTCCTCTTGTCTTTAAATTCCAACAATTTATTAGACATTTTATTTACAAAAATTTCTAATTTCTTCTTCTGCACAAATTTCATTCGTACTTTATTACCGTTGAGTGACTCACAGACACCAGAGTTTAGGGCATCAATACGCTGGTGATTGAGATCATTTTATCCTGGGAAGACATATTAGAAATGAAGACTCAGATACTAGAGGGAAATAATTTGCTTAAGCGGACAGTCTACATTAAACGAGCTTGATCTTGTTCCCATTCTGTTTTTCAGATTCTCATACGTTTTTATAGATTTTAGTTTTGTTTATTAAATTTTGTTCTTCACTAGTTCATTTTAATTTTGTTAAATTTGTGTTTCTACAAAGTTTGTTGAAATCAGTTGTACTGTTTTAAACACATATTGTCTAAAAATCTTCATGAAATTATTTGTTTTTCTTAACCTGCGTTTCTGGTGAAGATAATAACATTTGTAATTTTATGCTCCTATTAAGTTTGCAATTTATGTTAATGCTTAATGATCCATTTGTATCTATTTTTATTTAATACAAATAATGAAATGGAAAATGATAATGTTACGATGATTGTGATTGCAGCAACTCAAACTGATGTACCACCAGCAAAGAAATCGGGAAAATTCTCTACTGTGAATTTCAAAGGATGGCAGCAACGGGTATATTTTTTCTGTTTTACCACTCTTGGTCTGCATAATTTTACGAATGAAGAAACTCTGGTGTCTGCTGCTGATAAATCATATTGAGAAAAATTCATGATTATTGAAGTATCAAAACAGGTAGACTTTCTATGTAAGGGATACATTCTGAGTGCTTTTGAGAATTACTTATATAATATCTATAGTGAAAAGACAACTTCGAAAGAATTGTGGAATGCACTCAAGAAGAAATATAAGACAAAAGATTCATGCTTGGAAAAGTTTGTGATCGGAAAATCTTTAGACTATAAAATGTCAGATAGTAAAACTATTGGATCACAAGAACTGGAATTTCAACTTATTTTCTATGATTTGATTGTTGAGACTAAGATAGTAAATGGAGATTTTCAGGTGGCTACAATGATCGAGAAGTTACCTCCTTCGTGGAATAACTTCAAGAATTATTTACAGCACAAATGTAAGGAAATGAAGCATTAAGATCTTATGACTCGGCTTAAGATCAAAGAAGATAATAATACCGTCAGAAATAAGTCTTGTGGGAATTCGATTGTTGAAAAAGCTCCCACCAAAGGCAAGTAGAGAAAGAAGTTTAACTGACAGAAGTCATTACAGGCGAAGAAAATTCAAGGGAATCTTGTACAACTATGTTAAGGCTGGTCAAAAGTTTTTTGATTGTCGTGCTCCAAGAAAGTATAAAGGCAAAAGCCAAGCAAACATCGTGGAAGAGATGGAAGATGCAAATGGTCTATGTGCAATGATCTCAGAGTGCAACTTATTTGGAAATTCCAACGAGTTGTTTCTCTCGGGTGCCACTCGACATATTTTCTCTGCAAAAAAAGCCTTTACAACATATACCCCTAGGGAGTTCAATGAATACTTTTTAATGGGGAACACAACAATAACAACAAGAATTTAAGGAACTGGAAAAGTAATGCTAAAAATGACATTCGTCAAGGTGTTGACTTTGAACAACATTCTTCGAGTTCCTACTATTAGAAAGAATTTATATTTCGCTGCATTGCTCCTTAAGAACGGGTTAAAGTGTATCTTAGTTAGTAACGTGTCTAAGTTAGTGACAAAGTTGTAATAAGTAAGAATGATATGTTCTTAGTAAAAGTCTACCTCACTGAGGGACTCTCCAAACATAATGTAATGGTTGGTTACAGTGTTAATAAGAATTTTGCTTTTTTTTACTTGTTCGAGTAAAATGATTTTATGGCTTGAGTGTTTGGGAAATGTAAATTACAAAGCCTTGAGAAAATTGATTACTGTAGAAGTATTGCCTCATTTCTAATGTGATAAATCAAAATTTGAAATTTGTGTGGAATGTAAGTTTGTTAGACCTCCTTATAAGTCTATTGATACGAATTCTAAACCTTTAGACTTAATAAATACAAATATATGCGATCTGAAGTCAATATCCTCTCTCGGTGGGAAAAAATATTCTATAAATTTTATTGACTATTACACTCAAATTTGGTATGCATATTTTCGTGATATTAAGGATGAAACAAATTCATTTAAGCAATACAAAAATGAAGTAGAAAATCAATTGCATATAAAGATTAAAATGATTTGGAGTGATAAGGGAGGAGAATACGAATCTCCTTTTGTAAATATATGTTTGGAATATGGTATTGTTCATCAAACTATTCTAACATATACACAAGAGTCAAACGATTGGTGGAATTGAAGAAAAAAATCTTATAAAAATGATGAATTCCTTGATAATTAGTTTTGGTTCACCATGAAACCTGTGGGGGAAAGTCATCCTTACGGATAACAAGATACTCAATAGGGTGCCCCGTAGTAAAATTCAATCGATTCAATATGAGTTATGAAAAGAAAGGAAACCCAACTTGAAATATTTTTTTAAGTGTGGGGCTTTTTATCTAAGGTAAAGGTTCATTTACCCAAGAGGGTAAAAATTGGACCTAAAACAGTGGATTGTATATTTATAGGATATACTATGAACAGTAAGGCTTATCGGTTTTGGTTCACAAATATGATAATCTGGAAATTCATGTTAATATGGTAATTGAGTCAGATAACGCCGAGTTTTTAAAACAAATTTATCTTTATAAAATTGATGTGAGTCGATAAGTGAAAGACCTAAACGACCATGGGAAGAAACAACGAAAAATACACTACTTAATGAGGATCCTAGGTGTAACAATCACCAATGAAAATCCACTTCTTTTAGACTATATTGTGTGGCATTCTTGCTTGAAAATGAGCCTCAAACATTTAAAGAAGCTATGTCTTCATTTGAGTCAATTTATTCAAAAGAAGTACTAAATATTGAGATCGAATCAATTTTATGTAACCATACTTGACTGATCTTCCTTTAGAAAATAAACCTTTAGGATCAAAGTGGATTAAAGGAAATGAAAGATGATGTGATATTGACAAATGTAAGGCTAGACTGGCAGTCGAAGGATACAAACAAAAAAAAGGTTTTAACTACTTTGACACATAACCTACAGTTACAAGGATAACATCAATTAGGATGTTAATATCACTAGTGGCAGTACATGATATTTAAATCCACCAAATGAATGTGAAAAAACCTTCTTAAATGGAGAGTTGGAGAAAGAAATTTACATGGAACAACCTGAAGTGTTTGTATTTCATAATAAAGAAGAGAAAGTGCGCAGGATTTTGAAGTCACTTTATGGGCTCAAGCAAACACCTAAATAATGGCATGCTAAATTTGACCAAACAACGTTGTCAAACAGATTCAAGATTAACGAATATGATAAGTGTGTTTACATTCAAAGCTTTCTAAATTATGAAGTCATTGTTTGTCTGTATGTTGATGACATGTTAATAATGATAAAGATATTGATGATATAAATGCTACTAAGTGCATGTTCAAAACAAGTTCTATATGAAAGACTTAAAAGTTGTTGATTTAATTTTAGGGGTCAGGATTCTCAAGACTCCTCAGGACTAGCATTATCTAAACCTCATTATATCGAATGAGTATTGAATAACTTCAAATACGTGATTTCAACAACGTCAAAACTCCAATTAATTTAAACTTTACATTTTAAAAGAATAAAGGTGAAAGTGACTCTCAATTGGAATATTCCAAAGTGTTGATGAAATTTATGTATATTATGAATTGTATGCGACCAAATAGTAATCTTAATAAAACACACTGGATTGAAATGAAAAATTCATTGGAGTATCTGAAACATACACAACACTACGCTTTTAATTGTAATAAATTCCTATCGTGATTGAAGGATATAGTGATGCAAATCGGATCACCAGGTCAAATGAAGTAAAATCCACAAGTGGTTATGTGTTTACACCTTGTGAAGGAGCAATCTCTTAGATATCATCCAAAAAGGCATGTATCAATTGCTCTACAATGGAATGTAAATTTATTTCTTTAGATAGGGCTGATGAAGAAGATGAATGGCTGCGGCATTTCTTAGGGGATATTCCATTCTACCCCAAACCTATGGGACCTATTTGCATATGGTGTGATAGTCAATCAGCAATAGGTAGGGCAGGGAGCGTCATGTACAACGGGAAGTCTCATTATGTATGGCGTAGACCTAACACCGTAAGATAACTGTTCTCTAGGGGAATTATCAAAATTAACTATGTGAAGTCAAGAAATAATGTGTCGCATTCACTAACAAAAGGCCTATTAAGAGAGGAAGTTGAAATCATCTAAAAGAATGGTTTTACCGCTTATGACAAATCATCATGGCAGTAACTCTATCTTGCAGACTGGAGATCCCAAGAACTAGATTCAAGGGATAAAATGAAGTTGTGACTGCCGGTTTGACATTTTCAATCATCTTAATTCATTCTCGTGATGAAGACATTGTTCAGGAACAAGGTTAAAACATTAAATCTTGTTAATGAATTAAATAAAAATTAAAGTTTTAACGATTTGTTAAGTTTGACAGATTTGACCGAATAGTGTATATATGAGATGACATAGTTTGAAATAACTTTTGTGAGTCTGAAGTGTAAGCTGCTTCAAAGTGATTTTTTTGTCAAAAGCCTATTCTTTATACACTCATGAAATAAGGATGTGTTAATGGCTGAAGCGAACAGAACCGTAAGAACCATGAATGGTGAAGGGTTAATTGTGCGACGTATGGTTTTATAAGTATACATTAAGCCTAATGTTTCAAAAATGTCACATCTACTAATTGATCAAGTATATCCGACATATGTTCACTACGGAAACTTTAATCGAAAACCTACTCATCCAAATGAAATTGATCTTTGCTTGTAAAGTACACACTCAACCGTGCATTCCTTATGTCATAACTATTCCCATTCATGTAACATATGGTTGTCTAGGTGTACATTAAATCTTGACGGTTCAACGATGTCTCATCTACTAATTGTTCGAGTATATCCGACATATATTCACTACGGAAAGTCCAGCAGAAAACCTACTTATCCAAATGCAATTGATCCTTACTTTTAAAGTACACACTCGATCATGCATTCCATATGTCATAACTATTCTCCATTAATGTGAGGGATTGTTAGGTATATAACAAGAGTTAATGAAAAATTGAGGGAAGATGAAAAAAGAGGAACTTGAAAAGTTCTCTTTTGGTTTAGTAAAAAATGAATTTCTCTCTTATTGGTTGTGGAAAGAAAAATCAAAGTCTTTAAAAAGAGAAACACTTCTATTAGTTGTAAAAGGGCTGGAAAGAAGGACCCCCCTCGCGCCATTATTGCCGCTTGTTCGGCTCGGCTTTGGCTTTAAAAAATGATCGATCGAGAGATTATATTTTGGACAAATGTTTGTTTTATTTTATTAGTTAATTATTTATTTACTTAATTAAATTTAACGGACAAAAGGTTTTAATTATTTAGTTAATTAACCAAAATATTACGACACGACTTGGATCCGCGCGACCAATTTTATTTTAAAAACTTTCATGTTTTACTTGAATTTCCCGCCGTTGGAGATGATTGATCTTAAAGGTTGGAACTTTTAAGAAAAACCATGATTGTTGAAAGGTTGCAAACTTTCATGATATATTGTGTGGATTCCTAAAGGTTGTAACCTTTTGGAACAAGTTCTCTTGGCCATAAAAACCATTATTTCTTCAAACTTTTTACTTACAATTTTTTTTTCATCTTCTGCACAAATTTCATTCATGTACTTTACTGTTAGACTGGCTCGCTTACACCACAGTTTTGGGTATCAGTACACCTAGTGATTGAGATCATTTTATATCCTTGGAGGATAAATTCCAAATCAAACCTCGGATACTAGAGGGAAATAATTTCCTTGAGGGGATATTGTGCATTAAATGGGCTTGATCTATTTTCCATTCCGTTTTTTCAGATTCTGATATGTTTTTACAGATTTTAGTTTTGTAAATTAATTTTTGTTTTTCGCTGGTTCATTTAAACTTTGGTAACTTCGTATTTCTACAAAGTTTGTTGAAATCAGCAGTACTGTTTTAAAAACAGATTGCCTAACTCCTTTTTGGTACTCTATAATTGACAACGCAAGCTAAAGATGCGAGTATGGGTTTTGTTGGTGTAAGTTGTGTGAATGAGTGTCAATACTTTGGTAGAAAATGGTGCTACTGCAATAGTTAGAGGAATTGTAGGATCGATTGATGCCCTAATTACTTGTTGGTTCGATTCTTCTTGAGAGAACTTGATAATTGGGGTTTTATATAGTAACTTCATTTTGGGTAATAGTAGATAATGGAGCACTTTTGGTTGCATCAAGATGTCCCAGGAGTTGATTCCATTTAGAAGCATCACAAGTTGTGTTTTAGATGTTAAAAAATTGAGAGTACCCTGTAATTTAACAGGTAATTTGGCAACAGGGTTACATTGTAACATATGAGTGGTGGCAAAAACTGTAGCTTTGAGAACAATAAATCCATATCCAATATAGTTGTAGTCATTTTCTTAATTAGGAAGAAGACAGTCACAAAGGCTTCAACACATAAGAACAACAAGTTTGCATTAAAAATCAAAGTCATGTCAGTTTCAACAATATGTCTATGTTTTCCTTTAGCGACTCCATTTTGTTCAGGTATATATGGACAAGGAACCAGTGGCGGAGCCATGATTTTCGTTAAGGGTGTTTATACTTTAGTACAAGTAAAAGAATACACATTGTTGGTTGGATTATAAATATTTGAACGTTACTTTTCTTCTCTTAACAAAACTAAAAAAATAAATTAAACAGGATGTCTTAGTCTAGGCTCAAACCTAGGTCCTTGAGGCGACTTTGAACAAACTTAACATTGAGATCTTACTTTAATATGTCAAGGTTATTAAAAAATTAGTATATATTAAAAAATCACGATATTTACATATATATACTAGCAAAAAAATTCCGACGTAGGTAGTTAATCTGCCATCCTTGCTAACATGTAGCACAGCCCCTGCAAGAAACTTGTTGTGGTATGTTGTTTTTACACAAGTAGGTCGCAAAGTCAAAACTATCTAATTCATCTCCACCATAACTTTGAAATACTTTGAATTCTATAAAGAACTGATCTTCTACTAATTTTTTAAAATTCAAAAAAAAAATAGAGAGACAGATTTCTTCTTTGAAGAGTAAATCTAGTGCAATCATCAACAATAATAGCATAGTACTTAAGTCCTTGAGGTGATACCACATAAGTTGGTTCTCATAAATCACTATGTATTTTTGCTAATGGCTCAAGTCCTCTTTTATTTTTTGGTAACTGTAAGCTTTATTACCAGATATATCAATATGTACAAAGAGATTTGAAGTTCTAGATATGGACGTTGTCCAAATCTCAGAGTCCGTTCTACTACTCTGACCACTAAACTACCATTCTATGGATGATAATTGAAATTGGAGACGAATCCAGCCAGCTTCTATTGCATACTACTTCTACAATGGATTTCTTGAATAATGCTCATGATAACCACCTCTATTGATCTTTCTTTCTTTTGGAAAATTCTGTAATTCCTTTTTTGACAGACATAGTATACTGTTGTTGCGAGAGTGATTCTATAAACTTCGTTTTGCATTGTTTTTCTTGAGGCATGTGAAATAGCCCACTCCACTTCTTTGGTTCACCCTAAAGTGTTCATAGTAATGCTCAGCCACTGTAGTAATTTACTCCATATCTTAGCAGCCATAATGCATGGGAAAAAGAGGTGTTGAGGTGTCTCTAGCTCTTGCTTACACAGTTCACATATTTGGTCCGTATGTATTCCCCATATGTCCATCCATGGTATATAGCCTCCTATTTATGGTCAAGTAAAGAATGAAAATCCATTTTGGATTCCCTTGATTGTTGCAAGTCAATCTTCTCCACGACACTTTGATGAATCCCCCGTAAGCTTCCTATACATGCCTTTAATGATGAAAGATTCTTCCTCCATGATTTCCGTCATTGATATTCCAGCCTCAAATATCCAATGGCCTGCTTGCATAATCTTCCTCACCATCCAATAAGTTTGTTTCCCTATTACATCCCATGGTCTCCTACCTTCTATAAGTATGAACCCAAACAATCCATAACTTGTCCTTTTTAGTGCCAGATTCCATAAGTGTTTGTGTATAGCTGCTTTGTTCCATATGTACTCATCAGTAACATTTGAACCACCAACAACCTTGGCCAACAGAGTGTATCTATTCAAAGAGTGCTTTTCCTTTGCTTTTTACATCTCCTCTAAAAATTTCTTACACATTGTTTCTGTTGGGGTTTATAAGAGTGAATGGAAAAAGAAAAGAGAGAATATGAAAAGTGAGGGAACTACTTTGGAGGGAAAATGAAAAGTCATTTGCAAAGTGCAAATGAAAAGTCATTTCTCCCATATCGGCAAAACAAAGGGAAATTGTTGTCCATATATAAGGAAACACTTCCATTACTTCTTAAAGATCTAAGAAGAAGATTAATCCTCGCGCCGTCGTCGTCGCTCGGCTTCGGCTTCGGCTTCGGCTTTTGATTTGGATTTGGCAAGTGATGTGATTGATTGATAAATTTTTTGGACAAAATTTATTTATTCAGTTTTTGTTAAATCAAATAAATCCTCTTAATATCATCTCTTATAAATTTGCGGGTAACGGTAACATTTCGAAAAGTTGTTACTCTTTTCGAAAAGTCGTTACTTTCCAAAAAGTCATTATTTTCCTAACAGACACAATTTCCAAAAAGTTGTTATCGCTCGGTTTCGGCTTGAGCTTTGGCTTTGGCTTTGGCTTTGGATTTGGATTTGGCAAATGATGTGATTGACTGATAAATTTTTTGGACAAAACTTATTTAATCAGTTTTTGTTAAATCAAATAAATCCTGTTAATATCATCTCTTATAAATATGCGGGTAACGTTAACATTCCAAAAAGTTGTTACTCTTTTCGAAAAGTCGTTACTTTCAAAAAAGTCGTTATTTTCCTAGCAGACACAATTTTCTGAAAAGTTGTTATTTTTCCAAAGACACAACTTTCTGGATAAAACGGTTATCAACAAATTTCACTGAACAGACACGTTCCTTGCTGAAAATGGCTATTAAAGGAAGTAAACTTTCAATTTTTTAAACATTGAAAATTTTCCTTCTCTGCATTTATTTTTCTCTCAGATAAAATCAAAGTGTCGATCGACTGAGTCTGTGTCACTTGTTGTTGTTCTCAAGTTCGCTGAAGTTAAAGAAATTTTAGGTACCGCTATTTCTTTAATAGGTTTAATCCATGTTATGTTGGGAGAAATTAATCCATAACCTTAGGTACAGTGAGGGGATTAAATTTCTTAAGGATACACAGTAGTTTCTGTAGACTCGGATTACTTCTTGTATTTTATGTTTTTCTGCTTCATCTTATTTCTGTTTCTGTTTATTAACCTTATAAATACAGGTTACTATAAGATAACAATCTTAAGAAATTTAACAGTTTTTGTATTTAAGGTTTTTAGAGATTAAAACCTTTATTGTTTTCTACTATTCTTGAATTTTTAAAATTCATTCGATTAACGATTAAAAGAACATAAATACTTTATCGTTAAATCATAAACAGTTTGTGTAAATGCTGGAACAGTAAGTGCTGCAACAACATCGGTTGCACATAATCGTTCAAATGTTGCCTTAGCACCGGCTGAGAAACCTGCAAAGTTTTCTGGAGTCGACTTTAAGAGATGGCAGCAAAAGATGTTCTTCTATCTCACTACGTTGAGTCTGCAGAAGTTCATTAATGAGAATGTTCCTGTTATGTCAGATGAAACTCCGGCTGATGAACGATTCTTGGTAATAGAAGGATGGACACACTCAAATATTTTGTGTAAAAATTATATTTTGAGTGGTATGCAAGATGATCTGTACAATGTGTACAGCAATGCTAAAACCTCAAAAGAACTCTGGGATGCTTTAGAAAAGAAGTACAAAACAGAAGATGCCGGAATGAAGAAATTCATTGTGGCAAAATTCCTTGACTATAAGATGATAGACAGTAAGACTGTTGTCACCCAAGTTCAAGAATTGCAGGTCATAATCCATGATCTCCTCGCTGAAGGTATAAATTTATTTAATGCCTATGTTAGAAATATTAAGTTTTCCCTTAATACTCACATAATCTTTAATGTAGGATTGATTGTGAATGATGCTTTTCAAGTGGCTGCAATTATTGAAAACTTACATCCATTATGGAAGGACTTCAAAAATTACTTGAAACACAAACACAAGGAGATGACTTTTGAAGATCTCATAGTAAGGTTGAGAATGGATGAGGATAATAAGGCTACAGAAAAGAGGTCACATGGTAATTCAGCAATATCTAGAGTAAATTTTGTTGAAGAAGATCCCACAAAATTAAAGAAAAGAAAGAAAGTATTTGGTGGATAGATGCTCATAGGGCTAATGAATGCCGGGGTCCAAAAAAGGTTTAAACAAATTTTGCTGAATCCAAAGGAGAAATGGACGATCTCTGTGCAATGCTTTCAGAATGTAACTTGTTTGGAAATCCAAGAGAATGGTGGATAGATTATGTTGCCTCATGCCATTTTTGTGCCAACAAAGAATTATTTTCATCATATACTCCAGCACTTACAGATGAATAATTGTTTATGGCAAACTCTGTTGTTGCAAAGATAGAAGGAACTGGCAAAGTCCTATAAAAGATTACATCAGGCAAGGTGGTGACATTGAATAGGGTCTCAAATGTTCCAGAATTGAGAATGAATTTATTTTCAATTCCAGTTCTGACCAAGAATGGATTTAAATGTGTATTTGTTTCTGATAAAGTAGTAGTAAGCAAAAATGATATGTATGCAGGAAAAGGCTACCTTAGTGATGGCCTTTTCAAACTCAATGTAATTGCAGTTGATATGAATAAAGATTTTACTTCTTCTTACTTGCTTGAGTCTAAATGTTTATGGCATGAACGTTTTGGACACGTTAATAACAAAACCTTGCAAAAACTGATTAACTTTAATATTTTGCCAAAATTTGAGTGCAATAAATCAAAATGTCAAATTTGTGTTGAATCTAAGTATGCTAAGCATTTTTATAAATCTGTTGAAAGGAATTCAAATCCTTTAGAATTGATTCACACTAATATTTGTGACATAATGTCAACACCATCACGTGGTGAGAAAAAGTATTTCATAAATTTTATTGACGATTGCACTAGATATTGTTATGTATATTTGCTAAATGGTAAGAATGAAGCAATAGATGCATTTAGGCAATATAAAACTGAAGTTTAAAATCAGTTAGATAAAAATATCAAAATGATCAGAAGTAATAGAGGTGGAGAATATGAATATTCATTTGCAGAAATATGTTTAGAAAATGGAATAATCCATCAAACTACTGCTCCCTACTCTCCTCAGTCTAATGGAACTGCAGAAAGGAAAAATCGAACTTTAAAAGAAATGATGAATGCATTGCTTATAAGTTCATGTTTACAACACAGAACTTGTGGGGGGAAGCTATCCTTACAGCAAATCAAATACTTAACAGAGTGCCTCACTCATAGACAAATGTAATTCCATATGAGAAATGGAATGGTAGAAAACCCAATTTGAAATATTTCAAAGTATGGGGGTGTCTAGCCAAAGTCCAAGTTCCTATACCTAAGAGGGTAAAAATAGGACCTAAGACTGTGGATTGTGTATTCATTGGATATGCCACAAACCATAAGGCATGTCGATTTTTGATTCATAAGTCCGAACATCCGGATATTCATGATATTACGGTAATGGAATCAGATAGTGCTGAATTTTGTGGACATACCTATCCGTATAAAACTAGACTTGAGTCATCTATTGGGGGATCTAAACAACCCAGAGAAGAACCAAAAGAGAATGAACAAAATGAAGAAAGTCCAAGACACAGTAAACGTCAAAAGACATCTACTTCATTTGGATCAGATTTTGTAACATTTCTTCTTGAAAGTGATCCTCAAACATTCAAGGACGCAATGTTGTCTAACGACTCAACCTCTTGGAAGGAGGCTGTTAATAGTGAAATTGAATCAATCTTATGCAATCGTAATTGGGAGTTGGTTGATCTTCCTGCAGGGAACAAACCCTTGGATTCAAAATGGATCTTTAAAAGGAAGATGAAAGACGGTGGAACTATTGACAAATATAAAGCAAGACTTATTGTCAAAGGTTTAAGACAAAAAGAAGGTCCTGTTTATTTTGACACATACTCGCCAGTGACTAGGATTACATCAATTCGGATGTTAATTGCACTAGCTGCAGTATGCGGTCTTGAAGTTCATCAAAGTGATGTGAAAACAGCCTTCTTAAATGGAGAGCTTAAAGAGGAAATTTACATAGAACAGCCTGAGGGTTTTGTAGTTCCTGGTAATGAAAAGAAAGTGTGCAAACTTTTTAAGTCACTTTATGGACTAAAACAAGCACAAAAACAATGACATGCAAAGTTTGATCAAACCACGTTGTCAAATAGATTTAAGATCAATCAATGTGATAAATGTGTTTAATTAAAGATACTCCAAATCAAGAAGTTATTTTATGCCTATATGTAGATGATATGCTTATAATGAGTAAAGACATTACTAATATAAAAGCTACAAAGTGTATGCTCGCTAGTAAGTTTGATATGAAAGATTTAGGAGTTGCTGATGTGATATTAGGAATTAAAATTCTTAAAACTCCTAACGGTCTAGCATTGTCTCAAACTCATTATATTAAAAAGATACTTGAAAAATACAAATTTTTGAATTTGAAAAGGGCAAAGACTCCAATTGATGTAAACCTTCATCTTGCAAAGAATAAAGGTGAAAGTCAGTCTCAATTGGACTATGCAAGCGTATTAGGAAGCTTAATGTATGTCATGAATTTTACACAACCAGACATAGCTTGCGCTATCAGTAAACTGAGTCGATACACAAGTAATCCTAATCAAAATCATTGGTTGACAATGAAGAGAGTTTTGGGATACTTGATGACACTCAAAACTATGCTTTACATTACAACAAATATCCAACCGTTCTTGAAGGATATTGTGATACAAATTGGATTAGTCAGTCAACTAAAACAAAATCCACAAGTGGATACGTTTTTACTATTGGTGGAGGAGCAATATCTTGTAAATCATCCAAACAAACATGTATAGCTCGCTCTACAATGGAGTTTGAATTCATTGCTTTAGACAAGGCAGGTGAAGAAGCTGAATGGCTCCGGAATTTCATAGAAGATATTCCATTTTGGCCCAAACCAATGACCCCTTTATGCATACATTGTGATAGTCAAGCTGCAATAGGAAGGGCTAGAAGCATTATGTATAACGACAAGTGTCGTCAAATAAGACGAAGACATAACTCTGTGAGACAACTACTCTCTAGTGGAATTATCACAATTGACTATGTGAAGTCAAAAGATGATGTGTCAGATCTAGTTACAAAAGGCCTAAATAGAGAGGGAGTTGAGAAATCATCGACGGGAATGGGACAATGGCCGAGAACAAGTCATTGTAGCGGTAACTCTACCTAGAAGACTGGAGATCCCAAGATCTAGGTTCAAGGAGATAAAACAAAGTCATTGATGACGTTCTAGAAAAAAATATTATTATTATTTTATGGTCCATTCTCATGATGAGACAATGTTTAGTAACAAGGATAAAGACATAAGGACTTTTTAATGGTTTTTAACTTTGATACAGGGAATATTAAATGGTGTATCTATGGGATAACACATTTATAAATCACCTATGTAAGTGTGAAGTGTAAGCCGCTTCAAGGAGAATCCGGTAAGGCCAGTTCTTTAAGCACTTACTATCCAAGATGTGTTCATGGCTGAAACGAAAAAAACATTGAGAACTAAGAACAGTTCAAGGGTTGATTGTGTGACATATGTTGTCTAGGTATACAACAAAGCTCGACAGTTCAAAGATATCAAATCTACCGATTGACCGAGTATATCCGATATATGTTCACTACGAAAAGTTTAGAGAGAAACCTACTTATCCAGATACGTTAACCTTTACCTACAAGACACACAAGTTTTTTCATGCACATGTTTTAATAATAGCCTTCCCCATTCATGTGGGGGATTGTTGGGGTTTAGCAAGTGTGAATGGGAAAAGAAAAGAGAGAAGATGCAAAGTGAGGGAACTACTATGGAGGGAAAATTAAAAGTCATTTACAAAGTGCAAATGAAAAGTCATTTCTCCTATATCGGCAAAACAAAGGGAAATTGTTGTTCTTATATAAGGAAACACTTCCATTACTTCTCAAAGAGCTAAGAAGAATATGCCTCCTTGCGCCGTCGTCGTTGCTCGCTCGACCTCGGCCTCGGCTTCGGCTTCGACTTCGACTTCGTCTTCGGCTTTGGATTTCGATTTTGATTTCGATTTGGATTTGGATTTGGCAAATGATGTGATTGATTGATAAATTTTTTGGACAAAATTTATTTAATCAGTTTTTGTTAAATCAAATAAATCCTGTTAATATCATCTCTTATAAATTTGGGGGTAACGGTAACATTCTGAAAAGTTGTTACTCTTTCCGAAAAGTTGTTACTTTCCGAAAAGTCGTTACTTTCCAAAAAATCGTTATTTTCCTAATAGACACAATTTTCCGAAAAGTTGTTATTTTTTCAAAAGACACAACTTTCTGGATAAAACGGGTCAGAACAGATTTCACTGAACAAACACGTTCCTTGTTGAAAATGGCTATAAAAGGAAGTAAATTTTCAATTTTTCAAACACTGAAAATTTTCCTTCTCTTCATTTATTTTTCTCTCAAATAAAATCAAATTGTCGATCGACTGAGTCTGTGTGACTTGTTGTTGTTCTCAAGTTCGCTGAAGTTAAAGAAATTTGAGGTACCGCTATTTCTTTAACATGTTTAATCCGTTTTATCTTGGGGGCGAAATTAATCCATAACCTTGGGTACAGTGAGGGAATTAAATTTCTTAAGTACACACAGTAATTTCTGTGAACTCGGATTACTTCTTGTATTTTATGTTTTTCTACTTCATATTATTTCTGTTTCTGTTTATTAACCTTATAAATGCATGTTACTATAAGAATAACAGTTTCTACTGTTTGTAAGATCCTTATAGTAATGAGAAAGATATGTGACCAAAAAGCTTCAATTGATGTTAAAACAC
The DNA here is from genome assembly GCA_027705065.1 of Solanum peruvianum. Lineage (NCBI taxonomy): Eukaryota > Viridiplantae > Streptophyta > Magnoliopsida > Solanales > Solanaceae > Solanum > Solanum peruvianum. The sequence continues at coordinate 50,585,463 of JAKWJD010001759.1, forward strand.
ATTGTACCAGCTGAAGCCTTCTTGCACATGAAAGGAACTTTACTGTGTCCATATGCTGATCCTCCCCACCATCATATCTATTAAAGATTGGCATTGACTAAAAGATAACATCATTGAACTGCGTGGAGCCCATAGACTAAATGCTCTGTTGAATTGGTTCTGATACTCCACCAAAATACACACAACTTTTCGATTGATTTTCTATGAGTCCTAATGTTTTGGAGAATTGTTGGAAGCTTTCAAACAGAAGTGTATTTGATGGTATGTCTCCTCTGCTTAATAATAGAAGGTCATATGCAAAGCTCAGCTTAAATATTTGTTGCTTTTGACATCTCGGATGAAATTTAAAGGCAGGCCTATTCCTCAATGATCTCAATAATCTTGTAAAGTAGTCCATAGCCAAAACAAATAGGTAAGGGCATAAAGGGTCCCCTTGCCTCACCCCTCTCCTAGCCTGAAATGGAACACTTGGGCATCCATTAAACATAATTGAATAAGAGACTATCCTGACACACCTCATAATCCATGTAATAAACATTGTAGGCATCTGCATACCAACCAGCACTTCCACAAGAAAATGCCACTCTAACGAGTCATAGGCCTTTTGCATATCAATTTTGAACATACACCTAGGTGAGATACCTTTCCTCCCATACATCTTAATCAACTCATGACTTTAAAATAACATTGCCTGTTAACTATTAGGAACAAAAAAAAGCCTGATTTGGATCCACTAGGATCCATCGCTCCTAGGAGTCTGCGTGTGAGCATTTAGGATATGATTTTTATACATTGTTGTACAACACGAAATAGGTCTATATTCTTTGATGGAACTAGCGTGTTGAACTTTAGGAATGGGAGTAACTAAAGTCGTGTTTACATGAGCATACATGTGGTTTGTGCTAAAGAACTGAAGTACAACAGTAGTTACCTCCTCCTATAATAGGCCAAGATTGCTTGAAAAAATAAGAGGTAAATCCATCTCCACCTGGTGCTTTGTTATCCCTCAATACTCTTAAGTGTCATCAGAACATCCTCTTTTGTAAAAGTTTTGATTAAATCCAGTTGTTGAGTTCTTGCTAATACAGGTCCATTCCTCAATATTGTTACCTGGGTGGCTGGCATGAGAGTCTTAGCTTGTCCTAGAATGTTCTGATAAAACCTCATATATTGCTACGAAATTATTAGCTACAATATAAAATTTGTCACTAATTGTTTACTTTCATGACGAAAATTGCATTTCGTGTTTAAGCATAAGGAACATGTTTTTAGTGACGAAACACCAAAATGTGTAGCTAAATTTTGTCAACTAAAATTTCCCACAAGAAGATAAATTGGCGCCATTTATTGAGTACTATTAACTACAAATCCAAATTTATTAGTGACACATTATTTTGTCACTAATTGAAGTAATAATTTGTGACAAATCATTTTCTTTGGTAAATTAATTAAATTTTGGACACAAAATATTTTCGTCAAAAAAATTGTTATAAAATAGCAACAAATTACAAATTGTAGTTAATCATTGTAAACTTTAATAACAAAATGTATATGCATAATTGTGATCTTATTATTTGATACTAATAATTTGAATAGTTGGTGACAACTATATCATTTTCTCTATTTAACCTACAATTTAATCACAATATATTTTTGTCAAAACAAAAGTAAATTTTTTAATTGACTACAACTTTAATTTCGTAGTTGAAAATTGTAACTATGGACTACTAAAAACAAAGGCAAAGCTGCATATCTAAACAAAAATAGCTAGTATATCTACTCAACTAAGTTATAGTTTTAAAAGGGAAACCTACCTTATTAATTAGATATAATTTTAATATTCATAATTAAAAAAAAAAAGATGATAATATAATTTTAATATTCAATTGACATTCATTGAGTGAAAGTAATTGTAATTTTTAGACTATATTTTATACAAATTGTTAGAGTGAAAAGAAAAAAACAAAACTTTATTTTCATTTAATTTTTCCCTCCACTTTCAAAGTGTAAATTTCGCCACTCATCCATTTTCCATTTTTCACCCAGTAAACCACGTACAAGAAACTGCCCACTCACTTTTTTTTTTAAAACAAAATAATTAAAATCTACCCACTCTCTTTAACTATCCAAGTCCAAAACACAAATGCAAATACATATATTAGAAAATGAAAGAGATTCTGTGCATTTTCTCTCATTCTTCTTTTCCATCTATTTTTTCAAGTGTCCATCCAGTATTTACAATGCTCTGAAAAAGCAAACTAATTTCTTAGTTAGCATAATGAGCAATTATTTTACAAAGTTCTTATTCAACTCCTCACAAATATTATCTTAATGGAAGAATTCTTGATATCATTTTGATAAGGAGATAAGTCTTTAAAAGATTTTGATAATATAATAGTTAATGATTTTGTATAAAATTAACTATTACTTGAACTCTATTATTTGTTTGACAAATTAATGTTAAGTTTAGAATTATGTTTTGTTTTAATCATGATATAAAAAAAATACTAAAACTATAAAAAAAAATTCACACAGGTACATAAAACTACAAAAATGGCTCAATGAGTGAAAATTTTATGCAAAAGCGCACGAATAGACCACGAAACTACGTACTTTTCTAATCTATAAATTTATCATTGTTCTCTACCTTATTAGGCTTTTTTTTCTTTTTGAGGGATTTCACTTAAATTTGTACTCGAATGTCATCCATGAATAATTAGAACGGAAAAACGCCTAAAATACCTTTAAAGTATTGAAAATAGTACAAAATTACCCTTTATCCACCTATTGGTTCCAAAATGTCTTCTCATCCACCATTGATTTCAAAATTAACCACTTATTTAATTTTTCTAAAAGTAAACTCTTTAAATATTTTTTAAAATACTTGGCGTTTAACTATTGTTTATAATTTATTTTATTTATATAATTTATAAACCAACCCACTACCCACTCATTACTAACTAAAACCCACTCAATTAATAATTCAATTATAATATCAAAATCGCAATAAACACTACTAAAACACGAAGAAACTATAAATTCCTTAAAATCACATCCAAAATCATACGAGTCTGAATCGAAACCCCAATTAAAGGTGCTTATTTGGGAGGAGACTTTCAATAGGATTCTCTTTCAAGATTGAATTAGAAATTTATGTTTAAAAATAAAGAAGTAATACATCCCGAATTAATTCATGCACTTTTTAAAAATATAATTTATAAATATTTATGATATATTTTAAAAACTTTAATATATTATTTTAAAAAAAATTTACCTACCTCTAAAGTAACATCACATAATTGAGGCATAAGAATAATTAAGATGAACATAATCAGACTTTTAAATTTATCGGCAATTTTTATTTAGACACTTGAATATATGATAATTTACTTATACAAATATTTTCGCCTCAAATTTGTAAAAACATTCAATTAGCAGTAGTTTTTCTGTTGTTGCATTAATAATGTTACGGATTTTGTAATTTGGAGGATTTAATTAGTAATGGGCATCTAGTGGATTGATTTATAAATTATACTAATAAGTTAAATTATAACAAATACTTGAGCGTCACATATTTAAAAAATATTTAAAGTTTAAATATAAAAACCATTAAATAAGTGGTGAATTTTGAATCAAAAGGTGGATGACAAGGGTATTTTGGACCCAATAGGTGGATGAGAATTGTATATTAGAGCCACTAGGTGGATGGAGGGAAATTTTGTAGCATTTCCAATATTTTGAGGGTATGTTAGACCCTTTTCTGTAATTAGAAATGTAATTAGTATACAGTTTCGTATGAATTTTTGTTACATATATATGTACTTCTAAAATTTGAAGTATACATGTTATTAATGGGAAACAATTTGAAGTACAGATTTAAATATTACTATTATAACACACTACTTACATAGAATTTTTCATAAATGAATAATTTATCCTTCAATATTTATCTATTTTAAAAAATCATATTTTTGTTACGAAACTGTCTTCTTTATCCACAAAAATTAACTCATATTACTAAAGTTTTAGCTGTCACAAATTAATTTTATTTAGTGATAAAAATAGTCTCAAAAATCAAAACAGCCTTCATATTGATAGCATAATTATATTTTTCACAAAAAATTTACTTGAATTACCTAATAAAGACAGCACATAGAAACAAATTATATGCCACTAATACCATATATACTGTATTAGAACTAATTTTCAACTACGAAATTATTATCCTTTAGTGACATGATAAAACTCTTTTAACTACAAAATTATGTATAGATTTTAAGACAATGGATCGTCACTAATTAACTTTATAATTGGTCACAATTTAAATATGTCAGTACTAAACGTTTTTTAGTGACGATATGATTTTTTAGCTACAAAATATTTACATTTTTAAGACAAACAAGTTTGTCATAAATGCGATGTATTTGGAGACGAAATTTATCCTTGTAGTTAATGGAATCTTTTAAGCGACGAAAAACTAAATTATCTTTATATACTTTTAGTGACCCACATTAAGTGACGAAAGGCTGACGAAATATTTTTCGTAATAAAAGTTATTTCAAGACGAAATATAACCTTTTAGTGACAAAAAAGTTGTCACTGATAATCAAATTTGTTGTACTGCCTCACTTATTCTCTAGTGATAAATTATGGATCCCTGATGATTGTACCATCTTCCTTGGTAAGCATTGTTATTTGATTCTGGGCCTTCCTGCTCTTCATACTAACATACTTCATATTAACATAAAAATAAGATGTGTTGGAATCTATAGAAATATAGGACATAATGTATGTAAAGTATTATGTATTCTCTTATGATCAATGTACATATTTCTGCCACTATTTATACAGGTAATTGCTGAAAAGGAAATGTAAAACAGAATTAATGTGTTTACTGTAATTCTGGATGATTTTATTCTTTACCATATATACAATTACTCTTTCTACAGCTATGTATCTTGTGAGTTGTGCATATCTTAGTGAGTTTTCAATTCCAATCAAACTATCCAAATAGATAGCTAGCCCAACTTGTCTGTAAGGAGTCCATTCTCCTCTTTCTTATCTTGGTTTACATCATTAACATGAGTGATTCCCTTTTTGTGTGAATGCAACCTCTTATCTCCAACATCCCCCTCAAGTTGGAGGGGAAAGAAGAGAACCCCAACTTGACAAGTATCGAATACAAATATGGACCAGATAGTTTTGTAAAGAGGTCGGCTACTAAGATTTTCAAGGAACAAAAGACAAATATATCAATTCCGAGAGAAGTTATTGGCGGAAGAAGTGACAGTCTAGCTCAACATGCTTTGTCTGTTAATGAAAGACTAGATTCCGATGATATGGATTGCAGCTTGGATATCGAAATATATAGGGACTGTTAATGATGGTTCAAGGGATAAATCAATTAGAAGACGAGTGAGCCAGGTTAATTTTTGCAACAAGACGCCCCATTGAGCGATATTCAACTTTAGCTAAACAAAGGTATATGGAGGTTTGTTTTTTCGATTCAACTGATGGGAGAACCGCCCAAGCTTATGAAGAAGCCACTTACATATCCGCGAGAATAACGATAAGCCGCCCAAGCCCCAAGACGCGAAGATGGAACCTAGGACCACAAGTGATCCCAAGCTAACCCTGTTGACATGATCATGAGCATACTAAATTATATAAATTGTTGCGGAAACTAAATCATAATTTTCAACTGAAAATATGGGGAATACCCATATTCTATAAGTGATATAAGTGAAATCAATGAATTTAATGCAAGAAGTTATTAACTCAATACTAAGCTGAAACTAACTATGTCTGAAAATAGCCTCTAAATTTGACTAGAAATAATGTGACAAGCTCAGCTAAATCTAGAAAAAACTAAAACTAAAAGACTAAATACTAAAAACAAACTCAAGACTATTGTCCTCGAAGAATGAGGACTCACCTCTGAATCTGCTGAACTGAAGATTGTAAATCGATCTATGCGTGATGTGGATGCTAAGAACCTGAACCTAAATCACGAGAAGATTTAGCACACGTATATGTCAGTACTTTAAAGTGTACCAACCCTAAAAATGTATAAGATAAGTAATTCTTAATGTGTCTAGAATGTAAACGATTAGACCGGGTTCACACAGATTGATGCGTGTAGAACCATACCTCTGAACCCTTGTAACAGCCAACCCAACTAACTTGTGGAATTAGATGATCTAGGAAATATTGGGTCCAGCCATGTAGGGCTCCCGAATATAAAGATTTGCCCGGATGAGTCTTTGCAGGACTTAAAAATAAGAAATCTTAAGTTTGGAGGGTGTAGGGGTAAAATAGTCTTTTTCTAGGCTAAGGGTAGTATCGTAATTATCCTAAAAATGTAATTAATTATTGTATTAATATTGTGGAGGGGAATTTCGGGATGAGAGGGCCAAAATTGCCCTTTAAGCAAAATCTCGTTTCACTTTCTTTTTATCTGAAAAACAAAAAAAAAATCAGAAAACAACCAAAAAGTACTCTACACTCTAATAACTTACCAAAAAAATACAAACAAACAAGCTAACTTAAGAAAAGAAAAATTTACACAATGTTTTCGATGGGATCGTGTTGAAGGTTTAGTACAGGATTTGGGAAGCACATTGAAGGTGTGGAAAGATACAACCAGGTATGGGTTTTCTATGTTAGAATCCTTTCTCCAAGAGAAATTTCTTTCTACGAATTCAACGCATGAAACTAGGGTTTTCCACTCTATTGTCAAATTTCTTGTCCCTAGTCTCCTTCCTATTTCAATCTAAATTAGGTTATAAATCATGTTGTTGGTATGGTTGCTGGTACATAACTGTGAAAAAAGATTATTTTTTGTGATTTTGTGTTTGGAAATTGCAAGCATGTACAATGATGTCAACCAAAACCGATGATGTGCAATGTGCAAAATATATGTTGTTGTTCTCGATTTTGAAGCCTTAAAATGGCAGTTTAATGATTGAAATTAATGTGCATAAGATGTGTAATTTGTGATGTTTAAATGAAGTGTAAGGTGGATGATCTTAAGTGGAAAAATCTTAGTTAAAACAAAAATGAATCTACACATAAAAACGCGTTAAACGAATCGTGAAAATACCACAAAACAAACGCATGAATGTTTTTAAGTAAGGCTAGAGACTTGATCGAATTTCAAGAACTTAGTGATGGAGTTTCATCCAGATGCTTGAAGTTTTGGAGAAGTTTAGAAATAAATTAAAACATGTGAGGTAAGTAGAGATTGAACCCAACACCTCACAACATGAAAGATGAAAAAAATAAATAAAGAAAAATGAGGGGCGTGTGATTCGAATCCATAACCTCTCGGCCAAACAAGAGAGGAAAGGCAAAATATAAAAAAATAAAATAATGAGAGGAGTGGAATTCGAACCCACCACCTCTTGGCTGATGGAGGAGATAAAGAGAGAGTTAATAAAAATAATCAGAGGAGTGGGATTCTAACCCACCTCTTGTCTACAAACACGGAAGAACTTAGAAAAAAAGGAAAAATAAATGAATGTTGCTATGGGGGATCGATCCGGGATCCCCTACTTCTTAAACGCCTAAGGTGAAGAGAGGGAAGGGAAAAACAAAGGAAAAATAATGTTAGTGAGGGGATTCGAAATCGGGTTCCCCAAGCCGAAATGTAAATAAAAAATTAGGTGGAAAAAAATAACTAAGTGTTGTCCATGGGGTTCGAAGTCGGGTTCCCTTGCCCAAAATCCGTATTGACACATAAGTCATATGTGAACAAATGTTTAATTAATGCTGTCTCTAAAGATCAAAATCAATATCTTGGCATATCTACAAGATGCATAAGTCTTGTACCACATAATCTTGGGTAAACATGAATCACTTAGACAAACTATGAATGAAGCCTCATGATTTGTATATATGGACTCATAAGTCTGGCATATGTTCAAAAGTAAGTGAACCTAATATGTATGTGATGAAATAATGTAAACCTAGAAGGGTTAAGTAAGAGTATGAAACACACTAAATGGCCAAGCGTATTGGCATATGATTAAATGAACATTCATGTAAAGGGGTGAGTGATTATGAAGAGCAAATGTGTTAAAGTTAATGAATGTGGTGACAACATGATAAGAGGCTAATGTGAAAGATGAGAGCAATCTCAAATGAGCCTAAGTAAATGTTACCAAAATGTACTAACCTATGAGAGTGTAAAGTTAATGAATAGACTAGTGTCTATGAACACTCTAATGAATGTATTGAAGTTAATGCATACTTAATACTAATGATGAGATTATAAATCATCTAATGAGCTATGATGTCCTCATGCTAGAAGCCAGCTTCCATGATGTATGAGTTGAATGTAATGGAACTTAATACTGAGCAACGATAGTCTAGCTATGAGCGGTGATGACTTATTACTGTAAGGGCGGAGGTTCACCTAACTCTCATGAGATGAGACTGTCCGGCATGCCGGTTATGGGTCTCCTTATATCTCCTAGTCTTCGAACCGATAAAGCCAATATGGGATCTACCGGGGTTCAATTCCCATGTACGCTAGCATGTTTTGAATTACTTTGGCCGGTGATTCCACCTCTTTTCGGTGTGGGGGAGAAACTGGATTCAATGATGCTCATATGATCTATGTCGGGTTTAAGTTAAAGTTCCCAAAGAATGAATGGGGCTAGCCTCAAATGATGCACATAATAAAAATGATACTGAAGGTGTAAGGATAGGATAATCAAGAGGTGAGCTAGACTTATGTAATTACCTATGTTATTCTTGGTCATTGCACAACAAACCCGATAAGAATCTTAAACTACATCCTAGGAATGACTGGTTATTGCACTAGTACATGAAAGAATGAAAAATAAAGTACGTATGAATAAATGAAGCAGACTCTGTGTTTGCTAAAGAAGACTCCCTAGTTAAGGTCCCATATGTTGAGCCCTCATTTTGGGAAGTACTAACGTCAAGTCCATGATCCCAAGGTCTAATGTCATATGAAAGAATGATATGAACTACGTAATTTGATATGTGAAATATGTGATGTGTTGTTTTCAAAATGATAAGTTTGATGATGCATGTTACACTGATGGCATGACTTTCCAAATCCAGATTTGGCAGGTCCATTGACTTTCCTAATCCAAATTAGTCAAGTCCCACGACTTGACCTTCCATAATTCATGTTGTTAGGAAAGAACCATTCTTACTCATGCATGTTCTTGGTGTGTGCTTTGCATATACCCATACTTAGTACAAGTGTGTACTAATTCCATACATATTACTTTTAGGTGCAGGCACAGGTGGACGTTAGATCTTAAGTACGACGTTGCAGCTACCCAGACACGAGCTTTCATCCTGAATTTATAGGCCCTCATGCTTTCGAGGTTGTCTACTGTTATTATGTAGCTTTGATGTAGGCTTTACCTAGTAGAGAATGTTCTACTAGTGTTTCATTTCGTATTTCATTTCAGACATTGTATTGGTGCCATTTTGGCAAGATACACTTAATGCAGTATTAAATAATTTCTTTCATTTTATGATCTTAATGTTAGATGGTTGATTGTAAAATGAGTTTAATTAGAATGTCTTATACGAATGTTAAAAAACAAAAAGTTCAAATTTTCCTCAAAAATTAACCTAGATGAAGTAAAGATGACGTATGTAGGCTTCTGGTCGTGAGAGAAAGATACTGATCATGTAGGATATAATAAATCTGAAATAAAATATAACTGAACAAACACAAAAGCAAGTATAATAATCTGGACATAGTATAGAGAATTCAAAGGTAACTGAATGCAATGACCAATTTCTAACATGCTGAAACTGAATACTGAGTATACTGATAAATGTTCAATGCAAGAGAGTTTGTCAGAACTGTGGGAGCTACTAATAACCGATAATAAAACCACATGAGCTAAATTTGGAGTTCAATATATACGCTCCATCGAGAGGACCTAATATACCCTACCAAAGGTATAAATGCATGCTGTCATGATCACTAAATTGATTTACCACAGAGGGGACTTACAACCTACTTGGCTGGTAGTTCTGGGACTAATTGGGTACGCTGAACCCTAGTCTAACTCGGTATTATGTTACTCTCATTGATTTATGTAGTTAACTGATTATGTCTGAATTTTTGTAATTACTAGATAGCTCAAAATTGAACATTTAAACTGAGAATGCAACATTAATTTGATAATGATACATTAAAAACTGAGGCATGTATAACTGAATAGCTTCAATATCTGACCTAACATGTGTAATTCAAAAACTAAAGAAATACAAAGCTAGGGTTCTGACATTCATGCAATAAACTAAATAATAACTTTACAATCTGATTTTGAACATATATTTAATAAAGGCATAGAAAACATAAGCGGCCCTTGAGCTTGCACGCTTTTTCCGTTTAGACACCTTAACAAAAGTTCCTTCCTATTGAATACTTAAACCACTTTCAAAGTCAACCTATCAAACACACGTGGCTGACTTGTCACCTGTCATTTGAAGCACGCCTTTTGAGTGCGTGAAGTGAGAAAAATAAGTTTATGTGCCTAATTTGACATTCCCAACGGTACAATTTTTCCTTTTCATTTATCCACCCTAAATTCTTCCTTTATTTTATTTCTAATAACTTTCTTCTCCATATCTATCTCACCATTATTACTGCTGGAGATCAACAAAATATTTCTTCATTCATCTTCTATACAACGAATGAAATGTCCAATTTGTCGATTTCAACTTCTTTTGTTGCAAATGTGTTTTGTCGATGTGGGGTTAATGCTGAAGTGAAAACCTCATGGACACAACTTAATACATGACGTCAATTTTTTTGTTGCAAAAACACAAAGGTAACATTTTTGTTATTATTCAAATCTGGTTGAGCAAATCGTGCTCAATCTACTAATTATAATTTAATTATTTTAATAATTGTGTAGAGAAGAGGTGGATGCGATTTTTTTCGATGGTACGATAATGATCTACCACCTCAAGCAAAAAAGATCAGATGGGGCCTATTGAAAAGAATCAAATCATATGAACAAGAGAGGAAGCGGGCAACAAAAATCAGGATCATATGTGTTATTACACTCATGATTTTTGGTATTTCGCAACATTTATGTTATTGGACTTATAGTGATTGTATCAGTAGTCTTGTGATTTGGTTGTACTGTTGTTAGGCTGAGGAAGAAGATAAGTTGTTCATTCATCTCATATTTTTCTTGTTTATTCAGATCTATTGTATTCCTTATTTCTATTCCTCTATTCACCTCCAAACGAAAATAACCACATCAAGTGAACAACACAACAATAAACTTCAAATAAGCATGAATGATAGACAAAAAATACTTTGCATTTTCCAACAAGAAAATCCATTGTTAAACCATTAGTTATAATTTACATCAAAAACATATTAAAGCAGTCTTAGTATTGTTTAGTTCTTGCATTGCAGATTCAAAATAAAATAATCCCCAAGAGTACATCAAAAACACCCAAGACACATTAAAGTAGTCACACCCATATTATTGTTTTTTTTTTGCACTAGACATTTGCAGATCCACCCCTATTGGACTTGCGTTGTAATTGTGAGTGGTGACAACATCTTTACCCTTCCATTTAAGTCCATGAGGCTTATAACCAATACCAATGTTTGTTGGTGCTGCACACTTGAAAATAGCTGGAGTAACAACTCTTTCACATGTTGTACCAGGCTGTATACAAGAAACTAAAATTAAATGCCTATTATCAAAGTAGGTAGATTATAAATAATTAAAATTGGTTGTACTCTTACATTTAATGTTTGTATGCAACTTGTATCATCAATGTAGATGCCAAATCCCATAGTCTTAGGATTTTTTTCCTCCTGTTGATGTTGATTCTCCTTCTCTTTTTATACCTCTTCCTGCTTATTGCCCTTTTGTCAAAGTTGAAGTATCATCACCTTCTCTTCCCCTACCTTTTCCCCTGCCTCTTACCTTGCCTCTTCCAGCTTGTTGAACTCTTCCAAAAATTGATTTATCATCACAAATAGAAGTTGATTGTTGGCTTGAGCTGACATGTTGTGATGGTCTCTAGGTTGGTGGTTGGCTAGAACCTACGGGTTGCCTTAAGCTTTGAGGCTAATTTGAGCTAGCAGTTTGGCTTGAGTTTGAAGGTTGCCTTCAGGTTTGAGGCTTACTTTAGCTTACAGGTTGCCTTGAGGTTTGAGGCTGACTTGAGCTTGCAGTTTACCTTAATCTTTGAGGCTGTCTTGAGCTAGCACGGTGGCTTGAACTTGAAGGTTGCCTTGAGGTTTGAGGTTAACTTGAGCTTCCAGGTTGCCTTGACCTTTGAGGTTGATTTGATCTAACAGGGTGGCTTGAGCTTGCAGGTTGCCTAGAGGTTTGAGGCTGACTTGAGCTTGCAGGTTGGCTTGACCTTCCAAGTCCAAGTTGGGTTGAGCTTCCTGGCTGAGCCAATTCAGAGGATTTAATAGTGTAAATTAGATGAAGAAATACATTTTATTTATTTAATTGAAGTAATAAAAGGTTGGCTTGAGTATTAACACATATTTGTAGCCTTTATTATTGTGGCCTTGTCAATGACACTTTGATCAAGTCATTTTTACACCTCTCCTAGATAACTTTCCATACTTCTTTCTTGGCTCATCCCCTAACTTTCTTCTGGATTTTGGTGGTCTGCCTGACATTTTTTTTGGTTCAGGAGGCTCAATCACTATATCACTAGTGTGAGCCCACATTTTCATGTTAGGTATTGGTTGGATAAAGAAATTATAAGACTTCATGAAAGTATCTTTTTTGTACCAATGTACAACAGGATCTTCAGGGTCTTGGCCTTCATGCTGATATGCCAAAACATCATGTTGTATATGGTATGCCTCTCAACTGCCACGTTCAACAAGTACATGTCTTTTTTATGATATCAACAATATACCTATAATGACCCTCTAAAAATTCATATCCAAATTGTCCATTGAACCTAACTTGACAATCTCTAGCATAACTCTTTATTTTCTTCAAGTACTAAACTATCCATAGGAGAAAATTCTGATATCCTAGTGTCTACGAATTTTCTCATCTCCACATTTCTATCCATTATCTTATGGCTAATCTTCTCTAACATGGTGATAATTGATTTATGCCTAGTAGCTAACATCCAAGATTTAAATATGTCACACATATTATTCTCAACAATATCAAACTTAGCATGCTCCTTAAAATATGCTTTACACCATGTCTTTCTTTCATAATGTAACAAGTCCCCACACATGTTCTTATTACAAGGTTTAGCAAGTTTGTCCATTTCATATTGAAATTTTACCTCAAAATTTGATTTTGCACATCTCCAGAATTGTTTTCTTCTTTCTTCTCCTCTCCAGGTCTTCTTCCAATTGGACCAAATGTTTCCAACACACATCCTCTGCTCACGATCTGGCAGAAACTCCATTATGGCTGCTACAATACCCTACATATCATATAATAGAAATTTATGAGTAGTAATAATTAGATAAAATAGGCAATGAGATAAAAATAAATAAAATTAACAGTAAACTAACCTTTTCATATCACACATGACATTCAATCCATGTCCAGTGCCTAAGTTTAGACCTTGTATCAAGAAATTGATGAAAAATCTCTAACTGTTCTTTGTTTCTTGATAAACAACTACCCAAGCAATTGGAAACATTTGTTGATTTGCATTCCTACTACCTGCAACCAATAATTCACCCTTGCAAGCACCCTTCAAAAAACATCCATCAAACCAAATGATTTTCTACATCCTTCCAACCAACCTCTATTTAATGCATCAAAACAAACATAAAAGTAAACAAACAATTTTTTTCCTGGAGTAGTTACTTTGTCTGTCCTCACAAAACATGACTACCAACATTAGTTTGTTTTATCATGTCTGCATAATCATGCAGCTTGCAAATTCAATCTTCCAATTACCCATAAACTCATTAAGAATATTCTATTTTGCCCTATAACAAAGATTCTTGAAGCATATATCCTGTCTCCTTCCTTACCAAATCTTGAATTTCCCGCAACTTTATATGAGGTTGAGAAACTATTCTGTCCCAAAACTTATTTACAATAAAGTTAGATGTACACAACTTGTTTTTGGTTGTGGTAGGTCACTGATGAACAAGATAGTAGTTCTTAACAATAAACTCACCAAAGTCTTTGTCTAGACTAGCATACAACAACTATTTGCATTTCTTATGTTGACATTTAACCCTGACTCTATGTTTTTCATTAGGCCTCAATTTTAATTTAACTTTATATTCCACAGCATACTCTTCTACAACCATTCTAAATTCCATAGCCTTTTCAAATACCATACCAAGCTCAAATATAGCAACTACACAATTAGGATCAAATCTAACCTTTTTACTTTTTGTCTAGCTAGTAAATCAACACCTTCCACAGCTTCAGTATCTAATTCATCCCTACTATCATCACTATCAAGTTCTGAATTATCAATATATTGGTCATCTCCTGCCAATAATCCTACATACCTAGTAGTTTTGTTCTTTCCAATATCTTCAAATCCCCTATCAAAGCTAGTGACTCGAACAGTTATTTCCTCTGTAGGAATTGGTTTTTTCCCTGCAATTAGGTTCTCCTTTCATTTCAAAGATTTTTGAACTCTTCATCGATCTCTGAGTCATCTTCAACTGGAATAAAATACTCTTGTGAATCATCATTGCAATCCCAATCAGTTTTAACACCTTCAAAATATGATGCATCATCTACACTAACTTCAACATTGATATTCTCAGATTTGGCAGCTTGTTGTAACTCTTCATCCACACCAAAATCGATATAAATATTCTCAGTTGAGAAACTCTTTGTTAGTCCCCTTCATCCACATTAATATTATATAAGTTTTCTACCCCATCCTTATTAACACTTTCACCAATTGTTGGCGCACAAAAATAACCTGTAGGGACCCCATCTTTACAACCTCTACCTCATCCATAACATGTTAAACATACAAATCCAAGAAGTCACAATCACCTAGGTCTTCTATATGCTTTAGTAAAATGAAATCATTGTCCACTAAGACAAAGTTATTGCTTGTAGGGTCTTTAAAATAAAAGCCACCCACAGTAACATACCCCAGGTCTCTAGTATAAAAAAGCACTTCCATTAAGGAAAATTGGTCTTTATCGATACCTTCATATTCCACTTCACTTTACCATATGTAAGTGAGACCTTCGCGAGATGTGTCTTTCACAAATTTACACTCATGGTGAAAACGAGTTACTATAATAATATCTATAGGATTCCCTGGAAAAAAATTCGAATAATGTTGAGAAATTACTGACAAAGAAACCCTAAAAATAAAAATTTATTCACATGCGTACAAACATTAACACAGTACTAGCATACAAAAATAGACGAAAATGAAGATTTGAAACTGCAACAACAACAATAGAACAACAGTCATTGAGATTCAAAAATGAACTTACTTCTCAAGATTTTGACAGTACAAAATATCCTAGCTTTCTCTAATCAGCTGTAAAACACAACTACAACAGTTATTTTCTTCAATCGAGCACACCGCAGGAAGAATACATGTAGATTAAAGAGATGAATGCAAGGTTTTCTTAGAGAATTGACCACATTGAGCGGAAAATCATGAATCAAATTCTAGGGTTTTTTCAAAATGATTTTTTAGAGATTTCAAGGAATGACTGAGGGGTTGGGTGTTTTACAACGTAGATTAGATTTTTCCACGTAGGATGTGTGTATGTCACGCGCTCCATCTTAAAATAAGTGCCTCAAACGATAGGTGACAAGTCAGCCATGTGTGTTTGATAGGTACACTTTTTAAGTGGTTTAAGTGTTCAATAGAAAGGGGCTCTTGTTAAGGTGTCTAAATGGAAAAAGCATGCAAGTTCAAGGCGCCACTTATGTGTTCTGACTTTAATAAATTTATGAAGTTCTATCAAAATTCTAGAAACCCTAGGTTTAATAATGATAGAAGGATCAAGAACTGACTGAAAACTAGGGACTAGAACAGCTGGAAACTCGTTGCATTCTTGAACTCGGGTTCTTGACTCTCCTTTCTTGCGTCTAATTTTCTATGTTTTGGTTTAATGATTTGACTTAGGTAAGTTCAGTTATGTTTCTAAGCTTAAACTGACTAAAATCTAATTATTTAGGGTCAAAATGATGTATCTTAGGGTTTAAACGAAGTGGGAGAAGACCAAAAGACCCCTGAGTTAGTTGCTATCGGACCAAATGATGACCTGGACAGATGGTCCGTCGTTTAATTGTCGGTCCGTCGTTTGGGTCCATAGGTTGGGCATGTTCGATTGCCTTTACTAAAATGGGCATAAGCTTTTACTCGGAGGTTTGATTTTAGCAAGATCAGTGGCTATGGAAACCTCATTCAATTATCTATATGTGGGTATGTCATGGGACACATAATTCATTTTGTCCTAAGAGTTATGATCATCTTAAGTTGACCCAACTACATTTTTCCCCTAAATGTTCGCTATTTCTCACCTACGGTAAAACCTACGGATCGTTGGTCTATATATGGACCATGCTGGTCAATCGTGGTTCTTATTAGAGAGTAGGTTAATGGGTTGTTGATTAACGGACTTAGACAATGTACTGTAGTCTGACCTACGGACCGTAACTCCGTTTGTCGTTTGACACTTATTAAAAATTTTTGGATTGAGATTTTGGGTGGTTTCTGATCCTATCGACGGATGTCTAGGACGGACCGTGGGTTAGGCTACGTTCCGTCGATGACCACTGTCTAATACACTTTTAGGTTTTCTAAAAAAATAGGTTTTTGGTCTGTTTTCAATATGGGGTGTTACATTATCTCCCCTTTGGGAATATTCATCCTCGAATAAAGAATAAACTAGATGTAATAGAGGGAGAGAGCTGCACCATATTACTAAACACTGAAAACTGAGTTTCTGATAGAATTGAGTTCCTAGAACATGTAAATATGCTAAAAATGCAAGTGCAAACTGATGGAACGTGATTCTAAGACTGAATTCATGCATGAATTACTGGAAAACTAAAAAGGAACTATTACCTCAAGCTGGAGTGTAATAGGAAGAAAAGAGGTGAGGATACTTGGCTTTCATGACTGCTTCTGCCTTCCAAGTAGCTCCCTATACGGACCAACTCCTCCACAAAACCTTTACTGAAGCGACTTGTTTATTTCTCAACCTTCTAACCTGATGGTCAAGAATATCAACTGCTACATCCTCGTAAGGATGACTATATTTCACCGCCACACTCTCTAATGGTACTACAAAGGCAGGACCATCCACACACTTCCTTAAGAGTGAGATGTGGAAGACCAGATGACTTCTGCTAACTCTGCTTGCAACTCTAACTAATACTCCACCTTGCCAACCCTTTTAAAGATCTTGTAAGATCCTACATATCTAGAATGAGCTTCCCTTTCTTGCCAAATATCATCACCCCTTTCATAGGTGACACTTTCAGGAAAACTCAATCATCAACTTGGAACTGTTATTCCTTTCTTCTACATCTGCATAAGATTTTTGATGTCTTTGGGTTATCTTAAGTATATATAAAATGATTTGCACTTTCTCCATAGCATAAAGAACTCAATCAGGCCCTATTAAAGCTACTTCATCTATTTCAAACCAACATACAGGATATCTACACCTACGCCTATGCAAAGCCTCATAAGGGGCCATGTTAGTGCTGGAACGGTAGATATTGTTGTAGGCAAACTCAATACGAGGAATTTGATCATCCCACCTACCTTTGAAATAGTTCACACACGCTCTCAACATTTTTTTGAAGTACTGAATATTACGCTCTGCCTGCCCATCCGTCTGTGGATGAAATGTTGTACTTAGGTTAAGTTGAGTACCAAGACCCTTTTGAAATGACTTCCAGAAATAAGAGGTAAACTAAGGACCTCTATATGAGATGATAGACAAAAGAAGCCCATGCAACCTCACAATTTCATTAATCAAAAGCTTGACATAGTCCTCTGCCGAATCTGTAGTCTTGACCGCTTAAATGCGAGAAGACTTAGTCAACGTATCAATTATCACCCAATGAGTCATGTTGTCTGCAAGTACGAGGTAACCCTATGATGAAATCAATATTGATCACATCCCACTTCCAAGTAGAAATATCGATCTCTTGAGTGATACCTCCTGGTTTCTGATGTTCTACCTTGACTTTCTGGCAATTGTGGCACTGACGCACAAAATCTACTATGTCCCTCTTCATGCCATTCGAACCAATAGAATTCCCACAGATCCTGGTACATCTTAGTGAAACATGGGTGAATGGAATATCTAGAGTTATGGGATTTCTCAAGGATAGACTTTCTCGACTCACCCACATCAGGAAAACACAATCTACCCAGGTAGCGAAGTACACCATCTCCCCCTTGGGAGAACACCTCCACTATCTGATTGTGGACTGCATTCTTAAGTTCAAGCAAAATTGTATCATTGTCTTGCTTTTCCTTAACCTCCACTACCAAAGAAGATTCTGCCCCATTCTGAACAGTTACACCACTATCTGATATGCTCATAAGGCAAACTCCTAAATGAGCAAGCCTGTGAACATCCTTCACTAGCTCATTTCATTCTTCCTCAACGTGGGCTACTCTACCCATAGATAATCTACTAAAAGCATCTGCTACAACATTCGCCTTACAAGGATGATAATTTACACTCATATCATAATCCTTAAGGAACTCACGCCATCTCCTCTGGCGAAGATAACTCTTTCTGGGTGAACACATATTGAAGTCTCTTATGGTCAGAGAACATATCTACATAAATATCATACATGTAGTGTCTCCATATCTGTAGTGCAAACACCACTACTGCAAGCTCTAGGTCATGAGTTGGATAGTGCTTCTCATGCATCTTAAGCTGTCTAGAAGCATAAGCTATAACCTTATCTCGCTGCATCAAGACACAACCAATGCAAACTATAGAATCATCATAATGGATCACATAACCATCTAAACCCTCTGGTAAAGTCAAGACAGGAGTTGTAGTCAATCTTGTTTTCAATTCTGCAAAGCTTTCTTACATATCATCTGACCATTGAAACTTGACCATCTTCTAAGTCAACCTAGTCAATGGTGAAGCTATGGAGGAGAGTCCTATTACAAATCTTCTATAATAACCAGTTAGACCTAAGAAGCTTCTGATATCTGCAGCAGAGGTAGGTCAGGGCCATTGTTTCACTGTTTCTATCTTCTGTGAATCCACTCGTATCCCTTTACTAAATATAGTGTGACCAAGGAAAGCAATTAATTGTAAGCAGAACTCACATTTGCTGAAGTTAGCGAATAACTAGAAATCATTGAGAGTCTGTAGAACAATTCTCAATGACCCACATGTTCTTTCTTATTCCTAGTAAATGAGGATATCATCAACGAAGATGATAACGAACAAGTCCAAGTACTATTTGAACACTCTGTTCATCAAATCCGTGAAAGTTGTAGGAGAATTGGTTAGTCAAAATGACATAACTACAAATATGTAATGACCATACCGAGATCTGAAGGCTATTTTTGGAATGTAACTATCTCTGACTCTAAGCTGATGATAACCCGATAGAAGGTCTATCTTTGAGAAGTGACTAGCACCCTGAAGTTGGTCAAACAAGTTATCAATCATGGGGATGGGATACTTATTCTTGATTGTGACCTTGTTCAACTGTCTATAGTCAATGCACATTCTGAGAGAACTATCTTTCTTCCTTATGAACAACACTGGTGCACCCTATGGTGAAATACTAGGTTTTATGAAGCCCTTATCTAGAAGGTATTTCAACTGCTCATTCAAATCCTTACGCTCTGCTAGAGCAATTCTGTAAGGAGGAAAAGAAATAAATGGTTATTTGTAAGGAGATTAATTCCAAAGTCGATTTCCCTTTCAGTAAGGATTCTGGGAAGATCTTCTGGGAACACTTCGTGAACCTCATTGATTACTGGAATTGACTAAATAGTTAGGTTTTCAGATCTAGAATCATTAAGACGAACTATATGATCCAGATAACCCGAGATATCATCTTTCTGGGCTTAAGGTAAGAGACGAATTGACCCATAGGCGCTAAAGTACTACCCTTCTATTCTAAGATTGGTTCATCTGGAAACTGAAAACAAAAAATCCTAGTTCTACAATCAGCTAAGGCATAACAGGAATATAACCAGTCCATGCCTAGGATGACTTCGAAGTCTACCATTTCTAACTCTACAAAGTCTGTTGAGGTGACTTTTTGAGATACTATGACCGGGCAATTTCTGTATAACTGTCTAGCTATAACTAGGTCACCAACTGGAGTAGAGATTGAAAAAGGTTCTGAGAGAGTTTCTGGACTAACACTGAATTGGACTGCTATGAAAGAAGTTAAAAAAGAAAGAGTAGTCACTGGTTCTAAAAATGCATAAACATCTAGGGCAAAGACTCGTAACATACTAGTGACTACATCAAGAGAACCTTTCTGATTCTGGCGAGCCTGAAGAGAATACAACATGTTCTTGCACTTACCGCCACCTATACAATATGAGTTACACTACTGAGTCGGGCGACTTGTTGGTGCTGGGGAAGTTGTCGACTAAGCTCTACCATTTCCACCTCCATGACCATGTCTATAAGGACAATCCCTCTACTTGTGACCAGACTGACGGCACCCAAAACATCCTTCTTTTCATGTGAGACACTCGCCTGGATGGTTCTTACCTCACATAGAGCAAGGGGGGTAAGTCTTAGTGCCTGAAACACTTCCTTGATACTTAGATCCTGAAACACTTCCTTGGGACTTAGATCCTGGTGCTCTACTCTTCAGGTCATACCTTTTCTTGGAGGATGGAATACTAGCTGACAAAGGGGCTGGAACTAAAAACTACTGTTGACACTGCGAGCGATTTTCACCACTCAATTTCTGCTGAGAATAGTCATATTTCCTAGTCCTAGCCTTGTTATTCTACTTAGCATGTTCCCTAAGCTTATCACCCTCAACCTGCTGAGCATAAGTCATAAGCATAGAAATGTTCATATCTCCAAGTAATATTGCACTTCTGCACTCAATTTTCACCAAATACAACACTCTATATAAGAACTTATTCATCTGAGCCCTAGAGTCAGCAACCACGTGAGGAACATACCTAAAGAGTTGGTTAAACTTGAGTCCATACTCTTGGAGTGTCCTGTTACCCTGCTTTAAGTTCATGAATTATTGGGCTTTTTCTTCTCTCAACTCAATTGAGAAAAACCTATCGATAAAGGTCTCAGAAAAGCAATCCAAAGTGATGGGGGCTACATTTTCACCCCTATTCTCCTTCTAATGAGTGTACAAAATTTGGGAAACATCTTTCAACTGGTATGATGCCAATTCAACCCGATCATTCCCAATGACTTGCATTACCTGATAGATTTTCTTGATATCATCCAAGAAATTTTGAGGATCCTCATTAGTTTGCATCCTAAGAACTCAGGCGGATTCATCCTAAGAAAGTCATGGACCCTAGCAACTATTGATCTACCATTCTTATTCACATGAGCATGAACCCGAATATTATGGTTAGTCATACTCTGAGCCAACATCTTTATATCATTCTTGAATAAGCATTGGAGACTTCTTGATCTGGGCCTAGAGGAGATGCTTTTACAATTGTAGCATTCACATTCCTAGCATAAGCTCTATAAGGAGGCAGGATTTGAAATGTAGAGCATCAACTTAGAGTGGAATAAGATCATACCTTATGCACGATAAGATTAAAAAGAGAGTGGAGTTTTCTTAAAACACTTTGTAGCCTCCCTCTCATTAGATGTGGTGAATTTCACACCCATGAAAAGGACTCTACTTAGTGCGGATTTTCATACATCCTAGGATTCTCGAATCTAGTGCTCTAATACAATGTTTTTTCATGCCCTGAGCTACCCTCGAGACGCAGATATAGAATCTAGGACCTCAAATGATCCCAAGCTAACCATGCTGACATGATCATGAGCATACTAAAGAATGTAAACTATTGCATAAAGTAAATTATAATTTTATACTGAAAAGATGGGGAATACCTATATTCTATAATTGAGATAACTGAAACAAATGAGTTTAATACAAGAAGTTGTTAACTCAACACTAATCTGAAAAACTAACAATGTATGAAAATAGCCTCTAAATTGAACTAGAAATACTGGGACAAGCCCCAGCTAAATCTACCAAAAACTAAAACTAAAAGACTAAGTACTGAAAAGAAACTCATGACTACTGTCTTAGGAGAATTAATACTTGCCACTGAATCTGCTGAACTGAAGATCAAAATCGATCTATGCGTAATCTGGATGGTGAGAACTTGAACCTAAATCACAAGAAGATGTAGCGCGCGTATGTGTCAGTACTTGAAAGGTATTGAGCATGTAGAATAGAATAAAGCTGAAATAAAACATAAATGAACAAACACAAAAGAAAGTATAATAATCTGAATATGATAAAGATAATTTTGAGTTAACAGAATGCAATGAACAATTTATAACATCCTAAAACTGAATATTGAGTATACTGATAAGTGTTCAATGCAAAAGAGTTCGACTGAACTTTGGGAGCTACTAATAACCGATAATAGAACCACATGAGCTAAATGTGGAGTACGATGTATACGCCCCATCGAGAGGACCCAATGTACCCTGCCAAAGGTATAAAGGCATGTTGCGTGCTCACTAAACTTATTGCCCAAAGAGGTGACTTACAAGCTACTTGGCTAGTAGTTTTGGGACTAATTGGGTACGCAGGACCCTAGTCCAACTCGGTATTATGCTACTCGCATTGATTTATGTAGTTAACTAATTTGTCTTAATTTTCTGTATTTACCGGATAGCTCAAACTAAACATGCAAACTGAGAATGCAACATTTAATCTAATAATGATGCATTAAAAACTGAGGCATGCATAACTGAATAGCTGAAATATCTAACGTAGCATATCTAATTCAATAACTAAAGAAATACAAAGCTAGGGTTAGAAATTAATGCGATAAACTGAGTAATAACTTGACAATCTAATTTGGAACATATATTTAATAAATTCATAAAGTTCTATCAAAGTTCTAGAAACCCTAGGTTTAATCAGGATAAGAGAATCAAGAACTGACTGAAAACTAGGGACCTAAAGGGTGAAAGGAACCCAATAGTGAAATCCCACATACCTGGTGATTAAATTCACGGAGAAACATAGATTTCGAGGTTGGAACTACTGGAAACTTGATACATACTTGAACTGGGGTTCTTGACCTTTTTCTCCCTTTTTGCTTCTAATTTTCTAAGTTTTGATTTAATGATTTGACTTAGGTAAGTTCTATATATGTTTCTAGTCTTAAACTTACTAAAATCTGATAATTTAGGGTCAAAATGACGTATCTTTGGGTTTTAAAAAAAGTGGGAAAATACCAAATACCCCTTGGTTAATTGCTGTCGGACCAAACGACGAGCTGGAATGACGGTCCGTCCTTTGGGTCCATAGGTTAAGCTTGTTCGATAGACCTTTACTAAAATGGGTATAACCTTTTACTCGGAGGTCTGATTTTACCAAAATTGGTGGATATGGAAAGCTAATTCAATTATCTATTTGTGGGTATGTCATGGATACCTAATTCATTATGTGCAAAGATTTATTACCATCTGAAGTTGACCCAACTGTATTTCCCTCCTAAATGTCTGCTATTTCTCACCTATGGTCATACCTACAGACCGTAGGTCCATCTACCGACCATGCTGGTCAATCGTGGTTCTTATCAGAGAGTGTGTGAATGAGCTATTGATTAATGGACTCAGACTACAGATCATAGTCTGACCTACTGACCGTAAATCCGTCTGACGCTTGACACTTAGTCAAATTTTCTGGATTTAGATTTTGGGTGGTTTCTGACCTTATCGATGGATGTCCAGGATGGACCGTGAGTCAGTCTACGGTCCGTCGATGGCCACCATATTTTGCACCTGTAGATTTTCTGAAAAACTTTTTTTAGTCTATTTTGGATACGGGGTGTTACCCAAGCTGCATCATAAAAGGATAAAAGAGAAAAAATGGGGTTAGAATTGAGAAGCGTTGAGTGAGGTTTGATTTAAGGTATTGAAGGACATGGAGAGCTATTGTGAAATGGGAAATAGAGGGTTGTTGCATGTATTGAATAAGGGTCAAGATAATGAAAGAAAGGTCGGGTTTTGTATGGATGAGGTAGTTAAGTTTTACAATCAAATGTTGATAGATGGTTGGATCAAGCAAAGGAGTTCCTGATGCAACAGTTTATTTCATGGTATGAACAAGTGGAGAGGATATATATTGTAGGAAGACTGGAACAATCAAATTTGCTGAGTAAGTCCCGAATAAACTTGATTTGTGTAATGGTGAAACCTGTTGGTTCCCGCATGATTTCCAAATCTAAGAAATAATTAATTTGCCCAAGATTCTTTATTTTAAATTCTGAATGTAGAAAAGACTTGGATCTGAAAGTTCTTGAGCATCATCCCCGGTAAGTAATAAATCATCCATATAATCTGTCACAATGGAGATAGAGCTTCCTGTCTTTTTATAAAATAATAAATAATCATTGAGAGATGAGGAAAAACCTTTAAAATTAAGAGCCCTTAAAATTGAGAGCCCCTGCAAGCCTTGCGTACCATTGTCTGAAGGCTTGTTTTAAACCAAAGGAGATTTCTTGAGTTTACATACATGTTTGGGATGTGGTGGACACTTTCCAGAAGAGAATTTCATATAGACCTCTTATTGGAGGTCTCCATGGAAAAAAGCATTACTTGCATCAAATTTAAAAACTGGACAATTCTTCTTGACTGCAATAGATAATAGGCATCTGATAGTCGTCACTTTAACAACCGGAGAAAAAGTTTTATTGTAGTCTATGCCTTCCTTTTGTATATCACCTCTGATAATCAATCTTGCTTTAAGTCTTTCTATACCTCCATCGGCCTTTTGGTTGACATTGGAGACCAACTTACAAGGTAAATCTTTCCTTCAAGAAGGGAGAGGCACCACATACCATGTTTGGTTAATGATCAAAGTCTGCAATTTACAAACAATGGTAGCTTACCATCTAGGGTGTTGGGAATCTTGAGAATAATGAGTGGGTTCTGAAATTTGCGAAATAGATTGTAGTTAAACCTGATTTTGATTGGAATGAGAAGGAAATGGATATGTATGTGGTGAGGAAGGTACTGCTTGACAAATAGTAGCAAGATCAGTGTCAAAAAATTATTGCAACCTAAGTCGTGTAAATGAGTAGGTAAAGTACCTTTGTTTTGTCTATCAGATTTTCTAGGGGTTGGGATGGTTGGGGTAAGTAAAGGGTCTTGAACAGCGGAGATAGGGGGAGTAGTAGGAGTTTGACAATGAGAAGTTTAATTAGCGTCTTTAGAGAGAGATAAAACTATTAAGGATTGGTTAGAAATTGCAGGAGAAGGATATAAATGGATTCATCTTTAATGTGATCGAATAAAAAAAGAGATAGGTGGAAAATGGTAGATAAAATGGTATTAGGAAAAGAGGCAAATGAAAAAAATGTTCATAAAAATGAATATACCTTGATATGCATATTGTAACACCCCGTATCTAAAATAGACCAGAAATTAGCTTTTCAAAAATATGCAGGTAAAATAAATGGTTACCATTTACGGACCGTAGTCTGATCTGTGGCCCGTACTGTCCATCCATCTTTTGAGTCTGAAGACCCCAAAAGCTCAGCCTAGAAGATTTAACTAAGTGTTGAATGAAAGACGGACGAACGATCTGTTGGTCAGAGTACGGTTCGTAGTTTCTGTCCACCGATCAAGACGCTATTTACCCACTCTCTGACAAGAACCACAATTGACCACTTCGGTCTGTAGAATCGTAGGTATGACCATATGTGAAAATAAGTAGACAGTTAGGGGGAAAATCTAGTTGGGTCAACTTCTGTTGATCATAACTCTTATCACAAAAATGAATTAAGTGTCTCATTACCTAAGAAATGATAGATAATTGAATAAGCTTTCCATAGCCACCAAATTTGCTAAAATCAAACCTCTGAATAAAAAGTTATGCCCATTTTAGTAAAGTCAAAAAAATCTAACCTACGAACCCAAATGACAGACCGTTCATTGTATGACAGCCCGTAAGTCCAGATCGTCGTTTGGTCCGATAGCAATTAACTTAGGGGTCTTTTGATCTTTTCCCACTTTGCTTAAACACTAAGATATGTCATTTGGACCCTAAATCATCAGATTTTAGTCACTTTATGCCTAGAAACATAACAAGAATTTATCTGAGTCAAAATCATCAATCAAAACTTAGAAAATTAGAAGAAAGGAAGGAAAAAATGGTCAAGAACACTACTTCAAAAACGCAATAAGGTTCCAGCAGTTCCAGCCCTTTGTTCGTGAATTTCATCACAAGATATGTGTAATTTCACTAGTGGGTTCTTTTAACCTATTGGGTCCCTAGTTTTCAGTTAGACTCTTGGTTCCCATATCATGATTAGACCTAGGGTTTCCAGAACATCAACGGAACTTCATGAATCAAGTGGTTATCTATTACAAATTAGATTACGATGTTATTACTCAGATTATTGCATGAATTCCAGAACCCTAGCTAGGTATTTCTTTAGTTATTGAATTACACATGCTAGGTCAAATATTTCTGTAATTTCAGATATACATGCCTCAGTTATAAATGCATAATTACTAGATTAATTGTTGCATTCTCATTTTGCATGTTCACTTTTGAGCTATCTAGTATTTATAGAAACTCACTCATAATCAATTAATTACACAATTCATTGGGAGTAGTATAATACCTAGTTGTACTAGAGTTTAGCGTACCCAATTAGTCGTAGAGATACTAACCAAGTAGGTTGTAAGTCCCCTATATGGGCAATAAGTTTAGTTATCACGCCAGAATGTCTTTATACCTTTGGCATAGTATATTGGGTCCTCTTGATGGGGCATATACATCAGACTCCACATTTAGCTTGTGTGGTTTTATTATTAGTTATAAGTAGCTCCCACAGTTTAGTCAGACTCTCTTGCATTGACCATATTTACAGATCACATAGTATTCAGTTTCAGCATGTTAACGCTAGGAATGCGAATGCAGGGAATGCAAACGCAGCTCCTCTAGTACCAGATCCAGAAGTCTCCAATGTTGAGTTCAGGAATGTCATAAAAATGTTGGCTCATAGTATGACAAACCACAACAATCGGGTTTATGCATCTATGCGTCCAAATGGTGGATCAGCAGCAACAAAGTTCTGTGACTTTGTTAGGATGTATCCGCCTGAGTTCTTTGGAGCACAAACTAATGATGATCCTCAAAATTGCTTTGATGAGATCATGTTCTTTGAGGTAATACAGGTCACTGGGAATGATCGGGTTGTTGGCATCATACCAGTTGAAAGATGTTGCTCATATTTTGTACACTCAGTGCAAGGAGAATGGGGTGCAAAATGTGACTCCTATCACTTGGGATTGCTTTAGTGAGAATTTTCTTGACAGGTTTTTCGCAATAGAGTTTAGAGAAGCAAAAGCCCAGAATTTCATGAACTTAAGAAAGGGTAACATGATAGTTCAAGAGTATAACTCAAGTTTAACCAACTCTCCAGGTATGCTCCTCACATGGTTGCTGACTCCAGGGCTCAGATGAATAAGTTCTTGTATGGAGTGTCGAATTTAGTGAAAATTGAGTGCAAAAATGCTATGTTACTGGGAGAAATGAAGATCTCTAGGATTATGACTCACACTCTGTAGGTTGAGGGTGATAAGCATAGGGAACAATCTAAGGAGAATAAAAAGTCTAGGATTTGGAACTATGTCTATTCTCAGCAGAAATCGGGTGGTGGAAATCGCTCGCAGAGTCAGCAAAAGTTTTCAGCTCCAGCCCCTTCATCAGCTAGTGTTCCATCCTCCAAGAATAGGTTTGACCAGAAGATTAGAGCACCAGGCTCTAAGTCTCAAGGAAGTGATTAAGGCACCAAGACTTACCCCACTTTCCCTAAGTGTAGTAAGAACCATCCAAGCGAGTGCCTTGCAGGAAAGGAAGGGTGTTTTGGGTGCGGTCAGTCTGGTCACAGGTTGAGGGATTGTCCTTCTAGACAAGGTCAAGGAGGTTGTAATGGTAGAGCTCAGTCTACAAGTTCAGCAGCACGAGTAATTCACCCGACTCAACAAGTTAACTCATCTGGTAAAGGTGGCGGTCAGCGCCATAACAGGTTGTATGCTCTTCTATCTCACCAGAGGATTAGAAAGGTTCTCATGATCTAGTCACTTGTACATTACGAGTCTTTGACCTTGATGTTTATGCATTGTTAGATTTAGATACTAATCTTTCATTTGTAACTCCTTACATAACAGTCCAATTCAGTGTTAAGTCCAAAAAATCTTCAAGAACCTTTCTCAGTTTCTACTCTAGTCGATGACCTAGTTATAACTAGAAGGGTATACAAAAGTTGCCATGTCACAGTCTCTCAAAAATTCATCTCAACAGATCTTGTAGCGATAGAAATGGTAGTCTTCGATGTCATTCTAGTCATACATCTGTTAAATTTGTGTTATGACTTAGTCGATTATGGAACTAGGATTCTTCGTTTTCAGTTTCAAAATGATACAATCTTAGAGAGGAAAGGTAATTGGTATGATCACCTTACTCTGATTGAGTTCGCTTACAACAATAGCTACCATTCCAACATTCAAATAGCCTCTTCTGGGGCTCTGAATGGGCATAGATGTAGTTCTCCTTTTTGTTGATTTAAAGTAGGTGAAGCAGCTTTGATAGGGATAGATTCAGTCCTTTATGATACAAATAAAGGGCAACTCATTAGAGATAAAATTAACCCAATCCAAAGTCGTCAGAAATCTTATACAGATGTAAGGAGAACGGAACTAGAGTTCAAAGTTAATGATTGGTTTTTCCTGAAGGTGTCACCTATGAAAGTGGTGATGAGACTTGGCAATAAAGGGAAGATCAATTCTAGATATGTAGGCCCTTACAAGACCTTGATTTTTTTTTGTAAAAGTGGCATATGAGTTAGAGTTGCAATCATAATTAGCAGCAGTGTATCTGGTCTTCCCCTTTTTCTTCTCTGCCCTTTTCTTCTTAATTTTCTTTTCCACTTCCTCAGCGGACAACTCAACAACATCAGTCTCAGGTATTTTGAAATTTGATACCTTGAAGTTTCTTGCACTTCTAACTGCAGCAGAAGAACATGCACTGGACTTCAAGACATCGGCCATTAATTTTTGAGCAGCAGACCTACTGGTAGGTCTTCTTCTAGGGGTCTATTCTATAACCTTCTCCTTCCCTTTGATAGAAATCTCACCTTCTCTTGGTCAACCTTCCGATTTAAAGGTTCCTCCTCACTTTCAGAGTAAAGGAGGAGGAATAAGGATACCTTCCAATATCAAGAGTTTTATAAAAAATGGGTTGAGTGTTTCTTACCTCTTCCCTCTGCAAAACTTCAGTTTTCTCAGCCCTTGCTTCTTCCCGCATCATAGCCAAGCTCTCAATCACCAACTCTTCACTTGCTGCCAATATATTGGACTCAGATGCCTTATCCTTGGGTATATATCCTTCAAAGAGATTGTCAGGAAGCATTTCTTCAATGGACGAGGTCCAGTAGGCAAGCATGTACTGTTTAGATCTATGGCATAGAAGGGATTGTTGGGTGTGTCTTGCTAAGAACTAAAAGGGGCATTGGGTCTGGACTGTACAGTAGACGGAGAGTAGAAAGCAAGTGGCTCTATTTCGCTAAGAGCATTAAGCATCTATTTAGAGGTAGAAGAAGGAGAATTCATGTTTGAAGGACAAAGGAAGAAAGGTTTTCAAACAGAGAGAGGAAGAAGGAGAAACAAAGTTTGCTTTTTTAACTTTTGTTTAAACCCTTCTTGAAAAAAAAGGAATGCTAAAGGACGGATGTGGATTTCAAAAAGAAGTAAAGAGGGTTTTTAAAAGGCGTGAAAAGGTGTCAGGTCCGTGATTGGATGTGTCGCTTGAGAGAGAAGCAATTGGACTAACGGTCAGACTGATCGATGACTGACACGTGGCATTATCGACGGTCATAATTTTCAGTTTGAAATTAATGTAGAAATGCTAACCTGGACAGGCACCAGGTACCATAGCACAGTTACATCCTCATTCCCCAGTTGTTCTAGTCATTTTCTTTGCTAAGCAAGTCATTCCTGAAAGTATACCTACAAAAGGTACAAAAAGGATCTTTATTCAGATATTTAATATTCATACAAAGGAAACCTGCACAACACTTTTAGCCATCAAGGGAATTCAACTGTTGGAAGCTAAGAACATCATTTAGAGATCAACATGCCCAACTTCAACCGATTTCTCTCAAATTGATCTTTACTGAGAGCCTTGGTGAAGATGTCTGCAATTTTCTCCTCCGTTGGACAATATGTAAGCACAATATTTCCCTTCTCAACATTATCTCTCAAAATGTGATGTCTACATCAATATACATTGTTCTCTTATGATGGACTAGATTCTTTCCCATACTAACAGCACTAGTATTGTCATACATAAAAGGAATTGCTTTGATGTGAATCCCATAATATTCCAAGTATTGCCTGATCCACATCAACTGTGAACAACAGGTTGTAGCAGCTACATACTCAGCTTCAGCAGTTTAGAGAGCCACAGAGTTCTGCTTCTTGGTTCCCCAAGAGATAAGTGATGATCCAGGGAAATGAGCCATTCCAAAAGTACTCTTCCTGTCAACTTGATAACTAGCAAAGTCAGCATCTGCAAAACCAACTAGATCAAAAGTGTCACCTGCTGAATAGAAGAGAACCAGGTCCCCTATTTTCTTCAAGTATTTGAGAATATATTTTGCAGCCTTCAAGTGTGTATCACGAGGACATGCTTGAAACCTGACACACATTCCAACACTATAAACAATGTTAGGCCTGCTAGCAGTCAGATATAGCAAGGATCAAATGATTCCCCTGTACATTGTTTGATTCACAAGAGTATCAGATTCCTCTACTACAAGCTTGAAATTTGTTCCCATAGGAGTATCAATAGGTTTAGAGTCAAACATATTGAATTTCTTCAGTAGCTCCTTAATGTACTTCTTCTTAAATATTGAAATCCCATTTGATGATTGCTTGATTTGTAATTCCTTTCCCATTAATGCTGTGAATTCTTCACACAAATGTTCTGAAGTAGCTCCAAAAATTATGTCATCCACATACACTTGAATGATAAGCAATTATTGTTCTCTTTTTAATAAGAACAAAGTATTATCTATCTTGCCTCTTTTGAAACCATTCTTCAACAGAAACTTTGACAGCCTTTCATACCATGCTCTTGGAGTCTGCTTCAGACCATACAAGGCTTTATTCAATCTGAACATATGATCTGGTAACTCTGCATCTTCAAAACCAGGAGGTTGCTTGACAAATACCTCCTCTTTGAGATCTCCATTCAGAAATGCACTCTTCACATCTATTTGATACAGCTTGAACCCCATGAATGCAACAAAAGCCATTAAAATTCTGATAGCCTCCATTCTGGCAATAGGTGCAAAAGTCTCATCATAGTCTATTCCCTCTTCTTGATTATATCCTTGAACCACCAACCTGGATTTATTTCTAGTAATCACTCCATTTTCATCAAGCTTGTTTCAGAAAACCCATCTAGTTCCTATTACTCTTCTGCCTGCAAGTCGAGGAAACATGTACCATACCTTGCTTCTTTGAAACTGATGAATTTCTTCTTTTATAGAGTTGATCCAATCTGCATCACCTAATGCTTCTTTCACATTCTTGGGCTCAATAGATGATATGAATGCTAAAAATGCAACTAGCTTTCCTGCTTTTGATCTAGTATGAATTCCAGAATTCAAAGGAGAAATATGATTATCAAGCGGATGTGATGAACTATGCTTCCATCCTGATCTTGGAGCAGACTGGTTGAGTTCATCATCATGTTCTTCTTCATCAAGAGAGACATAATTTTCTGGGGAGTTTGATGTACTCTGGCTGGAATTCTGAGTAGTACCAGGTACCTCATCACATTTTTCCACCTCATCAGCCTCTTCAAGTAGACTATGATTCTGATCATCACAATCATTTTTCAGTTGTTGTCGTGCATCAGCTTCACTTCTTTAAATTTTCTGTGAATTGAACAGTTTGATCACATCATCTTCATCATTTGATCCATTATTCCTCAAGCTTCCATCTTCATGAAATACAACATGAATGCTTTCTTCAATGCATTAAGTTCGTTTGTTGAATATTCTGTAAGCCTTACTCGATGAAGAATATCCAACAAATACTCCTTCATCACTCCTAGGATCAAATTTTCAGATCATCCCTTCCATTGTTCAGCACAAAACATCTGCATCCAAATGCTCTAAGTTAACTCAACATAGACATTCTGTTGTTGAGCATCTCATAGGGGGTCTTATTCAAAACAGCTCTTATCAGGCACCTGTTGGTAACATGACATGCTGTGTTAACAGCTTCAACCCTGAAATTTTGAGGAAGATTTGATTCAATAATCATAGTTCTGGCAATGTTCACAAAGGTTCTTTTTTTCCTTTCCACTACTCCATTTTTGTGAGGAGTTCTAGGAGAAGAAAAATTAAGACTTCTACCATTCTCCATGCTGAATTTATCCAGTTTTGAGTTCTCAAACTCAGTACCATGATCAGATCGAATGCTGCAAATGACTTTATTCAATTTGGTCTGAATCATTTTAAAAAACACTACCAACTCTTCAGCTGTTTCTGCCTTTGATTTCAAGAATCTTGTCCATGTATATCTCGAGTAATCATCAACAATCACCAAAATGTACTTCTTGGCATTTCTGCTTTGAACATTCAGGGGTCCACATAAGTCCATGTGAAGCAGCTCTAGAGTTTTTGATGATGTTACTTGCTTTTTAGGCTTAAAGGATGATCTGATTTGTTTTCCTTTAACACACGCTTCGCATATTTTATTTTCAGCAAACATAAGCTTTGGCAGACCTCGGACCAGGTCCTTAGAAATATGTGTGTTCAATAAAGATGCGCTTACTTTGCCCAGCCTACGATGCCAAAGATCAGCATTTTCATTCTTAGCGCTAAGACATGTCAGGTCATCTCCATGAGACGTTTCTAAGTTGGCCAAATACATATTTTTACTTCTGTGAGCAGTAAGAATTACCTTCTTTATATTTAGACTCATCACAGTGCACTTCTCAGAAGTAAATTTGACTTCATTTCCTTTGTCACAGATTTGAGACACACTCAACAAACTGTACATCAACCCATCCACATGATACACATTGTCAATTGAATCTTCAAGAGATTTTCCCACTTTGCAACTCCCAAAATGTACCCCTTCATACCATCACCAAAAGAGACACCTCCTCCTTGAAGAGTCTTGAGTGAGAGGAAATTTTTTACATCACCAATCATATGCTTAGAGCATCCACTATCCATATACCAACATCGATTGCTGCTCCTCTCACTCACCTGCACCAAGAATCACTTGTTTAGCTTGGGAACCCATCTCAATTTGAGTTCCTAGAAGGTAGACAAAGGAGTGATTAGATTGTATTTAGTCCAATAGGGTAGATTTTGAAGCTTTCTAACAAAGGACATTGGGGCAGTGACAGAATTTTTTTTTGAAAATCTGTGGGTTGAAACATTCTTTGGAGGATCAGGTCTCTCTTTTGGTAAATTTTGCCTTTCAGCATAATTAAAGAGTCTTTCATAGGAGTTTCTCCAGCCAGCACACTCTCCCTTTAAATGCCCATTATTACCACAATGAAGACAGAGCAGATTGTCAAACACAAACACATACTTTCTGTGATGATTATAATGAGGAGTGATGTTCAAACTTCCTAGTCCTTTCTTATTGAAATTACTCTTATTTGTTGCATTTGACAATATCTTTGAGGATTTTGTCCACTTGAGAGATTTTTCAAGTTCTTCCTTAAGTTTGACAATATCCTTTTCTAATTTGTTGCTCTTTTCCAATGACAGACCAAAGTTTTTCTCAGAGTTTTTCATTTTTTTTGAATTTCAACATGTAAACCATTTCACATTCCATTTAGCTTTTCAGCTTCTTCAGTTATCTGATTCAACTGGTTGTTAAGTTCAGAATTATCAGACTCTAGAGACACCATTATTGACATTTTCTCTTCAAGTTTAACTTTGTTTTCAGTTAAACTGTCAAGTTCAGCATTCATGGTGTCTCTTTCAGATGTTAACTCAATTACAGAATCAATCATGACTTTTGCCAACATTCTCAATTTTTTAAGAGAATAATTATCCAGGTCATTTTTCATATCAAGAAGAGTTACCTGGTCGTCCTCTTCTTCATTTTCTGTATGAGCCATGAGGGCAAACATTTCATTGAAAATGGTTTCCTCCTCATGTACAACCACCATAGACACATCATTTGGTTCATCAGGATCTTCTAAATCACTTGAAGAATCACCCCACGCAGCAACAACCTTTTTGACCACCAA
Organism: Solanum peruvianum; assembly: GCA_027705065.1. Lineage (NCBI taxonomy): Eukaryota > Viridiplantae > Streptophyta > Magnoliopsida > Solanales > Solanaceae > Solanum > Solanum peruvianum. The sequence continues at coordinate 50,619,941 of JAKWJD010001759.1, forward strand.
ATCTGCAGCCGCTTTTCGATCTCTGTTACCGAGTACCAGGTCCCTACTCTTCTCTTTCTCACTTCTAGATTTTTTATGTTCCTTGTTTTCATTCTGGAGCAGGGGACACTCTCTGATAAAGTGCCCAACTTTTCCACACTTGTAGCATGAATCACCTTGAGTAGCATTTTGAGTAACATTTGTTCCTCTTTTAAAAACATTGTTTTTTCTCACAATTTTTTGAAATATGTTGATGAGATATGCCATATCATCATAACTAGAATCTTTATTTGATTTGTACTTCAACATCAATGACTTGTCCTTTTTAGCTTCCTTCTTTGATGAATCATAATTTCGATTCATGTCACGTGTCTTCAGATTTCCAATCAAAGCATCCATAGTCAGCACCTTCAAATCTTTGGCTTCTGTGATGGCATCAACCTTGCTTTCCCATAATTTTGGAAGAATTCGAAGTACTTTTCTAACTTGTTTGCTCATGCTTATAGGTTCACCAAGACTTCGCAGCTCATTTGTAATGGAAGACAATTTTGTGAACATGTAATGAATTGTTTCTCCTTCCTTCATTTTGAAGTTCTCATACCGAGAGGTAAGCATGTCAATCTTTGATTCTTTGAATTATTCAGTTCCTTCATGTGCAGTCTTCAAACAATCCTAAATTTCCTTAGCAGACTCACAAGCTGACACCCTGTAGAACTCATCAGGTCCTATCCCACAGACAAGAAGAGTTTTTGCTTTGTAGGCCTTTTCAATCTTTTTTCTATCAGCTTCGTCGTATTTCTGTCTAGGCTTCGGAACAAGATTATTTTTCTCTCCATTCTTTTCTTCCATCATAGGAATAATGGTCCATCAAGTACAATATCCCATAACTCGCTGTCTTCAGCCATGACATAATAATGCATTCTAACTTTCCACCAACTGTAGAAATGTCCATTGAAACGAGGAGGTCTTTTTGACGACTGACCTTCTTCGAGATTAAGTGGAGCAGCCATTCTAGAACAGATATCACTTCCTTGGTGTTAACCAAATAGAGAGTGTCTGCTCTGATACCACTTGATAGAATATATGCCTTCACTTAACAGAATAATGGACCAGGTCCATTACTACACTAATGAATATAACTAGAAAGTTAAATGCTGTAAAATCAACACAATGATTTACATGGAAACTTCTTTGCTTAAGGGAGTAAAAACCAAAGACCTGTCTCACATGATTTTCAATCGTTTTCACTAATCTTTAAAAGCAAAAGTAAAACACGATTATAACAAATGTGAGAAGAAGTTTTTAATCTCACGTTTAAGCAATAGTCTCCATTGCTTAACAAGCCTAAGTAGAAAACAATCTACCCACTAAGCTATTCCACTTGGACAACCTAGACTTTTAACACTACCCACGGATTCCTTTATAGTTTCAGGAATAGTTTACAATATAAGAACAAGAGAATATATTCCTAAACAGCTACACTAAAAGCTCCAGAGATTTTTGTTGTTCTTTGAATAATTGTACCTTTTTTTTACTAGCAGACTTTGCAAATGTTCTTGAAAAGTTCTATCTCAAGTTGCAAAAACTACCAAAGATGTTTAGGAAAGTACCTTTTATATGGACAAGTCACTTTCCTTAAACTCTTTACCATTGGTTGGAGAAGTCTCACTTTCTGATGCCATTGGGAAGTGTGCACCTACTTTCTGTACAGTCTCCAGCTGGCAATCAGCTGGCTCGTCACAATGAGAGCCTGGTACCTCTACAAGGTCCCTGTGTTTATTTTATCTTCAACATTCAAGTAAGAAACCTGGTACCTTTACGAGGTCCCTAAGTTTGTAAAATTATCAAAACTGCAAATAAAATTTTCCCTCTTTTTGATGATGACAAACAATGGCTCTCAGATCTCCTCCAACTTTTGTTCCCCCTTACTATATTCCCCCTCACTGATTCCCCCTCACTGTATTCCCCCACAGTGTATGATCATTCAGCTACTTACCAGTTTTAGTTCCCCCTTTTGGCATCATAAAAAAGACATGCAGTAAACCAGTGTTGTCAATAGTAATACAGAATAAGATCAAAGCTAAAAATCAATCAATCAGGAAGGGAAAAGATTTCACAAAATACTATATTAACAAGCATTCCACAATAATATTAATACATTAAAATTAAACTGATTATCAAACAAGTCAAAGATAAGCCACAAAAAGAAGGACACAAAGGAGGGTGTTTAATAGACTAGGAAGAGGGAGGAGGATGAGACAGGGACTAAATGATGAGAGTGAGTCGTGCATTGGCAGCATCATTGTCTTTAATTGCCTTCTCCTGTAAGGCAGTGATCTTAGCCTTCAACTCTGCATTCTCTCTCTCTAGAGCTTGTACCACGGAAGAACCAGGTCCCTCATTATGTGCAGTAAGCAGTTGTCTTTGAGTATAGCAATTTCGGCCTCTTTACAACTCAACCACACAGTGAGCTCCTCAACCTCATGCTTAAGCTGATCCTGATCTTCGATGAGTTGAGCCATCTTGATCTTGGGATTGACTCAACCCTTCAATACACTCACACTCGACCAGGCTACTCTTTGAGATAGTCTATTTAATCGTCCCAACCCTTCCAACACTAAGAGGAATTTGAAAATGCTTGAATACTTCCGTGAGAAAGTACCCGTATCCTTTTCCATGAAAACCTTTCCTCTCAATGACGGTTTTGTAGATATGCTCAAGCATAAGAACTGGGAGATTCAGGTATTCGAAGCTACACAACATCTCCATCACAAACAAGTCAGCAGCAGTTGTTGAGGTCCTTTTTTCAGTGCGAGGAAGGAGAGCTTTGTTGATGAACTTGAAGACTAACTGGTACTCGCTCTTCATGATCTTCTTATAAATCCCAGCAACCTTGGTTGTGGGTATCTTAGATATCAAGGAAGCAAACTCAGAAGATCAAGTTCTTCCCAGCACAGACCGGGTCCCCTCTCTAGGCACCCTGGGAATTTTACTCAACAAACCCTCATCTAGATGTACAGCAATGTCATTTACCCGTGTGAGGATACTCCCATCTTCCTTGAATTGAACATTATAATAAAATTCATGCACTTCTTCTTCATAGAGGATGGGGGATTTTCTGTTGAACAAATGCAGCCATGATTGAATTTCAACCATATCGTGAAGAGAGTCCATGGAGGGAGGAGTTATAATTCAAATTATAAAAAATTATCCCATCCAAGACGGCTTGCTTTCTCAGGCTGTCAACAACTTCCTGCATGTTGACACTCTAATCTCTCCTGGCTTGGGCACAAGATCCATGTGATATCTTCCTTTTGCCTCCAGAACTTTTCTTTTTGGACTTTGTGTTTTCAACCTTCTTTGAAACCTTCCCCTTTTTCTTCTCTGCCCTTTTCTTCTTACTTTTCTTTTCCACTTCCTCAGCGGACAACTCAACAACATCAGTCTCAGGTATTTTGAAATTTGATACCTTGAAGGTTCTTGCACTATTAACTGCAGCAGTAGAACGTGCACTGGACTTCAAGGCATCGGCCATCAATTTTTGAGCAGTAGACCTAGTGGTAGGTCTTTCCTAGGGGTCTCTTCAACAAACTTCTCCTTCTGTTTTCTATACATCTCACCTTCTCTTCGCTCAACCTTCCATTTTAAAGGTTCCTCCTCACTTTCAGAGTCAGAGGAGGAGGAAGAAGGATACCTTCCAATATCAGGAGTTTTATCAAAAATGGGTTGAGTGTTTCTTACCTCTTCCCTCTGCAAAACTTCAGTTCGCTCAGCCATTGCTTCTTCCCGCATCATAGCCAAGCTCTCAATCACCAACTCTTCACTTGCTGCCAATATATTGGACTCAGATGCCTTATGCTTGGTTAGATCTCCTTCAAAGAGATTGTCAGGCAACATTTCTTGCAATGGACCAGGTCCAGTAGGCAAAGCATGTCTTGTTTAGATCTATGGCATAGAAGGAATTGTCGGGTGTGTCTTGCTGAGAACTAGAAGGGGCATTGGGTCTGGACTGTACAGTAGACGGAGAGTAGAAAGCAAGTGGCTCTATTTCGCTAAGAGCATTTAGCATCTATTTAGAGGTAGAAGAAGGAGAAGTCATGTTTGAAGGACAAAGGAAGAAAGGTTTTCAAACAGAGAGAGGAAGAAGGAGAAACAGAGTTTGCATTCTTAACTTTTGTTTAAACCTTCTTGAATAAAAAGGAATGCTAAAGGACGGATGTGGATTTCAAAAAGAAGTAAAGAGGGTTTTTAAAAGGCGTGAAAAGGTGTCAGGTCCGTGATTGGATGTGTTGCTTGAGAGAGAAGCGATTGGACTAACGGTTAGACTGACCGATGACTGACACGTGGCATTATCGACGGTCATAATTTTCAGTTTGAAATTAATGTAGAAATGCTAACCTGGACAGGCACCAGGTACCATAGCACAGTTACATCCTCATTTCCCAGTTGTTCTAGTCATTTTCTTTGCTAAGCAAGTCATTCTTGAAAGTATACCTACAAAAGGTACAAAAAGGATCTTTATTCAGATATTTAATATTCACACAAAGGATACCTGCACAACACTTTTAGCCATCAAGGGAATTCAACTGTTGGAAGCTAAGAACATCATTTAGAGATCAAAATGCCCAACTTCAACCGATTTCTCTCAAATTGATCTTTAATGAGAGCCTTGGTGAAGATGTCTGCAATTTGCTCCTCCGTTGGACAATATGTAAGCACAATATTTCCCTTCTCAACATTATCTCTCAAAATGTGATGTCTACATCAATATACATTGTTCTCTTATGATGGACTAGATTCTTTCCCATACTAACAGCACTAGTATTGTCACACATAAAAGGAATAGCTTTGATGTGAATCCCAAAATATTCCAAGTATTGCCTGATCCACATCAACTGTGAACAATAGGTTGTAGCAGCTACATACTCAGCTTCAGCAGTTTAGAGAGCCACAGAGTTCTGCTTCTTGGTTCCCCAAGAGATAAGTGATGATTCAGGGAAGTGAGCCATTCCAAAAGTACTCTACCTGTCAACTTGATAACCAGCAAAGTCAGCATCTGCAAAACCAACTAGGTCAAAAGTGTCACCTGCTGAATAGAAGAGAACCAGGTCCCTTGTTTTCTTGAAGTATTTGAGAATATATTTTGCAGCCTTTAAGTGTGTATCACGAGGACATGCTTGAAACCTGACACACATTCCAACACTATACACAATGTCAGGCCTGCTAGCAGTCAGATATAGAAAGGATCAAATGATTCCCCTGTACATGGTTTGATTCACAAGAGTATCAGATTCCTCTACTACAAGCTTGGAATTTGTTCCCATAGGAGTATCAATAGGTTTAGAGTCGAACATATTGAATTTCTTCAATAGCTCCTTAATGTACTTCTCCTGAAAGATTGAAATCCAATTTGATGATTGCTTGATTTGTAAACCAAAGAAGAATGTAAGTTCACCCATCATGCTCATTTCAAATTCCTTTCCCATTAATGCTGTGAATTCTTCACACAAATGTTCTGAAGTAGCTCCAAAAATTATGTCATCCACATACACTTGAATCATAAGCAATTCTTGTTCTCTTTTTAATAAGAACAAAGTATTATCTATCTTGCCTCTTTTGAAACCATTCTTCAACAGAAACTTTGACAGCCTTTCATACCATGCTCTTGGAGTCTGCTTCAGACGATACAAGGCTTTATTCAATCTGAACATATGATCTGGTAACTCTACATCTTCAAAACCAGGAGGTTGCTTGACAAATACCTCCTCTTGAGATCTCCATTCAGAAATGCACTCTTCACATCTATTTGATACAACTTGAACCCCATGAATGCAACAAAATCTATTAAAATTCTGATAACCTCCATTCTGGCAATATGTGCAAAAGTCTCATCATAGTCTATTCCCTCTTCTTGATTATATCCTTGAACCACCAACCTGGATTTATTTCTAGTAATCACTCCATTTTCATCAAGCTTGTTTCAGAAAACCCATCTGGTTCCTATTACTGTTCTGCCTGCAAGTCGAGGAAACATGTACCATACCTTGCTTCTTTGAAATTGATGAAGTTCTTCTTTTATAGAGTTTATCCAATCTGCATCACCTAATGCTTCTTTCACATTCTTGGGCTCAATAGATGATATGAATGCTGAAAATGCAACTAGCTTTCCTGTTTTTGATCTAGTATGAATTCCAGAATTCAAAGGAGAAATATGATTATCAAGAGGATGTGATGAACTATGCTTCCATCCTGATCTTGGAGCAGACTGGTTGAGTTGATCATCATGTTCTTCTTCATCAAGAGAGACATCATTTTCTGGGGAGTTTGATGTACTCTGGCTGGAATTCTTAGTAGTACTAGGTACCTCATCACATTTTTCCACCTCATCAGCCTCTTCAAGTAGACTATGATTCTGATCATCACAATCATTTTTCAGTTGTTGTCGTGCATCAGCTTCACTTCTTTAAATTTTCTGTGAATTGAACAGTTTGATCATATCATCTTCATTTGATCCATTATTCCTCAAGCTTCCATCTTCATCAAATACAACATGAATGCTTTCTTCAATGCATTAATTTTGTTTAAACCCTTCTTGAAACAAAAGGAATGCCAAAGGACGGATGTGGATTTCAAAAAGAATTAAAGAGGGTTTTTAAAAGGCATGAAACGGTGCCAGGTCCGTGATTGGATATGTGCTTGAGAGAGAAGCGATGGGATTAACGGTCAGACTGACCGATGACTGACACGTGTCATTATCAATGGTCATAATTTTCAATTTGAAATTAATGTAGAAATGCTAACCTGGACAGGCACCAGGTACCATAGCACAGTTACATCCTCATTCCCAGTTGTTCTAGTCATTTTCTTTGCCAAGCAAGTCCTTCCTTAAAGTATACCTACAAAAGGTACAAAAAGGATCTTTATTCAGATATTTAATATTCACACAAAGGATGCCTGCACTACAGTTTTAGCCTTCCAGGGAATTCAACTATTGGAATCTAAGAACATCACTTAGAGATCAACATGCCCAACTTCAACCGATTTCTCTCAAATTGATCTTTACTGAGAGCCTTGGTGAAGATGTCTGTAATTTGCTCCTCCGTTGGACAATATGTAAGCACAATATTTCCCTTCTCAACATTATCTCTCAAAAAATGATGTCTAACATCAATATGCTTTGTTCTCTTATGATGGACTGGATTCTTTCCGATACTAACAACACTAGTATTGTCACACATAAGAGTAATTTCTTTGATGTGAATCCCAAAATCTTCCAAGTGTTGCCTGATCCACAGCAACTGTGAACAACTGGCTGCAACAGCTACATACTCAGCTTCACCAATTGACAGAGCCACAGAGTTCTGCTTTTTGGTTCCCCAAGAGATAAGTGATGATCCAAGGAAATGAGTCATTCCAGAAGTACTCTTCCTGTCAACTCGATAACCAGCAAAGTCAGCATCTTCAAAACCAACTAGATCAAAAGTGTCACCTGCTGGATAGAAGAGAACCAGGTGCCCTGTTTTCTTTAAGTATCTTAGAATACGTTTTGCAGCCTTCAAGTGTGAATCACGAAGACATGCTTGAAACCTGGCACACATTCCAACACTATAAACAATGTAGGCCTGATAGCAGTCAGATATAACAAGGATCCAATGATTCCCTGTACATTGTTTGATTCACAAGAGGATCAGATTCCTCTACTACAAGCTTGGAATTTGTTCCCATATGAGTATCAATAGGTTTAGAGTCAAAAATATTGAATTTCTTCAGTAGCTCCTTAATTTAATTCTCCTGACAGATTGAAATCCCATTTGATGATTGCTTGATTTGTAAACCAAGGAAAAATGTCAGTTCACCCATTTGATGATTGCTTGATTTTTCACACAAATGTTTTGAAGTAGCTCCAAAAATTATGTCATCCACATACACTTGAATGATAAGCAATTCTTGTTTTCTTTTTAATAAGAACAAAGTATTGTCTATCTTGCCTTTTTTGAAACCATTCTTCAATAGAAACTTTGACAGCCTTTCATACCATGCTCTTGGAGCCTGCTTCAGACCATACAAGGCTTTATTCAATATGAACACATGATCTGGTAGCTCTGCATCTCCAAAACCAGGAGATTGCTTGACAAATACCTCCTCTTTGAGATCTCCATGCAGAAATGAACTTTTCACATCCATTTGATACAGCTTGAATCCCATGAATGCAACAAAAGCTATTAAAATTCTGATAGCCTCCATTCTGGCAACAGATGCAAAAGTCTCATCATAGTCTATTCCTTCTTCTTGATTTATCCTTGAACCACCAACCTGGATTTATTTCTAGTAATCGCTCCATTTTCATTAAGCTTGTTTTTGAAAATCCATCAGGTTCCTATACTGTTCTGCAAGAAGGTCGAGGAAACAGGTACCATACCTTGATTCTTACAAACTGATGATGTTTTTCTTGCGTATAGAGATGATCCAATCTGCATCACCTAATGCTTCTTTCACATTCTTGGGCTCAATAGATGATAGGAATGCTGAAAATGCAACTAGCTTTCCTGTTTTTGATCTAGTATGAATTCCAGAATTCAAAGGAGAAATAAGATTATCAAGAGGATGTGATGAACTATGCTTCCATCCTGATCTTGGAGAAGAGTGGTTGAGTTGATCATCATGTTCTTCTTCATCAAGAGAGACATCATTTTATGGGGAGTTTGATGTACTCTGGCTGGATTCTGAGTAGTACCAGGTACCTCATCACATTTTTCCATCTCATCAGCCTCTTCAGGTAGATTATGATTCTGATCATCACAATCATTTTTCAGTTGTTGTCCTGCATCAGCTTCACTTCCTTTAATTTTCTGCGAATTGAACAGTTTGATCACATCATCTTCATCATTTGATCCATTATTCCTCAAGATTCCATCTTCATCAAAACAACATGAATGCTTCTTCAATGCATTGAGTTTCGTGTTGAATTTTTGTAAGCCTTACTCGATGAAGAATATCCAACAAATACTCCTTCATCACTCGTAGGATCAAATTTCCCAGATCATCCTTTCCATTTTTCAGCATAAAACACCTGCATCCAAATGCTCTAAGATAACTCAACATAGGCTTTCTGTTGTTGAGCAGCTCATAGGGGGTCTTATTCAAAATATCTTTTATCAGACACCTATTGTTAACATGACATGCTGTGTTAACAGCTTCAGCCCTGAAATTTTGAGGAAGATTTGATTCAATAATCATAGTTTTGACAATGTTCACCAAGGTTATGTTTTTCCTTTCAATACTCCATTTTGTTGAGGAGTTCTAGGGGTAGAAAAATTATGACTCGTACCATTCTCCATGCAGAATTTATCCAGTTTTGAGTTCTCAAACTCAGTACCACGATCAGATCCAATGCTGCAAATGACTTGATTCAATTTGGTCTAAATCATTTTGAAAAACACCACCAACTCTTCAGCTGTTTCTGCCTTTGATTTCAAGAATCTTGTCCATGTATATCTCAAATAATCATCAACAATCACCAAAATGTACTTCTTTCCATTTATGCTTTGAACCTTTAAGAGTACACACATGTCCATGTGAAGCAGCTCTAGAGTTCTTGATGATGTTACTTGCTTTTTAGGCTTAATGGATGATCTGGTTATTTTCCTTTAACACAAGCTTCAAAGATTTTATTTTCAGTAAAATTCAGCCTTGGCATACCTCGGACCAGGTCCTTAGTAATAAGTTTGTTCAATAAAGATGAGTTTACATGCCCCAGCCTACGATGCCAAAGATCAGCGTTCTCATTCTGAATGCTAAGACATGTCAGGTCATCTCCATGAGACGTTTCTAAGTTTACCACATACATATTTTTACTTCTGTGAGTAGTAAGAATTACCTTCTTTGTAGTTAGACTCATCACAGTGCACTTCTCAGAAGTAAATTTGACTTCATTTCCTTTGTCACAGATTTGAAACACACTCAACAAACTGTAATTCAACCCATCCACATGATACACATTGTCAATTGAATCTTCAAGAGATTTTCCTACTTTGCCAACTCCCGAAATGTACCCCTTCTTACCATCAACAAAAGAGACAACTCCTCCTTGAAGTGTCTTGAGTGAGAGGAAATTTTTTACATCACCAGTCATATGTTTAGAGCATCCACTATCCATATACCAACATTGACTGCTGCTCCTCTCACTCACCTGCACCAAGACTCACTTGTTTAACTTGGGAACCCATTTCAATTTGAGTTCCCAGAAGGTAGACAAAGGAGTGATTAGATTGTATTTAGTCCAATAGGGTAGATTTTGAAGCTTTCTAACAAAAGACATTGGGGCAGTGACAGAATTTTCTTTGAAAATCTGTGGGTTGAAACATTCATTGGTGGACCAGGTCTCTGTTTTAGTAAATTTTGCCTTTCAGCATAATTAGAGAGTCTTTCATAGGAGTTTCTCCAGCCAGCACACTCTCCCTTTAAATGCCCATTCTTACCACAATGAAGACAGAGCATATTGTCAGACACAAAAACATACTTGCTTTGAGGTTTATAAGGAGGAGTGATGTTCAAACTTCCTAGTCCTTTCTTATTGAAATTACTCTGATTTGTTGCATTTGACAATAACTTTGAGGATTTTGTCCACTTAAGAGATTTTTCAAGTTCTTCCTTAAGTTTGACAATATCTTTTTCTAATTTGTTGCTCTTTTCCAATGACAGACCAAGGTTTTTCTCAGAGTTTTTCAATTTTTCTTGAATTTCAATTTGTAAAACATTTGACATTCCATTTAGCTTTTCAGCTTCTTTAGTTATCTCATTCAACTGGTTCTTAAGTTCAGAATTATCAGACTGTAGAGACACCATTCTTGACATTTTCTCTTCAAGTTTAACTTTGTTTTCGGTTAAACTGTCAGTTCAGCATTCATGGTGTCTCTTTCAGATGTTAACTCAATTACAGAATCAATCATGACTTTTCCCAACATTCTCAATTATTTAAGAGAATATTTATCCAAGTCATTTTTCATATCAAGAAGAGTTACCTGGTCGTCCTCTTCTTCATTTTCTGTATGAGCCAAGAGGGCAAACATTTCATTGAAAATGGTTTCCTCCTCATGTAAAACCACCATAGTCACATCATTTGGTTCATCAGGATCTTCCAAATCACTTGAAGAATCACCCCACGCAGCAAGAGCTTATTTGACCACCAAATATGCAGCCGTTTTCGATCTCTCTTACCGAGTACCAGGTCCCTTCTCTTCTCTTTCTTACTTCTTGGTTTTTGATGTTCCTTGTTTTCATTGTTGAGAAGAGGACACTCTCTGATACAGTGTCAGCTTTTCCACACTTGTAGCATGAATCACCTTGAGTAGCATTTCGAGTAACATTTGTTCCTCTTTTAAAAACTTTGTTTTTTCTCACAATTTTTTTTAAATATGTTGATGAGATATGCCATATCATCAATCACTAGAATCTTCATTTGATTTGTACTTCAACATCAATGACTTGTCCTTTTTAGCTTCCTTCTTTGATGAATCATAATTTCGATTCATCTCTTGTGTCTTCAAATTTCCAATCAAAGCATCCATAGTCAGCACCTTCAAATCTTTGGCTTCTGTGATGGTATAAACCTTGCTTTCCCAAGATTTTGGAAGAATTCGATGTACTTATCTTACTTGTTTGATCATGCTTATAGGTTCACCAAGACTTCGCCGCTCAATTGTAATGGAAGACAATTTTGTGAACATGTCATGAATTGTTTCTCCTTCATTTATTTTGAAGTTCTCATACCGAGAGGTAAGCATGTAAATCTTTGATTCTTTGACTTGTTCAGTTCCTTCATGAGCAGTCTTCAAACAATCCCAAATTTCCATAGCAGACTCACAAGCTGACACCCTGTTGAACTCATCAGGTTCTATCCCACATACAAGAAGAGTTTTTTCTTTGTAGCCCTTTTCAATCTTTTTTCTATAAGCTTCGTCGTATTTTTGTCTGGGCTTCGGAACAAGATTAGTTTTCTCTCCATCCTTTTCTTCCATCATAGGAATAAATGGTCCGTCAAGTACAATATCCCATAACTCGGTGTCTTCAGCCATGAGGTAATCATGCATTCTAACTTTCCACCAACTGTAGAAATGTCCATTGAAATGAGGAGGTCTTGTTGACGACTGACCTTCTTCAAGATTAAGTGGAGCAACCATTCTAGAACAAATATCACTTCCTTGGTGTTAACCAAATAGAGAGTGCCTGCTCTGATACCACTTGATAGAATAAATACCTTCACTTAACAGAATAATGGACCAGGTCCCTTACTACACGAATGAATATAACAAGAAATTTAAATGAAGTAAAATCAACACAATGATTTTACGTGGAAACCTCCTTGCTTAAGGGAGTAAAACCATGACCTGTCTCACAGGATTTTCAATCGTTTTCACTACTCTTTAAAAGCAAAGTAAAACACGATTACAACAAATGAAGAAAGAAATTTTTAATCTCACGTTTTAGATATAGTCTCTATTGCTTAACAAGCCTAAGTAGAAAACAATCTACCCCCTAAGCTATCCCACTTGGACAACCTAGACTTTTAACACTACCCACTGATTCCTTTATAAATTCATGAATAGTTTACAATATAAGAACAAGAGAATATATTCCTAAACAGCTACACTAAAATCTCTAGAGATTTCTGTTGTTCTTGGAATAATTCTACCTTTTGTTTACTAGCAGCCTTTGCAAATGTTCTTGAAAAGTTCTATCTCAAGTTGCAAAAACTACCAAAGATGTTTAGGAAAGTTCCTTTTATATGGACAAGTCACTTTCCTTAAACTCTTTGTCATTGGTTGGAGAAGTCTCACTTTCTGATGCCATCGGGAAGTGTGCACCTACTTTCTGTACCGTTTCCAGCTGGCAGTCAACTGGCTCCTCACAATGAGATCCTGGTATCTCTACAAGGTCCCTGTGTTTGTTTCATCTTCAAAATTCAAGTAAGAAACCTGGTACTTTTACGAGGTCCCTAAGTTTGTCAAATCATCAAAACTGCAAATAACAATTTGACTTCACCAAAAACTTGAGGGCTCTTTAAGAAAGGGCCCTGCAAAACACAACATGTAGATGTGAACATGATGACACACTTTGAAGATAGACCTAGTTCATGAACAAAGAGTAAATTATATCTGAAACTTGGGATATGAAGGACATTTGTGAGTATAAAATCAGGAAAAGAGAAATAGATCATGCATTAGTAACCTTTACGCTAGATGAATTAGGTAATCCAACCATTAAAGGCTTAGGTAAGGCAATGAGAGATAAGAAAGAGTTAGGATCAAACATATATGTTCAGAGGCCCCTGAATCAATAATCCAAGATTTATTATATGAATTATCTACTAAATAACAAGAGGGAAAATGTTCAAAAAATATACCAGCACCCGAGTTGACATTTACTTCTGATCCAGCAGGTTTCCTTCTTGAATATGTTTTAAGAGACGAACAAGCTGAGTGAATTGATTTGGGGAGAGTTGTTGAGCAACATTAGGTTTCTCAGAAGAAGCAAGAATAGATTGATTCCCATCTGGTTCTTCCATTGAAGCTGCCGAGTTAATTTTCACATTTCCTTGAAATTTCTTAGATTTGGGGAACTTAAAATCTGCTGGGAAACCTATTAGCCTGTAACAATTATCGATCGTGTGATTAGTCATTTTACAATAATTGCATAATTGGTTGACCTTCTTTCCTTTGTAAGATGTGTTTTCTTTTTGTAGTTGAATCCATATCCAGTCCATTCTCTTGTTGAGTGTTGGGTTGATTTTCTGAGATAGTTGGTTTTCCTACCATGAAGGAAGAGCTTTCTCCAGGAAACTGAGAAGACAGATGATTTTAGCTCTGATTTTCATCCTGCATCAAGAGAGAATATGCATGATTCACAACGGGTAATGGATTAAGCATAAGAATATTGCTTTTAGCGGGTGCATAAGTATCATTCAGTCCCATGAGGAATGAATTAGCCACTCATCTCTTTTTAATTGAATCATCTTCTTTTTTTACCTTCACATGAACACTCTCATGTGCAAAGCATATTAGCGTTTAAAGTGGCTACCTTATTCCATAACCTTTTCATCTTTCTGAAGTATTCAACAATATCATTAGATAGTTGGGTTAAATCTGCTAATTCTTTCTACAGCTGATACAATTGTGCCCCATTGAGCTGGCCTATATGTTCAAGATCTGGCCAAAGATCTTTGGCTGTTTGCAATAAAGAACACTGGAAGCAATATATTTAGAAAGAGAATTTAAAAGCCAAGATGTTACCATATAATTGCAGCGACTCCAGAGTTTAAAGGTCGGATTAATCAAGGTTTGAGGAGGACAGGCTTCATCTATGAAACCCAACTTGTTTTTCGCTGAAAGAGAGATAAGAATAGACCTTCCTCATCCCGGATATCCTTTGCCATCAAAAGGAGTATTGACCAAGACCATTCCTGGTGCATCAGATAGATGAAGAGATTATAAATAAGAATTGTCAATAGTGATTCAATTATCTTGTTGAACATTTGTATTAGGAGTGCCTTCAGTGCTCTCCGAAGTGGAGTTTGGCATCTTTGAAAGGAATGAAGAACAAAATAATCGAAGAAATTGAAAATATATAAGCTAGTGGATGTTACTGCTCTGATACCATATAGAAATATAGGACATAATGTATGCAAAATATTTTGTATTCTCTTATGATCAATGTACAAATTTCTACCACTATTTATGTATGTAATTGCTGAAAAGTAAATGTAAAACAAAATTAATGTATTTACTCTAATTCTGGATGATTTTATTCTTTACCATATATACAATTATTTTTTCTACAACTGTGTATCTTGTGAGTTGTGCATATCTTAGTGAGTTTTCAATTCCAATCAAACAATCCAAATAGATGGCTAGACCAACTTGGTTGTAAGGAGTCCATTCTCCTCTTTCTTATCTTGGTTTACAACCTTAATATGAGTGATTCCCTTTTTGTGTGAATGGCCTCTTATCTTAAAGAATCCCCTAGCTTGAACTACTGCACTCTGGATTTCTGTTTGTAGATTGTCTCTTCAACCATGCTCCATTTATTCAACTGTGCCCTTAGCTTCTTTTCTTCATCGATCATGCATTGGGTTATAGGTATAGTTCTCATGTGACTTTGCTTATCCATCAGCTCACTTCTGAGTTTGTGAACCCTTTCTGGTAACCACATGTACTCTCTTTGATTTAGTTGCTTCATTTCCCTTCTCACCTTCATTAGACTCTTCCAGACCCGTTGCTTACGTTTCCTTTTAATTTGCCAGCTTGCATTGACCTAAGTCTTGAAATCTGGATGTTGAGCTAAACAGTTAAAAAATTTAAAAGATCTTTTGCTTGCATCCCTGTGCCTCTACATTTATACTCAGAGGAGAATGATTTGAAAATAGTGGATCCATAAACAACACTTTTACTATTGGCATATGCAGTACCCACTCATCATTAACCAGTGCTCTATTAATTCTACTGAACACATGTCCATTTGTCCAGGTGAATTTCCTTCCAACTGTGGTCAGCTCAGTTAAATTATAATCATTGATGCAGTTAAAAATCCCTTGTTTCTGTGCTGTGTACTTGACTACCAACAGGTCTGTCCTCTACTGTCAAAATGGAATTAAAATGTCCCATGATCAACTATGGTTCAATGATGTGTGTGCTTAATTGTTGTATTACTGTCCAGAGAGGGATCCTAACCATATACTGCTGTAATTGAAACTTCATTTTTCTCCCTGAACTTTCTACTTTGTTGAACTTAATTGACCTAGATTCCGAACCACCCAAATGATTCCTTTCACATTGTTAGCAAAATTTGTGCACCACTCCCAGCTTGGCATTATTTTAGTAACAACCTCATCTCCTTGTGTTACACCTCCATATTAAAACCTCTTACATTCCAACTGCCTAAAATATTTTATTTGGGGGTTCATGTTCAAAACTAACTTCCTCTCTTACTCCACTGTTTTGTGCAGTTCCAAGCATATAGACCTCTCCCTGTTCAGTAGTATTAGTCCATGTAGATTGCAGTTCCATTCTTTTGCTAGCCGATCTGTATCTCACAATTTGCCAGTTTTTTTCTCCTTTGTATTTGCATTATGTGTTTGTGCTCCCACTTCATGATTTGGTTCTGGCTGTTGTTCTGTTTGCCTCCATTCTTTTCTCTGCCCCTTGTCCTTTCTTTTGTGGGATTAGTTTTTGCTTGTATTCACGGGAATGATCCACTTGTAAACATTTTTGACAAAATATCAGGTTCCGCTCGTGCCGAATTTGTTGCTCCAACACTTTGCCCTTAGGATCACGAAGCTTAATCATCTTAGAAAGAGGTCTAGTCACATCCATTTCAATAAGATTTCTCGCAAATGAAAATTTGACATGCTTGTGTTGTCCATTCATCAGCATAGAGTGGTTTTCCAAAACTACTGCCAATTTTGCTTAGTACCACAGAATTCCAGTAGTTGAGGGGAAGGTTAGGGAGTTTTATCCATAACAGAATAGTGGTTAGGATTTCCTCATTGAAATTAAATTCTTTGAGCAAATAATGAGTACATGCACACAATGTTAAATGCCTTGAATCGGGCCCTTAATTATCTGTCAAATCTGTATTTTGGGCCCAAGCCTGTTAGGGCGAAGCTTAGAACTATATATAGACGCTATGGCAAACCCAATTCTGTATTCTTTTCTTGCCTCTCCATGATAAAACTGCTCCCCCTCTTCCCCGTGGACTTAGCAAATTTATTGGTGAACCACGTAAATCTGTTGTCTTGTTTTTTTGCATTTATATTTTCTCGTATTATCTCGAATTCTGCATAGCTAATTGGTATCAGAGCCTCTCGGTTAATCGGTGTTCTTGGAGAATTCGAGATGTCTGCTTTGAACGTGAAAAGCGACAAATTCACAGGGAGGAACAATTTCAATTTATGGCAGATCAAGATGCGGGCTTTGTTGAAACAACAAGGCTTCTGGGTGTCGTTGTCGAATGACAAGAACGCCGTCGTTACTCTTGAGATGGCAATTCTAGAGGAAAAGGCGCACTCGACGATCATGCTGTGTCGCGCGGATGACGTCATCACGGAGGTCTCGGATGAAGAGACTGCTGCTGGTCTGTGGTTGAAGCTGGAGAGTTTGTACATGACAAAATCTCTAACCAACAAGCTGCTTTTGAAACAACGTCTATTCGGTTTACGAATGGCTGAACGTACACAACTCAGGGAACATTTAGAGCAATTGAGTACTTTGTTATTAGAATTGCGTAATATCGATGTGAAGATCGAGGATGAAGATGATTCCCTGATTCTGTTAGTATCTCTCCCACTGTCGTTTGAGATTTTTGTTCAATCGTTCATTGTTGGGAAAGATACTGTGTCGCTGGAAGAAGTCAGATTGGCCCTTCATAGCAGGAAATTACGGCATAAGGCTAATGGCACAAGTACGGACATACATCCTTTCGGTCTATTCACCAGTAACGGAAAGGGAAGGAAAAACGACGGAAAGAAAAAGAACCCGATGTCGAAGGGTGCAAAGCCGGATGATGTTTGTAATTACTACAAGGAGAAGGGACATTGGAAATTTGATTATCCGAAGAAGAAGAAGCAATCGGAAAAACAATCAGTTTCTGCTGTTGTTGCTGAAGAAGACACCAATTCTGAAGAAGACATTGCCCTAGTTGCGGATGAGCACACTCATCATTCAGATGTTTGGCTTCTCGATTATGGGGCATCCTATCGCATCTGTCCTAGGAGAGAGTGGTTCACGACTTATGAGCAGGTAGACGGAGGCAGCATCTCGATGGCCAACAGTTCTGTCTGCAAAGTGGTTGGGACAGGCTCGATCAAGATAAGTACACATGACGGTAGCTTCTGCATATTAAACGAGGTCAGCCACGTTGCATTGATGACGAAAAATTTGATATCTCTCAGTCTTTTGGACAGCAGGGGATTCAGCTGGTCGGGAAAAGATGGAGTCTTGCGTGTCTGGAAGGGTTCAAATCTGATTCTGAAAGGTGTCATGCGTGGTACTTTGTATTTTCTACAAGGTTCTACGGTTATAGGTTCAGCCCATGTTGCATCGTCAGAAGTTCACCAGGAGGATATGACTAAGTTATGGCACATGAGACTTGGTCATATGGGTGAAAGAGGGATGTAAATTCTTTCAAAGAGGATCTTCTTGCTGGTAATATGGTTAAGAGCCTAGAGTTTTGTGAACATTGTGTTTTTGGAAAACTACAGCGCAACAAGTTTCCAAAGGCCATTCACAGAACAAAAGGCACACCTGATTACATCCATTCTGATTGCTGGGGTCCATGCCGTGTTGAGTCTTTGGGAGGCTGCAGATTTTTTGTGTCCATTATTGATGACTACTCAAGGATGACTTGGGTGTACACGTTGAAGCATAAAAGTGAAGCTTTCCAGAAGTTCAAGGAGTGGAAAATTTTGATGGAAAATCAAACAGGGAAGAAGATCAAGAGATTGCGAACTGATAATGGGCTTGAATTCTGCTGGTCTGAATCGGGCCCTTAATTATCTGCCAATTCTGTATTTTGGGCCCAAGCCTGTTAGGGAGTAGCTTAGCACTATATATAGACGATATGGCAAACCCTATTCTGTATTCTGTTCTTGCCTCTCCATAATAAAACTGCTCCCCCTCTTCCCCGTGGACGTAGCCAATTTATTGGTGAACCACGTAAATCTGTTGTCTTGTTTTTCGCGTTTATATTTTCTTGTATTATCTCGAATTCCTCATAACACAACCCCTTATCCCTTTTACTTTTCATTTGTAAATATGACTACAAAATGCCCATCAGAGTGGTATAACACCATTGGTTTAATAGAGAAAGACAACTGAGCTAGAATGTATACAACCACAGATGTTGCCCATTTCATATCATCCTCAGCTACATCTTTCGGCAGAATTTCGACTATCTTCTACCCCTCAACAATTATAGGAGCTATATAATTTAGATTTATACCTCTCGCATCCAATCGATTTGTGGATAACAGGTTCGCCCAAGGCTTCTCAAGTGCTGCCGCTGGAAGTTTAACTTCCTTTGTTCGTTACCCACTTTTTTCCCCCCAGTTTACTATTCCATTGACTTCAATGGGGTTTTTCGTATATCCCCACCAGAACCTCGTTGATGTGGAATTCCGTCCATTCCTCTTCCCTCCCGTGCTTTCCTTTGTCCATAACTGAAGCCACCATCACCGTTCCCTCTAGTGTGCTCAGTTCTATCTCAGCTATTGTAGCTTGTTTTTATTTCCCTCCATTAGAACTAGTAGAGATTACATGCAGAATTTCCTCACCTTGATGTTTCTGTGTCAGTATCCGTAGTTGTACTCATCCCATTCCGGCGAGGTGCAAGTTAGTGCACTCTAAAGTGCGCCCAGCTCAGAGAGAGAGAATAAGAGTAGCTCAAGTGCCTTTTTGTTTGATATACTTGAAAAGGTAATCTACAGCTTTTTCCCATTTTACAACTTGAAAAAACTGAAAATTCTTTGTTCCAACTTTGGACAACAATCATTTATTGCTATGTAAGAAACCACTAAATCTTGAATGTGAATGTCCTAATGTGCAAGTCATTTTTTTATTCCCTTTTGCCAAAATTGTATCCATCTCATGTACTTAATAATAAAACTCTTGTCAATTTTATGTTTTGTCGCAAATTTACTAATCGAAATAAGACTATTTTTGAGTTTAGGTACAAAAATACGTCCTTGAGATGAAAATTATTTTCAATATATTTATCTCCGACGTGTGTTATTAATTATTTATCACCATTACTTACCATAAAAAAATTTGAAACCTCTAAAACGGGGAAGGATTTTCAAGAATATCAGCTGATTGCATTATACGATTTCTAGAACTTGAGTCCATCTAATATTATCGTCATTTGGTCAGAAAATGACATTGTTTCAAGTACTTGCGATATTTCTTGTTGTGCCTGAGAAGAGTAATTCCATTTATAGAAGCAAGATAGAGTAGTATGGTTATTTCTACAACAAATGTTGCATAGATCTATCTGAACAATCTCCTCTGGTTGGCTGTCCATGTTGGATGAACCACTAAATTGATGTTGAGAGGAGCTTCTGCCAAAACCTCTTCCACATTGTTATTGTTGTTGTTGTCCTCTTCCTCTATTATATTCACCATGACTTCTTCTTTGACTCTTTTGTGCCACAAAATCTAGATTGGAGTCGAGGCGTATGTTCACAACTTGGTCATCTGTATCTTCTCTCATGTTGAAACCTCTAAGAGCGTTACAAAATTGTGTGAATGTAGGGTATTGCATTTTTCCTAGCATCACAATAAGGAAAAGTTTTGTATTTACTTCTAACGCCTCTAGCAAAATTGATAACCTTGTTATTTTCATCTAATGGTTTGTGTATAGATATAAGTGTTACATCCTGTATTAAGATTAGCAAATCAGAAAAATCATAAAAGATGAAAGAAAAAAAACATAAAAAACTATTCGAGTTCACAGATTCATTGTGTATCCTTAAGAAATTTCATCCCCTCAAGTACCCAAGGTACTCGAGGTCGCAAATTAATTCCTCCTAAGATAAAATGGATTATCCATTAAAGAAGTAGAGGTACCTCAAACTTCAATAATTTCAACGAACTCAATATGACAGCAATGAATCACACAGACATATGATCGATCGATTTTTTTTTGTAAGGAATGTATGCAAAAGAAGAGAAGAATTCAATGCTGAAAAATGAGAGAAAACCTCTCTATTTATAGCCAATAAAGGGTAGATGTCACAACTCTTAGGAAAGAAGACAATCTTCCAGAAAATTTACAACAATTTAAAAAACACACAACCTTACCTTACAAATTTGTGAAGTTTCTGTATTCTTCAAATCAATGTACAATCTGATTTATTAGTAAAGTTCTTATATTTTGCAAACCAAAGAAGTAAAAAATGTCAGAAGATTTAGTCTCCAAAAGTCAAACACAATTAAATTTCACATGGAGAGTAAAACTACAAAAAAAATTCCCTTTTAATAGAATACATATTAGTAATAATTGTCACATAATGACCATCTACCAAAATTTATGAGATAATCTCCTAACTCAAAAAGTATAACAAATAAAAATAGAACTTGATTATTACTCTCATTGAATAATATTCTATCTATCAGCAATTATCCCATACAAGTCACTTTCCTTGCTATTTTTTCGTCCTTTTCTCAGTTTCTATCATATTCTATTTTTCTCAAGAAGATATTTAATTTCAAAAAGAAATTAAACTCAAGTTAAAATATTGTTAAAAGACAACATACAACATTTGTTCATTTACTTCTTCTCATAGTTATGTAAAATTAAGAATATTGAAAAAAAATTAAAGCGCATATATTAACGTTTATATACAAAATATCTTTTCCTATAGAAAAGAATACTGAAGGAGTGCAATGCTTCAATGCACTTGGGAATAAAATAAAAATAATCATACCCATCCTAGGAAAACTTATTCACAGAAAATGTATTCAAAAATTTTAAGGAAGTACTAATTCATCCAAAAACTCTTCTATTATATGATAAAATAATTTTCTTTTTCTTTCCAATAAGAAGAAAACAGAAAATAAAAGTAATTTCCTTACTACATAAAATACCATAAATACACATTTCTTAAGCTTGTTACTGTAACGACCTGTTTAGTCGTTTTGAGCAGCAGATTTTATTTCTGGAAAACTGGCTGAGACGAAGGACCCCACGACGGACCGTCATGGGCACGACGGACCGTCGCAGGGTCTCGTTTCAAAACACTTAGAAAATCTGAAATTGGGTACTGAAATCGACTCTCTGAACTTCGTGATGGAATGGCAGGACGGACCGTCACAGGCGTGAAGGACCGTCACAGATTCTTTAGTAGAAATTGAGTCTCTGAACTTTGCGACGACCTGCAGGACGGACCGTCACAGGCACGACGGGCCGTCACAGGTTGCGTAATCCCAGTGTGGGTCGGATTTATGGTTATGTTTTAAAGGGGCGTTTTGGACTATTCCTGCTATAATTATAAATTTCGTGGGTTAGTATTAATAACTCAATTTCTTGGGGGTTAAAAGAAGTAACCTTAATTTAATTAGTGGGTTATTATTGCCATCTTTTATTCTTAATTATATGCTAGTTAGGGTAAGAGAAAGAGGGTTGGAATAAAGAAAGTAGAAAGAACAAAGAGAGAGAGAGGATTGAACGAGAGAGGAGAAACGAAGAGGAAAACACAAGGCTTTTGGAAAATTCTTGCTTGATCACTAGTCTTCGGTGGAGGTAGGTTATGGTTTTCATACTATTCGTAGTAAACTCTTAATAGCGAATGATATGTATTGATGGTATTGTAAAAACCCTGCTATGTGCTTAATTGTATGCTTGCCTGATACGATTTTATAATTGTGATTATATAAGCATGATGAAGTTATTGAATCCCAAATCTTGCAAAACCCTAATCTTTTTGTTAATGATAATGCCTTGGTATGAGAGAAGGCTTGATGAACTAAAAGTAATGAGATTGATGATGCCTTAGTATAAGAAAAGGGTTGATGAACTAAAGTAATGAGAATGATGATGCCTTGGTATAAGAGAAGGCTTGATGAATTGATAGAATGAGATTAGTGGATCGGAGTGTCACGTTCCGACACATAGAATTAAGGGATCGAGTGTCACGAACCGACAAGTAGTATTAGTGGGACAGGGTGTCACGAACCGACACGTAGATTTAGGGGATCGGGTGTCACGAACCGCCACGTAGATTTAGGGGATCGGGTGTCACGAACCGACACGTAGATTTAGGGGATCGGGTGTCACGAACCGACACGTAGATTTAAGGGATCGGAGTGTCACGTTCCGACACATAGTAGTAGGGGATCGGAGTGTCACGTACCGACACAAGAAGAATAAAGAATATGAGGGAGCGGAGTGTCACGTACCGACACAAGAGAAATAAAGATAATGAATCTTTAAAGATGCTAATATACTCAATCTAATGAACATAATTCCCAAATGAGTATGGTATTGAGGCTTGAGTCCTCATGTGTGAACTTGACGGTAATTGTTAAATATAGTACTTGTTGTTGCTACATGTTGAGTATCATAGTTGATTTTATGATATTACTTGGTATATACTGTTTTCTATTTTGAGTTGGCCGATGATATCTACTCAGTACCCGTGTTTTGTACTGACCCCTACTTTTATGTTTTCTTCTTTGTTATTTGTGGAGTGCAGCAAACGTACCGTCATCTTCAACTCAACCGCAATTCTAGCCAGTCTTCGTCACACCGGATCTTCAGGGTGAGCTAATGCTTCTAGCTTGGACTGGATCTTCTTCCTCATGTCTTGATGCCTTGAAGTTTCCGGCATGGACTAGCTTTTACTTGTTTTAGCTTTTAGAATACTCTTAGTTTAGTCATTTGATTATAGATGTTCTTGTGGTGATGACTTCCAGATTTTGGGGAATAATAGATGTTGAATTAATAGTTATTGAATTGGTTTTGATTAATGAGTTTAAGTCTTCCGCATTACTTTCTGTTGATATACATTGAAATGTTAAGGGTTAGATTAGTTGGTTCGCTCACATAGGAGGGTAAATGTGGGTGCCAGTCGCGGCTCGGTTTTGGGTCGTGACAAACTTGGTATTAGAGCATTAGGTTCGTTGGTCTCATCACACAAGAACGAGTCTAGTAGAGTCTTAAGGAACGGTAGGGGGACGCCTTTACTTTTCTTTGAGAGGCTATAAGACATTAGGAAAATTCCATTCTTTCTTTCTTTCTTTCGTGCTATTACTTGAATCCAATTGGTATCTAGGTGATACAAATTGGTGTCTGACCATCTTCACTCTTTTTGCAGATGGTTAGAACTAGAGAAACGAATGCACCAACACCAACACCGGCAAGACAAGAAACGTCTGAGCCAGCCACTGGGGCTGGGGCTCGAGGAAGAGCAGTGGCAAGAGGCCGTGGTAGAGGTCGTGGGAGGACGTCCTCTAGAGGAAGAGGACAAGTGCCTAGCCCATCTGATGCTAGGGTGGTGACTCCTCCACCGACTGATGAAGTAGCAAGAGAAGGTGAGGAAGGGGAGAATGAACAAGTGCAAAATGAGGAATTGCCACCCCAACCTACCCCAGAGATGATCAATCAGGTTCTTGCTTATCTTAGCGGGTTATCTGATCAGGGTCACGCACCTCCAGTGCTTTTTACACCAACACCTCCGGTTTCAGAGGTGCGACAAGCCATTGCTGGGGCTCCCCGCATGGATGCCTCATTGGAGATAGGCACGTTTCCTCGTCTGACTACGGGGCCCATAATGACAAATGATCAGCATGAACTTTTCAGTAAGTTCTTAAAATTGAAACCTCCAGTCTTCAAGGGTGCTGAATCTGAGGATGCCTACAATTTTCTGGTTGATTGTCATGAGCTACTACACAAGATGGGTATAGTAGAACGGTTTGGTGTTGAGTTTGTGACTTATAAGTTTCAAGGGAACGCCAAAATGTGGTGGCGATCACATGTTGAGTGTCAACCGACAAAGGCAACACCTATGACTTGGGCATCATTCTCTAGCTTGTTTATGGAGAAGTACATCCCACGGACTTTGAGGGATAGGAAAAGAGATGAATTCTTAAGTCTAGAGCAAGGTAGGATGTCGGTTACTGCATATGAGGCCAAGTTTCGTGCACTATCCAGATACGCCACCCAACTTTGTTTCAGTCCACAAGACCGGATTCGTTGTTTTGTGAAGGGGTTGAGGTCAGAGTTGCGGATTTCAGCCTTACAGGTAGCGGCTACGGCAAAATCCTTCCAAGAAGTGGTAGATTTCGTGGTAGAGGTGGAAAGAGTGAAGCCAGATGAATTCACCATGGCATCGACACCAAAAAGGTTTCGAAAGGGAGGTGAGTTTAATGGTTCTTACTCCAGAGGACAGGGTTCCAGAGGTTACTCAGTTCGACCAATTCAGTCTTCACAACATACTGTAGTTGGGGGTCCACCTCAGACCGGTCAACACTTCTCTGAGAGACCTATGCTTGACTCTAGAGAGTGCTATGGATGTGGGGAGACTGGACATATTAGGAGGAATTTTCCAAAACAGAGTTATAGACCCCCAATAGCTAGAGGTAGAGGTGGTCATGTTAGAGGCCGTTATTCTAGAGGACGTGGTGGTCGAGGTAATGGTGGTCACCAAAACGGCCGGGGTGATGGGAAAACTAGAGCCACTACATCACAACATGGTAGGGGCAACGGACAGACAAATGATAGGGCCCATTGTTACGCTTTCCCCGGGCGGTCTGAAGCGGAGGCATCTGATGCTGTCATCACAGGTAATCTTTTGGTTTGTGATTTAATGGCTTCTGTATTGTTTGATCCCGGATCCACATTTTATTATGTATCTTCTTCATTTGCTAATGGTCTTAATTTACATTGTGAATTACTTGACATGCCCATTCGTGTTTCTACTCCGGTGGGTGAGTCTGTGATAGTTGAAAAAGTGTATAGGTCTTGTTTGGTGATTTTTGTGGGGAGTAACAGTTATGTAGATTTGGTTATCTTAGAAATGGTTGACTTTGATGTAATTCTGGGTATGACTTGGCTTTCTCCAAATTTTGCGATCTTGGATTGTAATGCTAAAACTGTGACATTAGCCAAGACTGGGACAGATCCGTTAGTGTGGGAGGGTGACTACATTTCCAATCCGGTGCGTATCATCTCCTTTCTTCGTGCTAAGAAAATGGTTAGTAAAGGGTGTTTATCTTCCTTGGCACATCTCAAGGATGACACTACCCAAGTACCTTCGATTGAGTCGGTTTCGGTAGTCCGTGAGTTTTTGGAAGTGTTCCCTGCAGATCTTCCCGGTATGCCACCAGATAGGGTTATTGACTTTTGTATTGATCTTGAACCGGGTACTCGCCCCATTTCTATACCCCCTTATAGAATGGCTCCCGCGGAGTTAAGAGAGTTAAAGGCCCAACTTCAAGAGTTGTTGAGCAAAGGCTTCATTAGACCAAGTGCATCTCCTTGGGGTGCTCCGGTGTTGTTTGTGAAGAAGAAGGATGGGAGTTTTCGGATGTGCATAGACTATAGACAACTGAATAAGGTAACTATTAAGAAAAGTATCCTCTTCCTCGCATTATGACTTGTTCGATCAGTTACAAGGTGCTTGTGTCTTCTCTAAGATCGACTTGAGATCCGGTTATCATCAATTGAAAATACGAGCAACAGATGTGCCAAAGACTGCTTTTCGAACCAGGTATGGGCATTACGAATTTGTAGTGATGTCTTTTGGTCTTACGAATGCCCCTGCTGCGTTCATGAGCTTGAGGAACGGGATTTTTAAGCATATTTGGATCTCTTTGTGATCGTATTTATTGATGATATACTGATATACTCCAAAAGTAAGAAGGAACATGAGGAGCATTTGAGAATTGTATTGGAAATATTGAGGGAGAAAAAGCTTTATGCCAAGTTCTCTAAGTGTGAGTTTTGGATAGATGGAGTGTCCTTCTTGGGGCACGTAGTTTCTAAGGATGGAGTGATGGTAGATCCTTCTAAGATTGAGACAGTGAAGAATTGGGTAAGACCCACTAATGTGTCAGAAATAAGGAGCTTCGTTGGTTTTAGCTAGCTACTACTACAGTCGATTGTCAAGGGATTCTCTTCTATTGCTTCCCAATTGACGAACTTGACTAAGAAGAATGTTCCATTTGTATGGACGGACGAATCTGAGGAAAGCTTTCAGAAGCTCAAGACCTTGTTGACTACTGCACCAATTCTTACCTTGCCAGTGGAAGGTAAGAACTTCATTGTCTATTGTGATGCATCCTACTCTTGTTTGGGTGCAGTGCTAATGCAAGAGAAGAGTGTAATTGCTTATGCTTCGAGGCAATTAAAAGTGCATGAACGTAACTATCTGACCCATGATTTGGAATTAGCTGCGGTAGTGTTTGCATTAAAGCAATGGAGACACTATCTATATGGGGTTAAGTGTGAAGTATACACGGATCATCGTAGCCTACAGTATGTCTTTAATCACAAAGATTTGAACTTGAGACAGAGGAGATGGATGGAACTACTGAAGGACTACGACATCACTATTTTGTATCATCCGGGGAAGGCGAATGTTGTGGCAGATGCTTTAAGTAGAAAGGCGGGAAGCATGGGAAGTCTAGCTCACTTGCAAGCTTCTAGACGCCCATTGGCTAGAGAGGTTGAGATTCTGGCTAATGACCTTATGAGGTTAGAAGTAAATGAGAAGGGAGGATTGTTAGCTTGTGTGGAGGCAAGATCTTCCTTCCTTGACAAGATTAAGGGAAAGTTGTTTCATGATGAGAAATTGATCCGGATCCGAGATAAAGTGTTGCAAGGAGAGGCTAAAGAAGCAACAATCGATGAGGAAGGTGTGTTGAGGATTAAGGGAAGGGTATGTGTACCCCGCGTTGATGATTTGACCAACACTATTCTGACAGAGGCTCATAGTTCAAGGTACTCGATACATCCGGGTGCAACCAAGATGTACCGTGACCTAAAGCAACACTTTTGGTGGAGTAGAATGAAGCGTGATATTGTTGATTTTATGGCCAAATGTCCAAACTGTCAGCAAGTAAAGTATGAACACCAGAGGCCCGGAGGAACGCTTCAGAGAATACCCAATCCTGAATGGAAATGGGAAAGAATTGCAATGGACTTCGTGGTTGGTCTTCCCAAGACAATGGGTAAGTATGACTCCATTTGGGTGATTGTTGATAGGTTAACTAAGTCTGCTCACTTTATTCCGGTCAAGGTGACTTACAATGCAAAGAAGTTAGCTTAAATCAATATCTCAGAAATCGTTCGATTGCATGGAGTTCCACTCTCCATTATATCAGATAGAGGTACGCAGTTTACCTCTAAGTTTTGGAAAACATTGCATGCTAAATTGGGTACTAGGTTGGATCTTAGTACCGCATTCCACCCTCAGACTGATGGTCAGTCTGAGCGAACGATTCAAGTGTTGGAGGATATGCTTCGTGCATGTGTGATAGAATTTTGTGGCCATTGGGATAACTTCTTACCCTTAGCAGAATATTCATACAACAATAGCTATCACTCAAGCATTGATATGGCCCCATTTGAAGCATTGTATGGTAGGAGATGTAGGTCTCCCATTGGTTGGTTTGATGCATTTGAGGTTAGACCTTGGGGTACTGACCTTTTGAGGGATTCTTTAGAGAAAGTGAAATCTATTCAAGAAAAGCTTTTGGTGGCGCAAAGTAGGCAAAAAGAATATGCGGATCGAAAGGTTAGAGACTTGGAGTTCATGGAGGGTGAAAAAGTCTTGTTGAAGGTTTCTCCCATGAAAGGGGTGATGCGGTTTGGTAAAAGAGGAAAACTAAGCCCAAGGTATATTGGTCCCTTTGAAGTACTTAAGCGAGTAGGGGAAGTGGCTTACGAATTAGCCTTGCCTCCAGGGCTGTCCGGAGTGCATCCGGTATTTCATGTGTCTATGTTGAAAAGATACCATGGGGATGGAAACTACATTATCCGTTGGGATTCAGTTTTGCTTGATGAGAATTTTTCTTATGAGGAGGAGCCTGTTGCTATTTTAGATAGATAAGTTCACAATTTGAGTTCAAGCGAGATTGCATCCATCAAAGTGCAATGGAAGAATCGGCCGGTTGAAGAAGCCAATTTGGAGAAGGAGGCAGATATGCAAGAAAGATACCCACACCTGTTTAAAGATTCAGGTACCCCTTCTCGCCCTTGTTTTTCTTCTTGTGATCGTTCGAGGACGAACGATGGGTAAATTGGTATCTATTGTAATGACCTGTTTAGTCGTTTTGAGCAGCAAATTTTATTTCTGGAAAACTGGCTGAGACGACGCACCCCACGACGGACCGTCGCAGGGTCTCGTTTCAAAACACTTAGAAAATCTGAAATTGGGTACTGAAATCGACTCTCTGAACTTCGTGACGGAATGGCAGGACGGACCGTCACAGGCGTGATGGACCATCACAGATTCTTTAGTAGAAATTGAGTCTATGAACTTTGCGACAACCTGCAGGACGGACCGTCGCAGGCACGACGGGCCGTCACAGGATGCGTAATCCCAGTCTGGGTCGGATTTCTGGTTATGTTTTAAAGGGGCCTTTTGGACTATTCCTGCTATAATTATAAATTTCGTGGGTTAGTATTAATAACTCAATTTCTTGGGGGTTAAAAGAAGTAACCTTAAGTTAATTAGTGGGTTATTATTGCCATCTTTTATTCTTAATTATATGCTAATTACGGTAAGAGAAAGAGGGTTGGAATAAAGAAAGTAGAAAGAACAAAGAGAGAGAGAGGATTGAACGAGAAAGGAGAAACGAAGAGGAAAACACAAGGCTATGGGAATATTCTTGCTTGATCACTAGTCTTCGGTGGAGGTAGGTTATGGTTTTCATACTATTCGTAGTAAACTCTTAATAGCGAATGATATGTATTGATGGTATTGTAAAAACCCTGCTATGTGCTTAATTGTATGCTTGCATGATACGATTTTATAATTGTGATTATATAAGCATGATGAAGTTATTGAATCCCAAATCTTGCAAAACCCTAATCTTTTTGTTAATGATAATGCCTTGGTATGAGAGAAGGCTTGATGAACTAAAAGTAATGAGATTGATGAGGCCTTAGTATAAGAAAAGGCTTGATGAACTAAAGTAATGAGAATGATGATGCCTTGGTATAAGAGAGGCTTGATGAATTGATAGAATGAGATTAGTGGATCGGAGTGTCACGTTCCGACACATAGAATTAAGGGATCGGGTGTCACAAACCGACACGTAGTATTAGGGGGAGCGGGTGTCACGAACCGACACGTAGATTTAGGGGATCGGGTGTCACGAACCGACACGTAGATTTAGGGTATCGGGTGTCACGAACCGACACGTAGATTTAGGGGATCGGGTGTCACGAACCAACACGTAGATTTAGGGGATCGGAGTGTCACATTCCGACACATAGTAGTAGGGGATCGGAGTGTCACGTACCGATACAAGAGGAATAAAGAATATGAGGGAGCGGAGTGTCACGTACCGACACAAGAGAAATAAAGATAATGAAACTTGAAATATGCTAATATACTCAATCTAATGAACATAATTCCCAAATGAGTATGGTATTGAGGCTTGAGTCCTCATGTGTGAACTTGACGGTAATTGTTAATGATATAGTACTTGTTGTTGCTACATGTTGAGTATCATAGTTGATTTTATGATATTACTTGGTATATACTGTTTTCTATTTTGAGTTGGCCGATGATATCTACTCAGTACCCGTGTTTTGTACTGACCCCTACTTTTATGTTTTCTTCTTTGTTATTTGTAGAGTGCAGCAAACGTACCGTCATCTTCAACTCAACCGCAATTCTAGCCAATCTTCGTCACACCGGATCTTCAGGGTGAGCTAATGCTTCTAGCTTGGACTGGATCTTCTTCCTCATGTCTTGATGCCTTGAAGTTTCCGGCATGGACTAGCTTTTACTTGTTTTAGCTTTTAGATTACTCTTAGTTTAGTCATTTGATTATAGATGTTCTTGTGGTGATGAATTCCAGATTTTGGGGAATAATAGATGTTGAATTAATTGTTATTGAATTGGTTTTTATTAATGAGTTTAAGTCTTCCGCATTACTTTCTGTTGATATACATTGAAATGTTAAGGGTTAGATTGGTTGGTTCGCTCACATAGGAGGGTAAATATGGGTGCCAATCGCGGCTCGGTTTTGGGTCGTGACAGTTACCTTCTGTATTAAGATTAGCAAACTAAAAAAAAAATAATAGATGAAATAAAAACCAAAAAAAACTATCTGAGTCCATAGAATTCACTACTTTTGTTAAGAAATTTAATCCCCTCAAGTACCCGAGGTTGCATATTAATTCCTCCCAAGATAAAATGGATTAACCATTAAAGGAGTAGCGGTGTCTCAAACTTCAATAATTTCAATGAACTCAAAATGATAGCAATGAATCACACACAGAGACACGATCGATCGATTTTGTTTTGTAAGAATGTATGCAAAATAAGGGAAGAATGCAATGCTGAAAAATGAGAGACAATCTCTCTATTTAGGCTCCGATAAATGTATAACAGAAGGTCTCGTTATATATGACGTAGATATAATATCGTTAGAGGACTACTCTCTAGTGAAATTATCATTATTGACTATGTAAAGTCAAAGGATAATGTGTTGGATCCAATTACAATTGGCCTAACTAGAGAGGGAGGTGAGAATCATCGACGGGAATGGGACTATGGACAAGAACAAGTCATTGTGGCGGTAACTCTACCTAGAACACTTGAGATCTCACAATCTAGGTTCAACAAGATAAAATAAAGTCATTGATGACGGTTCAATATTATCAATTATTATTTCATGGTTAATTATCATGATAAGACAATGTTAAGTAACTAGGATAAATGCATAAGGAATTTTTAAAGGTTTTTAAGTTTGATACTGGGTATATAAAATAATGTATCTACGGGATAACACATTTAGAAACCACCTATGTGAGTGTGAAATGTAAGCAGCTTTCAGGAGAATATACTAAGGACAGTTCTCTAAGAACTTACAAACCTAGATGTATTTATGGCTGAAACGAACAAAACAATGAGAACTAACAACACTTCAAGAGTTGATTGTGTGACTTAGGTTGTCTAGGCATACAAAAAAGCTCGGCGGTTCAACGATATCAAATCTATCGATTGACCGAGTATATAAGATTATATGTTCACTACGGAATGTTTAAAGGAAAACCTACTTATTCAGATGTGATTATCCCTTACCTACTTATTCTGGTGCGATTAACCCTTACTTACGAATCAAACAGTTTTTCATGCCTATGATTTTACAAATAGTCATTCTCGATTCATGTGGGGATTGTTGGGTTTAAAAAAATGTGATTGGGAAAAGAGAAGAGAAAAATGGAAAAGTGAGGGAACCAATTTTGGAGGGAAAAATGAAAAGTCATTTCACCATATTGGTAAAAGAAAGCAAATCGTTGTCCTTATATTAGGAAACACTTCTTTTACTTGTTAAAGGGTTAAGAAGAAGGTGCCCCACGCGCTATCATCGTCTCTCGCTCGACATCGGCCTCGGCCTCGGATTTGAATTTTAATTTGAATTTGATTGATTGATAAATTTTTTGGACAAAATTGATTTAATAAATTTTGTTGATCGAATAAATACTATTAATGGGAAGGTCCTTATGAAAAGGAAATTTGACAAGGTGTTGACTCTAAACAATGTTTGTATCACATAAAATTTGTGATTTTTGTGCTTGTAATGAGTGTTTCTACGAATTAAATCTCCAAAAGAAATCTACGTATTTCCAATGTGTATTTTCATGGTATATAATTTGAAAGCATGGGAAAAACTATGTAAAAAATAATTTCAAATACTTGAAAAATATTTTTTAGAACATATTTAAAATGTGAGGGTTCTTTACTCGTGATAAAGACAAAATTAGACTTACTATCTAATTTAAATTTGAAAGTACAAGATATAAATTTGATGACCTTCTTGTATTATGTTAGACCCACAAAATTCTTGGAATATATTTTATATTGTGGTTGTTGACTCTCTCTTTACTAGTATATGGTATTACTAGTATAAAAACACAAAATTATATTACTCATTCAAAAGAATTGTACTCTTTGATGAAAAACTTTCACTTAAAACATTGTGACTTTTTATGAAAAGAAATGTCTATTAAAATAAATTTTTTTTATAGACATGAACATTGCTGAAAAGTGACTTGTTATGTTTGTATTGTAAAATAAACATTTGAGTCATGTCGCCCATATTGGGCCAATAAAAATATGGTAATATGTAACTCTACAACAATTGAATGTTATGGAAAAGTCCTTCTAAAAAGACATACGACAAGGTGTTGACTGTAAAACAATGTCTATATTTTAGAAAATTATAAAAAGTAAAGAACATAAGATTTGTTGGAAAAGGTTACCTTACAGAAGGTCTTTTCAAACGTAGTATTTTTATTTGTTCTTACTTGCTTGACTCAAATTGTTTGTGACATAAATGATTGAGACATATCAATTAAAAAACGTTTCAAAAGCTAATGAACTTAGAAGTTTTGCCTAACTTCTACTACAATAAATCAATGTCAAGTATGTGTTGTTTAAATGAATTAGAATACCTTTGAATTGATTTACACTTATATTTGTGATATGAAGTCAACACCATCTCGTGGTGGGAAAAGTGTTTCATAAATTTTATTGACAATTGCACTATATATTATTATGTTTATTTGTTGAATGGTAAGGATGAAGCAATAGAAAACATAGCAATTTAAAAGTGAAGTTGAATTTCGTCAGTTGGATATTTTCATGATTATAAGTAGTAGTTGTGAAGAAAATGAATCTTCTTTTGCAGAAATATAGGCATATACATAAATGTGTCCTTTAACTTGGCTTCAAATTATATTTATGCCCTTAACTTTGGATGTGCTTAAATAGACAACTTGTATAAAGTTGAACAAATAGACACACATATCCTACATGTCATACTACATGTCATTTTTGTCCTACGTGTATTGTGTCATTTAAGACTCATGTGTTTATTTATTTAAACGTTGGACAATTAAAGTGCCTGTTTGCGCATTATGAAAGTTGGAGGTCAAAGCTTAAATTTGAAGTTAAGTTTAGTGTCCAATATATGTATTATGCCAAGTAATATATCTAGAAATGGAATCATCCATCAAATTATTGACATTCTCACCTCAATTTAATGAAATTGTTGACAAGAAAAATTGAACTTTGAAGGAATGTTGAATGTCCTATAAGTTTAGATTTACCACAAATTTAGTGGTGGTGGTGGTGGTGGGGGCTATCATTATAGCAAAAGAAAAAAACAAAAAAGAATTTGCTTAGAAAGGGAGCAACAAAAAGTTTGTTTATTCAGGCTTTGTTGTATTCTTATAAAGAATGTTTGTCACCCCTTAAAGTATATACACGCAATAATTCTTGAAATATAATGATCTAACAATTTTTAATACATACTATTCTATATGAGAATGAAAATGACTAAACTATTCCCAAACGGGTAAAAATAGGATCTAAGACTGTGAATTGTATGTTAATTGGATATGATACAAATAGTAAAACATTTCAAGTTATGGATCATATGTCCAAATCATCGGATAGTTAAGTGAATGGTCTAAACGACCTTGGAATGAACCATAGGAGAATATATATAATAAAGAGATTCAAAGGGGTCGTAAATGTAAATGGACAAATTACTTCGAATTTGATTTTGTAATATTTCTTCTTTAAAATGAGTATGATAAAAACAAAAAGTTATGCCCTCTATGGACTCATTTTGGAAAGAGGTTGTCAATTGTAAGATTGATTCAATCTTGAGCAACCGTACTTGAGAGTTGGATGATTTTCCTCATGAAAATAAACTTTTAGGTTCAAAGTGGACCTACAAAAGGAAAAGAAAGCTGATGGAATTAATGACTAATATAAAGCAAGAATTGTTTTCATAAGCTTAGAAAATAAGAAACGTTGATTATTTTGACACATAAAGCCACGAACTAGGATACATCAAGTCAGATGTTGATTGCGCTAGTTGTGGTATATGGCCTTCAAATTCATCAAAATGAATGTGAAATTTTTTTCTTGCAAACGCAAAATTGGAGGAAGAAATGTACATGGAACAATCCGAGGGCTTTGTGATTCCTTGTAAAGAAAATAAAGTTTATAAACTTGTTAAGTCACTTTGTGGACTAAAAACAAGCATCCAAATAATGACATGCGACGTTTGACCAAACTATGTTTGCAAAAGAATTCAAGAATTTGATAAATATTTTTACATTCAAGACATCCAAATCAGAAGGTCATTGTTTGTTTTTATGTTAATGAAATATTGATTCTGACACAAATGCTACCAAATATATGCTAGAAAGTAACTTTGATATGAAAGACATTGAAGTTACTGATGTGATTGAAAAGGTACTTGACAAGTTCATGTATTTGGATTTCAATATTGTCAGGACTCCAATAAATGTGAGATTTTTTACTTAAAAAGAATGAAGGCAAAAGCGACTCGCAATTGAATTATGCTAGAATATTAAGAAGTATGATATAGATATCATGAAGTGTACACGATTAGATATAGCATGTGCTATTAGTAAACTATGTCGGTTTACAAGTAATCTTTATCAAACTCATTGGATGACAATGAAAAGAGTTTTGAGTATTTAAAAACATACTTAAAAAACTATTGATTTGAATTGTTACTAGTATTCAACAATATTGGAAGAATATAGTGATGCAAATTGAATCACTAGGTTAAATGAAATAAAATCCACAAGTGGATATGTATTTACTCTTGGTGGATGAGATGTCTCTTGGAAATCATCCAAACATAAATGTATCGCTCGATCTACTATGAAATCTATTTTTATCACTCTAGATAAGGCCTGTGAAGAAGTTGAATGACTCCGAAATTTCTATAAAGATTTTTAGACGAACCTTTAACTCCAGCATGCATACACTCTGAGAGTTAATTTGCAATAGGTTGGGAATGGACCATAACGTATAATGGAAGGTCTCATAATATATGACATAGATATAATATCATTAGAGAACTACTCTATAGTGAAATTATCATAATTGACTATGTAAAGTCAAAGGATAATATGTTGGATCCACTTATACAAGGCCTAACTAGAGAGGGAGTTGATAGATTATCAAAGAGAATGGGACAATGGCCAAGGAAAAGTCATTATGGCTGTAACTCTACCTAGAAGACTAGAGATCCCAAGATCTAGGCTCAAGGAGATTAAACAAAGCCATTAATGACGATTCAACATTGTCAAAAGATTTTTCTAATGGTCCATTCTCATGATAAAACAATGTTCAGTAACAAAGATAAAGTCATTATAACTCATTAATGGTTTTTATGTTTGATACATGGTATATCAAATGACGTATCTATGGGATAAAATATTTAGAAATCACCTACATAAGTGTGAAGTGTAAGGCGCTTCAAGGAGAATTCAGTAGGGCCAGTTCTCTAAGAACAAAGTAACCGATATGTGTTCATGGTTGAAACGAACAAAACAATTAGAAACAAAAACAATTCAAGGTTTGGTTGTGTGACTTATGGTGTCTAGATATACACCAATACTGGATGGTTCAAAGATATCAAATCTACCGTTTGATTGAGTATATCCAACATATGTTTGCTACGGAAAGTTAAAACGGAAACCTTCTTATCCAGATGCGATTAACATTTACTTGCGAATCACACAGTTTTTCATCCATATGTTTTTAAAAGATAGTAATTCCCTATTTATGTAGGGTATTGTTTTGTTTTAAAGGTGTGAATAAGAAATGAAGGATTATGACCCTCCTGAAGGTTCTCACTTTGTCGGAGGGTTGTTACCTTTATGAAAGGTTGTGTTCAATCTAAAGGATTGTGACCGTTTAAGAGGTTGTGCCTTTTCCAAACTGTTGTGACCTTTATGGAAGGTTATATTCTTTCTTAAGAGTTGTAACCTTTACCCTTTGTTGTCTATAAATAGAGAGGTTGTCTCTCATTTTTCAGCATTGAGTTATTCCCTTTTTTCATACATTTCTTACAAAATGAAACCGATCAATCATTTTTGTATGTGTGATTCATTGCTGTCATTTTGAGTTCGTTGAAATTATTGAAGTTTAAGGTATCGATACTTCTTAAATGGTCTTGGGAGTAATAAATCTGCAACCTTGGTACTTGAGGGGATTAAATTTCTTAAAGACACACAGTAATTCTGTGGATTCGGATAGTTCTTTGTGTTTTTTCTTTCATCTTTTATTATTTTTCTGGTTTTCTAATCTAAATACAAGAGGTAACAAATATTTTTCTTGACTTCTTTTACTACTACTAAATCTAGTATTCTAAGTGCACATTACTAGCGTTGAGTGTCTCTCTAACACCAGTGTTTTGGGTATCAATACACTGGTTATTGAGATCATTCCATCTTGTGAGGTTATATTCCAAATCAAACCTTGGATATTAGAGGGGAATAATTTTCTTAAGGGGACACTGTGCATCCATTGTGCTTAATCTTCTTTTTGTTTCTCTAGATTCTGTTATGTGTTAAAAATTTTACATTTGTAAATTAATTTCTATGTTTTTATTTTTCACTGGTTCATTAAACTTTGGTAACTTTGTGTTTCTGCAAAATTTGTTCGAATCAATAAGATTCTTTAACCATGGACTAACAATAATTCTTCTTGAAAAAAAAAATATTTCGTATATTTTTCTAATCTGTTTCTGATTTTAGTTTCTCTACTAGTTTTAATTTTCTAGTTGTGAAACTGTTTTTAATCTTTGTTTTGTCTTACCAAGTTCTTCAAATGTTGGTTCTAAGTATTTTAGGAATACAAGATGAACATCGATTGTAAGAAACTTATAATATTGTTGGTATTTCTTGTATTCTATTGATTGAGTGAATCTGATCATGAAAGTATAAGATAAATGCATTACTACTCCATAATTCGTATCTTTGTTTAGCAAGGTCAATGTGAGAATGTACCTAACATATTTGTGGTATTCTGATTAAATTTACACAAGGTAACCTTCTTTTTATTTATGTAAGGAGGACAATTGTTTCTAAATGTTAACAATTTTGATATTTATCATGTGTGTCTTTGGAAAAAGTTCTGCAAATCATATATTTTTTGAATGAATTTTTGTTGGTAAATAGTTGACTTTAGAATTCATTAATTTGAAGAATAAGATATAAACATTTTTGTTTGATAAAATAATATCTCAAAAATGTTATAGTTTGAAGACTATATGTAAAAAAAATATTTTTATGTGATGATGTAAGAATATGTTTTATTCTGTTTCGAGAAAAAAAAACTTTTGTAGTTTCGTTGTCACGACCCAAATCGGGGACGCGACTGGCACCCACATTTACCCTCCTATGTGAGCGAACCAACCAATTTAACCCTTAACATTTTAATACAATATCGACAAAAGAAATGCGGAAGACTTAACTCATTAATAAAAACAAATCAAAACTATTATTATTATCCCCAAATCCGGAAGTCATCATCACAAGAACATCTATCTCAATTTACTAATCTAAGAATGTCTAAAAAGCTAAAAACAAGTAAAAACTAGTCCATGCCGGAAGTTCAAGGCATGAAGACTTGAAGAAGAAGATCCAGTCCAAGCTAGACGCATTAGCTCACCCTGAATTTCCGATGGAGTGAAGACTGGCTTGATCTACTGCTGAGTCGAATTGACGGAACGTTTGCTGCATAACACAAATAACAAGAGAAAAACATAAAAGTAGGGGGTCAGTACAACCACACGTACTGAGTAGATATCATCGGTTAACTCAAAATAGGCGATAATACATATCAAGTAATATTATAAATCAACTATAAACTCAACATGTAGCAACAAGTAGTATAATCGTCAATAAATACCATCAAGTTCATCCATGAGGACTCAAGCCTCAATACCATACTCATTTGGGATTAAGTTCATTATGTTGAGTATATTAACATCTTTCGAGATTCATTATCTTTCTTCCTCTTGTGTCGGTACGTGACACTCCGATCCCCTACTACTATGTGTCGGTACGTGACACTCCGATCCCCTATATGTGTCGGAACGTGACACTCCGATCCCCTATATGTGTCGGAACGTGACACTCCGATCCCCTATATGTGTCGGTACGTGACACTCCGATCCCCTATATGTGTCGGAACGTGACACTCCGATCCCCTATATGTGTCGGAACGTGACACTCCGATCCCCTATATGTGTCGGAACGTGACACTCCGATCCCCTATATGTGTCGGTACGTGACACTCCGATCCCCTATATCTACGTGTCGGTTCGTGACACCCGTCCCACTAATACTATGTGTCGGAACGTGACACTCCGATCCACTAATTCTATGTGTCGGAACGTGACACTCCGATCCACTAATCTCATTATCCGTTCATCAAGCCTTCTCTATACCAAGGCATCATCAATCCCAATCACTTTAATTCATCAAGCCTTCTTTTATACCAGGCATTATCATTAATATCATAGATTAAGTTTCTTTCAAGATTTGGGATTCAATGGTTTTCATCATGCTTGTTTTATCAAAATCACATAATCATGTTCATGCAAGCATACAATTAAGCATATAGACAGGTTTACAATATCATCACACATATTATTCACTATTAAGAGTTCACTACGAGTATCGTAATATAAACCATAACCTACCTCCACCGAAGAATTGGAATCAACAAGAAATCTCCCAAGCTTTGTTACTTCTTCCTCTCGATCGATTTTCTCCTTCTCTTTCTGTTCTTTCTTTTTGTTTTATTCAAACCCTCTTTCCTTTACCCTAATTAATCATGTAATTAAGTGTGAAAAAGGACAATAAAACCCCACTAATTCACTTAAGGTTACCCCTTTTAACCCCTAAGTAATTAGACTTATTAATGTTACCCCTCAATCTTTATAATTAAGGAAAGAATAGTCAAAAACGACCCTTAAAACTTGTGGAGAAATCCTAAACTGTCTGGGACTGCGTGCCTGTGACGGGCCGTCGTGCCTGCGACGGTCCGTCACGCAGGTCGTCGCACTGCCCAAAGTCCTGTCGTCGCCACGGACACTGTGACGGTCCGTCACGCCTGTGACGGTCCGTCCTGCACGTCCGTCATGGCGGTCAAAACTCGTTTCTCGAACCAAATTCTCAAACGTTGAAGTGTTTTGCAACGGAAACTCACGACGGTTCGTCGTGGGTGTGACGGCACGTCCTGCAGGTCCGTCACAATTTACAGAGAGTCGATTTTCAGTACCAAATTTCAGAATTTTAAGTGTCATGGGACGAAACATCCATGACGGGCCGTCGTGACTACGACGGTCCGTCACTACTTCCGTCGTCCCAGCCAGTTTTTCCAGAATTTCAATCTGCTGCTCAAAACGACTAAACAGGTCGTTACAATAGATACCAATTTACCCATCGTTCGTCCCCGAACGATCAAAGAAGAAAAACAATGGCGAAAAGGAGTACCTGAATCTGTAAACAGATGTGGGTATTTTTCTTGCATATCTGCCTCCTTCTCCCAAGTAGCCTCTTCAACCGGTCGATTCTTCCATTGCACTTTGATGGATGCAATCTCCCTCGACCTCAGTTTGCGAACTTCTCTATCTAATATAGCAACCGGTTCCTCTTCATAAGTCAAGTTCTCATCCAACAAAACTGAATCCCAACGGATAATGTAGTTTCCATCTCCGTGGTATCTCTTCAACATGGATACATGAAACACCGGATGCACTCCGGACAGCCCTGGGGGCAAGGCTAATTCATAAGCCACCTCCCCTATTCTCTTAAGCACTTCAAATGGTCCAATATACCTTGGGCTTAACTTACCTCTTTTTCCAAACCGCATCACCCCTTTCATGGGCGAAACCTTCAACAAGACTTGTTCACCTTCCATGAACTCCAAGTCTCTAACCTTTCGGTCTGCATACTCCTTTTGTCTACTTTGAGCCGCCAAAAGCTTTTCTTGAATAGCTTTCACCTTCTCCATAGAATCTCTCAACAGATCAGTCCCCCAAGGTCTAACTTCAAAGGCATCAAACCAACCAATGGGAGATCTACACCTCCTCCCATACAATGCTTCAAATGGAGCCATATCAATACTGAAGTGATAGCTATTATTGTATGAAAATTCTGCCAAGGGTAAGAAGCTATCCCAATGGCCACCAACTCTATCACACACGCGCGAAGCATATCCTCCAACACTTGAATCGTTCGCTCAGACTGACCATCGGTCTGAGGATGAAACGCAGTACTAAGGTCCAACCTAGTACCTAATTCAGCATGTAAGGTTCTCCAAAACTTAGAAGTAAACTGCGTACCTCTATCAGATATGATTGAGAGTGGAACCCCATGCAATCGAACGATCTCTGAGATGTAGATTTTTGCTAACTTCTCTGCATTGTAAGTCACCTTGACAGGAATGAAGTGAGCAGACTTAGTTAACCTATCAACAATCACCCAAATAGAGTCATACTTACCCAATGTCTTGGGAAGACCAACCACGAAGTCCATCGCGATTCTCTCCCACTTCCATTCAGGAATGGGCATTCTCTGAAGTGTTCCTCCGGGCCTTTGGTGTTCATACTTTACTTGTTGACAATTTGGACACTTGGCAACAACTCAACAATATCTCGCTTCATTCTACTCCACCAGAAGTGTTGCTTTAGGTCGCGATACATCTTGGTTGCACCAGGATGTATAGAATATCCGGAACTATGAGCTTCTGTCAGAATAGTAGCGATCAATTCATCGATGCGGGGTACACATACCCTTCCTTTAATCCTCAGAACACCTTCCCCATCGATTATTGCTTCCTTAGCCTCTCCTTGCACACTTTATCTCGAATTCGCCTTAGTTTCTCATCATCAAACTGTTTCCCCTTAATCTGATCAAGAAAAGAGGATTTTGCCTCTACACAAGCTAACAGTCCTCCCTTCTCGTTTATTTCTAACCTCATAAGGTCATTAGCCAAAATCTGCACTTCTCTAGCCAATGGGCGTCTAGAAGCTTGCAAATGAGCTAGACTTCCCATGCTTCCGGCCTTTCTACTCAAGGCATCTGCCACAACATTCGCCTTCCCCGGATGATACAAGATAGTGATGTCGTAGTCCTTCAGTAGTTCCATCCATCTCCTCTGTCTCAAGTTTAAGTCTTTCTGAGTGAATACATACTGTAGACTACGATGGTCCGTATAGACCTCACACTTAACCCCATATAAGTAATGTCTCCATTGCTTTAGTGCAAACACTACCGCGGCCAATTCCAAGTCATGAGTTTGATAGTTACGTTCATGCACTTTTAATTGTCTTGAAGCATAAGCAATCACATTCTTCTCTTGCATTAGCACTGCACCCAACCCAGAATAGGATGCATCACAGTAAACAATGAAGTCTTTACCCTCTATTGGCAAGGTAAGAATTGGTGCGGTAGTCAACAAAGTCTTAAGCTTCTGAAAGCTTTCCTCACACTCATCCGACCATACAAATGGGACGTTTTGCTTAGTCAAGTTCGTCAATTGGGAAGCAATGGAAGAGAATCCCTTGACGAATCGGCGGTAGTAGTACTAGCTAACCCCACAAAACTCCTTATTTCTGACACGTTTGTAGGTCTTACCCAATTTTTCACTGTCTCAATCTTGGATGGATCCACCATCACTCCATCCTTAGAAACCACGTGCCCCAAGAAGGACACTGAATCTAGCCAAAACTCACACTTGGAGAATTTCGCATAAAGCTTTTTCTTCCTTAGCAACTCTAACACCATTCTCAAATGCTCCTCATGTTCCTTCTTACTCTTGGAGTATATCAGTATATCATCAATAAACACGATCACAAAGAGGTCCAAGTATGGCTTGAAAATCCCGTTCATCAAGCTCATGAAGGCAGCAGGGGCATTCGTAAGACCAAATGACATTACCACAAATTCATAATGCCCATACCTAGTTCGAAAAGCAGTCTTTGGCACATCTTTGCTCGTATTTTCAATTGGTGATAACCGGACCTCAAGTCAATCTTTGAGAAGACACAAGCACCTTGTAACTGATCGAAC
Source organism: Solanum peruvianum (assembly GCA_027705065.1). Taxonomy (NCBI): domain Eukaryota; kingdom Viridiplantae; phylum Streptophyta; class Magnoliopsida; order Solanales; family Solanaceae; genus Solanum; species Solanum peruvianum. Next base: position 50,662,568 of record JAKWJD010001759.1, read on the forward strand.
AAGTCATCAATGCGAGGAATGGGGTACTTGTTCTTAATAGTTACTTTGTTCAACTGTCGGTAATCTATGCACATTCGGAAACTCCCATCCTTCTTCTTCACAAATAGCACCGGAGCACCCCAAGGAGATGCACTTGGTCTAATGAAGCCTTTGCTCAACATCTCTTGAAGTTGTGCCTTTAACTCTCTTAACTCTGCGGGAGCCATTCTATACGGGGGTATAGAAAGGGGCAAGTACCGGGTTCCAAATCAATGCAGAAGTCTATATCCCTATCTGGTGGCATACCGGGAAGATCTACAGGGAACACGTCCAAAAACTCACAGACCCTGAAACCGACTCGATCGAAGGTACTTGGGTAGTGTCATCCTTGAGATGTGCCAAGAAAGCTAGACAACCCTTACTAACCATCTTCTGAGCACGAATAAAGGAGATGATACGCACCGGATTGGGAGTGTAGTCACCCTCCCACACTAACGGATCTGCCCCAGGCTTGGCTAACGTTACCGTTTTAGCATTACAATCCAAAATCGCAAAGTTTGGAAAAGCCAAGTCATACCCAGAATTACGTCAAAGTCACCCATTTCTAAAATAACCAAGTCTACATAAGTGTTGCTCCCCACAAAATTCACCAAACAAGACCTATACACTTTTTCGACTATCACAGACTCACCCACCGGAGTAGAAACACGAATAGGCATGTCAAGTAATTCACAATGTAAATTTAGACCATTAGCAAATGAGGAAGATACATATGAAAACGTGGAGCAAGGGTCAAATAATACAGATGCCATGCAATCACAAACCAAGAGATTACCTGTGATAACAGCATCAGACGCCTCCGCTTCAGACCTCCCAGGGAAAGCATAACAATGGGCCCTATCATTCGTCTGTCCGTTGCCCCTACCATGTTGTGTAGTAGTGGCTTCGTTTTGCCCATCACCTCTGCCGTTTTGGTGACCGCCATTACCTTGACCACCACGTCCCACAGAAAAACGGCCTCTACCATGACCACCCTACCTCTAGCTAGTGGGGCTCTGTAACTCTGTTTTGGACAATTCCTCCTAATATGTCCAATCTCCCCACATCCATAGCACTCTCTGGAGTCAGGCATAGGTCTCTCGGAGTAGTGTTGACCGTTCTGAGGCGGACCCCCAACTACAGTCTGTAGTGAAGACTGAATTGGTCGATTTGAGTGACCTCCGGAGTTCTGTCCTCTAGAATAAGAACCATTAAACTCACCTCCCCTTCGAAATCTCTTTGATGTCGATGTCGTGGTGAAGTCATCTGGCTTCACTCCTTCCACCTCTATCACAAAGTCTACCACCTCTTGGAAGGATGTTGCTGTTGCCGCTATCTGTAAGGCTGAAATCCGCAATTCTGACCTCAACCCCTTCACAAAACGGCGGATCCGTTCTTGTGGACTGAAACAGAGTTGGGTGGCGTATCTGGATAGTGCGCGAAATTTAGCCTCGTATGCATTAACCGTCATTCTACCTTGCTCCAGACTCAAGAATTCATCCCTCTTTCTATCTCTCAAAGTCCTTGGGATGTATTTCTCCATGAATAGGGTAGAGAATGATTCCCAAGTCATAGGTGGTGCCTCTGTTGGTTGACACTCAACATGTGAACGCCACCACATTTTGGCGTTACCTTGGAACTGATAGCTCACGAACTCGACACCAAACCTCTCTACTATCCCCATCTTGTGTAGTAGCTCATGACAGTCAACCAGAAAATCATAAGCATCCTCAGATTCTGCACCCTTGAAGACTGGAGGTTTCAATTTCAAGAACTTACTAAAAAGTTCGTGTTGATCGTTTGTCATAATAGGCCCAGTAGTCAGACGTGGAAAGGTGCCTATTCCCAATGTTGCATCCATGCGGGGAGCCATAGTAGCCGCATGTCGTATTTCTGAAACCGGAGGTGTTGGTGCGAAACCACTGGAGGTGCTTGACCCTGATCAGACAACCCGCTAAGATAAGCAAGTACTTGGTTGATCATCTCTGGGGTAGGTTGGGGTGGCATTTCCTCATTCTGCCCTTGTTCGGTTTCCCTTCCTCACCCTCTCTTACTGCATCCTCAGTCGGTGGAGGAGTCACCGCCCTAGTATCAGATGGGCTAGGGGCTCGTCCTCTTCCTCTAGAGGACGTCCTCCCACGACCTCTCCCACGGCCTCTTGCCGCTGTTCCTCCTCGAGCCACAGCCCCAGTGGCTGGCTCAGTAGTTTCATGTCTTTCCGTTGTCGCTGCTCGTGCGGTCGTTGCTCTAGTTCTAACCATCTGCGAAATAGAATGAAGATGGTCAGATACCAATTTGTATCACCTAGATACCAATTGGACTCAAGTAGTAGCACGAAAGAAAGAATGAAAGAATGGAATTTTCCTAAAGTCTTATAGCCTCTCAAGGAAAAGTAAAGGAGTCCCCCTACCGTTCCTTAAGACTCTACTAGACCTGTTCTTGTGTGATGAGACCAATGAACCTAATGCTCTGATACCAAGTTTGTCACGACCCAAATCGGGGACGCGACTGGCACCCACATTTACCCTCCTATGTGACGCGAACCAACCAATTTAACCTTAACATTTAATACAATATCGACAAAAGAAATGCGGAAGACTTAACTCATTAATAAAACAATCAAAAACTATTATTATTATCCCCAAAATCCGGAAGTCATCATCACAAGAACATCTATCTCAATTTACTAATCTAAGAATGTCTAAAAAGCTAAAAACAAGTAAAAACTAGTCCATGCCGGAAGTTCAAGGCATCAAGACTTGAAGAAGAAGATCCAGTCCAAGCTAGACGCATTAGCTCACCCTGAATTTCCGATGGAGTGAAGACTGGCTTGATCTACTGCTGAGTCGAAGTTGACGGAACGTTTGCTGCATAACACAAATAACAAGAGAAAAACATAAAAGTAGGGGTCAGTACAACCACACGTACTGAGTAGATATCATCGGTTAACTCAAAATAGGCGATAATACATATCAAGTAATATTATAATCAACTATAAACTCAACATGTAGCAACAAGTAGTATAATCGTCAATAAATACCATCAAGTTCATCCATGAGGACTCAAGCCTCAATACCATACTCATTTGGGGATTAAGTTCATTATGTTGAGTATATTAACATCTTTCGAGATTCATTATCTTTCTTCCTCTTGTGTCGGTACGTGACACTCCGATCCCCTACTACTATTGTCGGTACGTGACACTCCGATCCCCTATATGTGTCGGAACGTGACACTCCGATCCCCTATATGTGTCGGAACGTGACACTCCGATCCCCTATATGTGTCGGTACGTGACACTCCGATCCCCTATATGTGTCGGAACGTGACACTCCGATCCCCTATATGTGTCGGAACGTGACACTCCGATCCCCTATATGTGTCGGAACGTGACACTCCGATCCCCTATATGTGTCGGTACGTGACACTCTGATCCCCTACATCTACGTGTCGGTTCGTGACACCCGTCCCACTAATACTATGTGTCGGAACGTGACACTCCGATCCACTAATTCTATGTGTCGGAACGTGACACTCCGATCCACTAATCTCATTATATCCGTTCATCAAGCCTTCTCTATACCAAGGCATCATCAATCCCAATCACTTTATTCATCAAGCCTTCTTTTATACCAAGGCATTATCATTAATATCATAGATTAAAGTTTCTTTCAAGATTTGGGATTCAATGGTTTTCATCATGCTTGTTTTATCAAAATCACATAATCATGTTCATGCAAGCATACAATTAAACATATAGACAGGTTTACAATATCATCAACACATATTATTCACTATAAGAGTTCACTACGAGTATCGTAATATAAACCATAACCTACCTCCACCGAAGAATTGGAATCAACAAGAAATCTCCCAAGCTTTGTTACTCTCCTCTCGATCGATTTCTCCTTCTCTTTCTGTTCTTTCTCTTTTGTTTTATTCAAACCCTCTTTCCTTTACCCTAATTAATCATGTAATTAAGTGTGAAAAGGACAATAAAAAACCCCACTAATTCACTTAAGGTTACCCATTTTAACCCCTAAGTAATTAGACTTATTAATGTTACCCCTCAATCTTTATAATTAAGGAAAGAATAGTCAAAAACGACCCTTAAACGTGTGTGAGAAATCCTAAACTGTCTGGGACTGCGTGACCTGTGACGGGCCGTCGTGCCTGCGACGGTCCATCACGCAGGTCGTCGCACTGCCCAAAGTCCTATCGTCGCCACGGACACTGTGACGGTCCGTCACGCCTGTGACGGTCCGTCCTGCACGTCCGTCATGGCGGTCAGAAACTCGTTTCTCGAACCAAATTCTCAAACGTTGAAGTGTTTTGCAACGGAAACTCACGACGGTTCGTCGTGGGTGTGACGGCACGTCCTGCAGGTCCGTCACAATTTATAGAGAGTCGATTTTCAGTACCAAATTTCAGAATTTTAAGTGTCATGGGACGAAACATCCATGACGGGCCGTCGTGACTACGACGGTCCGTCACTACTTCCGTCGTCCCAGCCAGTTTTTCCAGAATTTCAATCTGCTGCTCAAAACGACTAAACAGGTCGTTACATTCGTACTCCTTTTGAATTTAATTATGTCTAATTGGTATGGACTAAAATCTTTTGTAGTTTTCTAATATGAATAAATTGGACTATACAATAGATTTGAAAAATATGAAAACTTCACTTACTAAGTGTGTGTTGTAATTTTGATTTTCTATAAACTTAACTGCTATATAAAAACGATCTTAATACGAAGTGGTATATGTACTTGTGATAAAGAAAAATGACTAGTGACTTAAAGTTTGTGAGTTTGTGCCTCTATGTAATTAACGTTGACACTATTTAAAGATTGTCAAAGAAAATGGAAACTCTATAATTTTTTCGTAGAATAATAATTTCAAAAAATGTTTCATACTGCCAATGACATTTTGAATATCTGGGAAAATAAGTGGAAAACTATTTTCAAATACATGGAAAATATTTTTGAGATTACATTTAAAATATGGGGGTTCTTTTGTATGATAAAGATAAAAGTAGACTTGGTTTCTAATTTAATTTTGGAGCAAAAAGTATGAAATTCAGTGATACTTTTGTATTATGTTAGACCCACAAAATTTTTGGAGTATTTTCGGTATTGTGGTTGTTGAGTTTCTCTATTTCTAGTATATGGTGTGAGTAATATGAAACTACCAAATTATATATATACTTGTTAAAATTAATTATATTCTTTTATGAAAAGTGTCACTTAAAATGTTGTTATTTTTCACAAAAAGATGTCTATTATATTAAAAGTATTTTCATAGACATGAATAATAACAATCAAATTGAAACTTATGGAAAGGTCATTCTGAAAAGGACATTTGACAAGGTGATGACTCTAAACAATGTTTGTATCACACAAAGTTTAAGAAGTTGGCACAAAATATTTGTGAGAAAAAACTACCTGTAGAGATCTTTTCAAACTCAATATTTTTATTTTTTCTACTTGCTTCAATTAAAGTGATTGTATCATGACCACTTGATACATGTCAATTACAAAACCTTGTAAGAAAAACTGATCAATATTGAAGGTTTATCTAACTTGGAGTGCAATAAATAAAAATGTCAAATTTTTGTGGAATCTAAGTATGCTTAACATTCTTAAAAATCTGTTGAAATGAATCCTAATCCCTTAAATTTGATTTACGACTACATTTGTGATATGAAGTCAACACAATCTCATGGTTGGAAAGAGTATCTCGTTACTTATATTGACAATTGCATTAGAAAGGACTATTTCTATTTGCTGAATGATAAGAATGAAGCAATATAAACATCTAGACAATATAATTATAAAGTTGAAAATCAGTTGGAAAAAAAAGTGATAGGGATGGTGAGTATAAATATCACTTGGCAGAAATATGTCTGAAAAATGAAATTATTCATCGAACTGCTCCCTATTATCCTATATTTAATAAAAAAAATCAAAATTTGGAGAAAATGATTCCTAAATTACTTATAAGTTCAGGTTTACCACAAAGCTATTGTGGAGGAACTATCCTTACTACAAAAAGGAATGACAAAAAGCTGTCTTTTCATAAAGAAAGCACATAAAAGTTTTGTTTGTTTAGGGCACAATCTATTTCATATTAGAAATGAAAAAAAAAAAATCAAACATAAATATTTCAAAGTGTGGGGGTTTCTAACCAAAGTCCATGTTCCTATTCATAAAAGGATTAAAATAAGACCTAAGACTATGGACTGTAAACTTAGACTTAAATAGTCTAGTAAAAGGTCTAAACGACCTTTGGAAGAAAAAAAGAAGAATGTATGTAATAAAGAGATTAAGAGGTGTATCAAATGTTAATGAACATCTATTTCCTTCGAATATGATTTTTTAACATTTCATGTGTCTTCTGTAGACTCCTACTTTTGTATTATGGTGTCAATAGTGAGATTGATTCAATCTTGAGCAATCTTATTTGAAGTTGGTTGATCTTTCTTTAGGAAATTGTTATACTGTTGGTATTTCTTGTATTCTACTCATTTGAGAGAAGCCAATTATAGAAGTAGAAGATTAATGAATTACTTCTCCAGAATTCGGTGCTTTGTTTAGCATGGTCGAAGTGAGAATGTACAGAAAATAAATTTGTTGGTATTTCGGTTAAAGATTACATCAGGTAAACCCCTTATTATTTTGTCGAAGGAGGAAAATAGTTTGTAAGAGTTAACAACTTTGATTTTTGTATGATGTGTATTATTGGAAAAATATTTGCAAATCATATGTTGTGGAATGAATTTTGCTTGACAAATAGTGTTGCCTTTAAAATTCTTTTGTTTGCAAAATGAGAGATGCACATTTTTGTTTGATAAAATAGTATGTCAAAATTATGTAGTTGGAAGGTATTGAAAAGAAAAATATTTAGATGTGATCAAGAATATGTTTAATTTTGTTTCGATGCTAAAAAACTTTTGAAGTTTTGTACTCCATGTGAAATTTGATTTTGTCTGCTTTTTGTAGACTAAAAACTTTTGTAGTTTCTACTCTGGATTAATCAGCCTATGCAATAGGTTAATACAAAAACTTTACATAATAAGTCAATGTTATAGTTTGGAGTTTCTATAAAGTTCACTATTATATAGAAACAAATTGTAATTTTTTAGTTTTTATTGTTAGTATTCTAAATAGTATGTGGTATGCCTATTTGTGATAGAGGAAAATATACAAGTGACTTAGAGTTTGGGATTTTGTGCCTCTACGGAATGAACTTTGACACTATGTAAATATTTTCAAAGAGAATAGAAGCAATATAATTCTTTTGTAGAATAATATTTCCAAAAGAGGTTTTATACTGCCAATGACATTTTGATTGTCTGGAAAAATATGTGAAAAAGCTATTTTCATATACTTGAAAAATATTTTTGAGATCACATTTAAAATATGGGGGTTGTTTGCTTATTATAAAGATAAAATTAGATATATGGTATAACTAGTATGAAGCTACCAAATTATATGTATACTTGTTCAAAATGATTGACTTCTTTTATAAAAAAGTGTCACTTCAAATGTTGTGATTTTTCTTGTAAACATAAGTCTACTTAATGTAATTATTTGTTTAGATATGAATATTGGTGAATAGTCATTTTTCATATTTTGTAAAAAAAGTATTTGTACTACATTGTCTTTATTGGACCGGATGAAACTTTGTTCATGGGTAGTTCTATAACAATCAAATTGATAGTTATGGAAATATCCTTTTGAAAAAGACATTAGACAAGGTGTGGACTCTAAACAATGTTTGTATCACATAAAATTGTAATAAGTTGGAACAAAATATTTGTGAGAAAAAGCTATATCGTGGAAAACTTTTCAAACTTAATATTTTTATTTGTTCTTATTTGCTTTAGTCAAACCGTTTGTGACATGAACACTTGGGACATGTCAATCACAAAAGCTTGTAAGAAAAACTGATCAACATAGAAGTTTTGTCTAACTTTGGGTGAAATAAATAATTAATGTCAAGTTTATGTGGAATCTAAGTATGTTAAGCATTCCTATAAATCTGTTGAAAGAAATTCTAATACCTTAGAATTCATTTACAATGACATTTGTGATGTGGAGTCAACACCATCTTGTGGTGGAAAAAGTATCTCATAACTTTTGTTGACAATTGCATTAGAAACGACTATGTCCATTTCCTGAATTGTAAGGATAAAGCAATATAAATGTCTAAACAATATAATATCAAAGTTTAAAATTAGTTTGGAAAAACATTATATGTAATACGGATGGAGAGTACAAATCTCATTTTTTCAGAATTATGTTTCAAAAGTGGAATTATTCTTAAAACTATTGCCCTATTAATCTAATGGAAAAAATGAACTTTGACGGAAGTACTTATAAGTTCTGGTTTACCACAAAACTTGTGTAGAGGAACCATCCTTATTGCAAAATGGAACAACAATTTTTTTTGTATTTTCCTAATGAAATCAATAAAAAAAAATTGTTTGTTCAGGACACAATCTATTCCATATGATAAATGGAAAGGAAGAATCCAACTTGAAATATTTCAAAGTGTGGGGGTGTCTAGCAAAAGTCCAAGTTCCAATTCCTAAAAGGATTGAAACAGGACCTAAGACTGTGGAATGTAAAAGTACACTTGTGTAGTCTAGTAAAAGACCTAAACAAACGTGGAAAGAACAAAATTAGAATGTACTTAATTAAGAGATTTAGAAGCGTAGTAAATGTCAAGGGACATATACTTCCTTCGTATATGATTTTGTAACATTTCTTGTGTCTTATGCAGACTCATCCTTTTGGACAGATGGTGTCAATAGTGAGATTGATTCAATGTTGAGCGATCCTATTGAAAGTTGGTTGATCTTCCTCCAGGGAAAATTTTTTTGTGTTCAAAGTGAATCATCAAAAGGAAATGAAAGTAGATGAAGCTGTTTACAAATATAAGTCAAGACTTTTTGACAAAGATTTTATACCAAAACAAGGCCTTAATCTTTTCGATACATACTCACCAATAACTGGAATTACATTAATTTGATGTTAATTGTATTAGTTGTGGTATTATGACATCCAAATTCATCAAATGAATAATAAATCTCTTAAATGAAGAATTGGAGGAAGAAATTTACATGGAATATCCATAGGATTTTTGTGGTTCCTAGTAAATATAAAAAAGTCTGGGAACTTGTTAAGTCACATAATGTACTATAACAAGCACCCAAGAAGTGATATAAGAAATTTGACCAAACTATGTTGGCAAATGGATTTAAGAATGATGGAAGTGATAAATGTGTTCATATTAAAATCACAAGGTCATTTTTTATTTTGTATATTGGTGATATGTTGATCATCAATAGAGACACTAATGACATAAATGCTACTAAATGTATGCTAGAAAGCAAGTTTGGAATGAAAAATCTTGGAGTTGCTGATTCGATATTAGGTATAAGAATCCTTAGAACTCCATAATGTTTAACATTTTCACAATTTCATTGCATTAAAAAGGTAATTGAATAGTTCAAATATTTTGATGTCAATATTTTCAAGTCTCCAATAAATGTGAGCTTTGTATTTCAAAAGTGTGAAAGCGAAAGTGACTCACAATTGGATTGTGCTAGAGCATTGTGAAGTATGATGTATATGATGAAGTGTGCACAATCAAACATAAAATTTACTATTAATAAACTGAGTCGGTTCACAAGTGATGTCAATCAAACTCATTAGATGACAATAATAGAGTTTTGGAGTATTTAAAAAATACTTAAGACTATGCCTTGCATTATAGCAATATCCGAAAGTATATAGTGAAGCAAATTTGATCACCAGACAAATGAAATAAAATCCACAAGTGGATATATATTTACTCTTGGTAGAGGAGCAGTCTCTTGAAAATATATTAAAAGAGACGTGTATCGCTAGATCTACAATGATATTTGAGCTAGATGCTCAAGATAACATCGGTGAATAAGTTCAAAGATTTCGGAATTTCTTGATAGATATTCTTTTTTGGCCCAAACCATTGGCATTAGTATGCATAAACTTTGATAGTCAAGATGCAATATGTAGGGCATGGAGCATGATGTATAACGGAAAGTCTTGTAATATAGGACATATATATGATACCGTTAGAAAACTACTATTTAGTTGAATTATTAGAATTGACTATGTAAAGTCAAAGGATAATGTGTCAGATCCACTTACATAAAGGCCTTATTAGATAGAAAATTTTAAGATCATCTAAGGGAATGGGTTTACGTTAGGACAAGTAATTATGATGGTAACTCTATCTAGTAGACTGGAGACTCTAAGAGCTAGATTCAAGAAGAAAAATAAAGTTAAGAATTAAGGTTTGACATTGTTAACCAATTCAATAAATTCTCATGATGAAGACAGTACTCATGAACAAGGATACAATATTAAGTCTTGTTAGTAAGTTAATAAATCTTAATGTTTTTAATGATTTTCTATGTTTGGAAGAGTTGACCAAGCAGTGTATCTACATTTTAACACGGTTAGTAATCACAAAGAAGCCGCTTCAAAGAGAATTACTGTCAAAAGCCAATTATTTATATACTCATGAAACCAGGAGGTGTTCATGTCTTGTAACACCTTGAAAATGTAAGACTCATTGTATAGCCTAACATAGGTGTCAGAAAGTCTAAACACTGTTTCTAAGTCCATATTTAATGAATAGAAGTGATTTAGGAAATTTAAGAACCAAAACGCCTGGGAAGTTGGTTCAAAGGGATGATAGTGTGCCTTAGCTTACATGACTATTTTTTAGGAGTCAGATTTGTGCGAACGTTGATGGAAAGGAAACTAATGAGTGTTTGAGTTCTTCCATGGTTAAAACATCCGGGTACGACTCCCTAAGGCCCAACCAAGGGCCCTTGAGGAGGACCCTTGCAGTTTTATGTGGCACTGCCTGGCAGTGTGTACCAATTGGATAGACGACGGCCCGTGTGTGGATCAACACGGTTTCGATGCCACTGTCGTCTCACACTTAGGATGGTGGTAAAGGTCCTTCACCTGCACAGTGCCTGGAATCATCAACAGAGTGTAGAGGTGCAGGCAACGGTTCGTGTGTGGATCAGCGAGACGTCGATGCCACCTTCGTCCCACACTTAGAAAATTGGAGAAATGCCTCGCTTGCACGATTCTCTGACCTAAATAATGGATTTACAACACAAATCATTGGTGGACCAACAGTCTGTCTATCGAGGTCTCATCGATGAGGTTTGCCGATTCCTACAAGTTTTCAATTAAGTTCATTTAATTAATTAAGTCGTTTAGGGTTAGTTGGGGAATAAAGAGAGACTAATTAAGTTTATTAAGTCCTGCTATAAATACCCTCAACCCTCATTAATCAAAACATAACTCTTAAATAAACCCTCTTAGTTCTGTCTTCTTTCTCTATCTAACTGGAAGACTCCATAGAAGATTAGCTTGGAAGGTTAATTGGGGGATGGAAAAAGGTGGATTCTTCATCAAATTGTTGAGAAACATTAAGGTATTTGTTCTATTAACCTTTGAGATCCTTTTTTCAAAAGATTCCTTCAAAATAGATTTCAAAAAGTTGTGTGTTCTTATGACTTCATTCAATTAAGAAATTGAAGTTATGGATGGAGTTATTAATGAATTATTATGGTTATATTGAGTATATTAACATGTAATTCAACTTTTTTATAGTAATTGTTGATAGTTTGGTCTAAATTGAAGAGTATGATTTTGTATCCCTAACCCTAGGTAGTGATCTAAACCTATACTGTATCGTGATCGTTCAATATGGTTGTTAATTATATTAATATCATGTGGTGATATTATGATTAAATTAAAATGTTTTATAGGTCTATCATGCTTGTTCTTGCCAGGAGATTTAGGGTTATGAATTATAATGTGAAATTAGCCTATGTACATTGTCTCATGTTGTGATCTTAAGATGAATTGTGTTATAGAGATGAAATTGGCCTTGTTATCGTATTGGTTATCATTGTGTGATGATGTTACTCCCCAAGTTAGCTTGAGTTAGGGGTTGATGGTAAGACCTTGATAATAGACTATAAATAAGACTTACTAAGTCTTAGAATCTCTATCTTTACTTCCAATTGTGATTAATTGTTTTTAAGTCATGATATTATATTGGAATATGTCATATACTAGGATTATAGGGTGGTATGATGTTGAATTTAAATGTTTTGACTATGTTGTGAGATTTATTAAAGTTTATGTGCTATAAGGATGGTGAAAAGTATCAATGAGCCTTAATATGTTATAGAATGCTAAAGTGTTAACCTCATTAATATGAATTTTGATGAAAGTACTTATACTCATATAATTCTTATTGAGCTATTGATGATGATGATGATTATACAAGGGGTAGACCCTATGGCCTAAGTTAAGTTATGATTGATAATTAAAGTCTTAAAGACATTTCAAAAAGGGACTCTAGCTTAGCACCAAGTGAACTAGATAGAGAAGTGTCCTTTCCCACATAGGGAAGGTAGGAAAACTACATTACTCTTGATATTGGAGACTATAATGCATGGAGTAAAAGAGGGTCCTAACTAAATCTCCTAGTTCTTGAACTATGGTGTCCCCATAGGAATACTAGCTAGTGGATTCACTTAGTTCCTATGTTTAATGTTTTTGTACTACCTTGGCAAGTATTCAGCCTTCTTTTGGTGTGGGGTTTTATGACACCGGATTCCAGACTAGCTAATGTGGTCTATGTCGGTTCAGGCAAGATGTTCCCAAAAGGTAAAATGAATTAAAGGATTTGAACCCTAACTTGGATAACCTAAGGGGTCTAGCGTAGTTTAGGTAAGGGGTATGGGACTCTACCTAGACAACACTAGTTATCATTGAGGGGAGTCTTAGGAGGAGGTTCTAATATGTTTATGTTATGATAATATATGATGTATATATGATGACCATGACATATTGTTAATACTATATGTTGATTAGTTCATTTATGAATATTCCTTGGATTATAATGATAATATATGATGAAATGCAAGCCTAAATGTCATTATATGTAAAGTTGGACATTACTCATGTTTTGTTGTTGAGGATACATGATTGCGTAAGGTTATGGGGCTCTTCTTGGTCATTGCACTTGTTGACTTGATAAGGACTTGTGAGTAGTTGTCTTGCTTATTATGATATGTTTGACTCTTATTCATTAATGTGATATTATTCCTTGATGTTAGGGTTCTAGTAAATCATGTTTTCAAGTATGTTGGGATAAGCATTACTTGTTGAGATAGTAAGCATGTTTTGTTGGTTGATATGACTTACTTGACTTTACATTAGACCTCTAAAGGGGTAACTCGGCATGTTTTGATAAAAAGTCCCTTTTAGCATGTTTTGCTTGTGTATGTGCATAAGATTTTATAATTATTACATGTTAAGTACTAAACCCATTTTCTTTCCTTTTTCCCAAACATTTTAGGTTCTTGTCATTGAGGTGTTTTTGGAGGCGACATTATTGAAGGCTTGGATTCTTCCTTCCGTCCAAGTGGGGTAGGTCCTATACTTTGGAGGGCAATGCCATCTACTAGATTTGGATTTTGTTATGAGCTTATTGACTCTATCATTTCTTTCCTTGTTAATTGAATATTTTTATTTCGTATGACCCATACATGGTGTTGTTGAATTGATGTAAGGGCTATTCCCATGTTGTGATATCCTAATTGATTGTATGAGATGAGACAATCATTGAGACTATTTCTATATTCTTATATCTGTATGTACAATAAAAGTAGAAGGATATGTAACCTTCCTATAGAAAGGGTCTATGTATACTCGATACGAATATATATATATATTATGTGTATGTAGAGGTCTATGTAAACCTCCAAGTAGTGATAAAGTTTTAATTTTTTCCACATTTTCAACCTATGAATGTAATGACTTGAAACTAAGAGGCTAGTCTTAGTCATTCAAAAGGACGACGACGACGGTTATGCCTTGGGGGTAAATCCGGATGTGAAAAACTTTGTATCAGAGAATGAGGTGGAATATCATTGAGTTATGTTTCTCTCTCTACCACGTCTATCTAGGGTTGTATTCATAATTGTGAAGCACTCCACACTTATGAGTAGGAACCTATATGATGCTTAGGAATCACTCTCTTTCTTGGAAATCTTATATCGTGCAAATAGAGTATACTTATGGTGTGCTTTTGCATCTAATCCTATTATTGTGCTTATAGGAAGCATGAACACTCGAAGGAATACACCTCGAAGACTTGAGGAGGATGTTGCTAATACGGGAGCTCCTCCCCCTGATGACCAAGTGCCTCCACTTGAGGAAAATGTTAACGTTCATCAAGCCCCACTTAAACCTCCACCTATGAAAGAGGCGGAGATGAGGGATATTCTTGCTCAAATGGATCAAGCCATGACTACTCAAGCACAAGCCATGACGGTTCAAGCCAATCAGGATGTTGCTACCCGTCCTCATCAAACAAGTCACTACTGTGGCTTCCCGTCTAAGGGACTTCACTCGAATGAACCCTCCTATTTTATATGGGTCTAAGGTTGATGAAGACCCCCAAGAATTCCTCGATGAGTTCTACAAGGTACCATATGCTATGGGGGTGTATTCAAGTGAGAAGACCGAGTTAGCCTCACATCAACTCAAGTATGTGGCTCAAACTTGGTAAGTGCAATGGAGGGATAATAGGTCGTTGAGGGGTGGTCTGGTCACTTGGGAGATCTTTAAGGCGGCTTTTCTAGATTGGTTCTTCTCTAGAAAGATGAGGGAGGAGAAAGTAACGGATCATCAATCTACGTCAAGGAGGGAAAAGTGTCCATGAGTACTCTTTGGAATTCATTAAGTTATCCAAATGTGCTCCTTCTTTGGTCTCCGATCCTAGAGACCAAATGACACGTTTTGTGATGGGGGTGTCGGAGTACTTACAAGATGAGTGCCAAACATCCATGCTACATGACAACATGAACATTTCTAGTCTTATGGTTTATGTTAGAACGGTTGAGGAGGTAAGATCTAAGCAAAACAGTAGACATGCTAAGAGAGCAAGGTCATTGATGGAGGTTCTTCAAAGAATAGGCTTGAGATACAAGACAAGCCTGAATTTAGGAAGAGGGTTTCAAATCGTGTCCCTTCCAAATTCCTAAGAGCTAGTGGTGATAGGGTGTCTAACCCAAAATTCAAGAGGGGAAAATGTACTAATTCACCAAATGAGAAGCCAAATTGTGGAAAGTTTGGTAAAAATCACTATGGTGATTGCATTATGGGAACGGATAATTTTTTTAGTTGTGGCAAGCGTGGTCACAAGATGAGAGATTGTCCAAATTTTACAATTCAAGACAAGGGTAGTGGCCAAGCTTAAGCAAGTGGTTCTAGTAATGTTCCATGGAAGAACCGCATTTATGCTCTCCACTCTAGGGATGAGCAAGAGACCTCTGCCGATATGGTGACCGGTATGTTGAAAGTTTTCTCTCTTGATGTATATGCCTTACTTTATCCCGAGTCTACTTTATCATTTGTTACACCCCTAAAAGCTAAAAGGTTTGAAATTTTACCCAATATATTGCACGAGCCTTTTCTAGTATCTACTCCGGTGGGAGAGTTGGTTGTTGCTAAAAGATTCTATCTAAATTGTCCTATTTCATTGCCCAATAGAGTTTCTAATATAGATCTAGTTGAACTAGATATTCTTGATTTTGATATCATCTTGGGTATGGATTGGTTATATAATAGCTTTTCTACTATTGATTGTTATCAAGAGTTGTGAGGTTTAATTTCCCAAATGAACACGTTGTTGAGTGGAAGGGTTGGAATCCTATTCCTATAGGTCGCATCATATCATATCTAAAAGCATGTAAAATGATCTCAGAGGATTGTCTTTATCACATAGTAAGAGTCCAAGATTGGGATTCCAAAATTCCTCCTATTGGGTCGGTCCCCGAAGTGAGTGAATTTTTGGAGTTTTTTCCCAATTAACATCTTGGTATTCCTACCAAATGGGAAATCGATTTTGGTATCAATTTGATACCGAAAAAAATCCTATTTCAATCCCTTCATATCGGATGGCTCCGGCCGAATTGAAAGAATTGAAAGATCTACTCAAGGATTTACTAAATAAGGGTTTTATAAGGCCTAGTATATATCAATGGGGTGCTCTGGTGTTAATTGTCAAAAAGAAAGATGGGTAGTTGAGATTGTGTATAGACTACCATCAACTCAACAAAGTTACTATCAAGAATAAGTATCCTCTTACTCGGATTGATGATTTGTTTGATCAACTCCAAGGGTCGATTTACTTTTCAAAGATATATTTGAGGTCAGGGTATCACCAACTTAGGGTGAGAGGTAAAGATATCACAAAGAAGGCCTTTCGGACTAGGTATGGGCACTATGAGTTCTTGGGCACATCATTCTAGTGAGGTTGTTGAGCTAGACACAAGGAAAACGAAAGCGGTGAAAACTGGCCTAGACCATTGACTCCAACATACATTAGGAGTTTCTTGGGATTAGCGGGTTACTATCGGAGGTTTGTGGACGGGTTTGCTTCCATTGCGTCTCTTTTGACTACTTTGACCCAATTGTTGAAATATAGGCTTACTTTCGCTCTGGTGTTGACCTTACCGGAGGGTACAAAAGTTTTTGTGGTGTATTGTGATGCATCCCGAGTAGGCTTGCGGTGTGTGCTTATGGAACACAGGAAGGTGATATCTTATGCCTCTAGGAAACTAAAGGTACATGAGAGAAACTACCCCACTCATGACCTTGAATTAGCGGTCGTGGTGTTTGCTTTGAAAATTTTGAGGCATTACTTGTATGAGGTTTATGTTGATGCTTTTACCGATCATAAGAGTCTCCAACAGGTGTTTACCCAAAAGTATTTGAATCTCCGACAAAGAAGGTGGCTAGATTTGTTGAATGATTATGATATGAATGTCCTTTTTCACCCTGGCAAGGCTAATTTAGTCGCATATGCCCTAAGTCGAATAACTATGGGTAGTGTATTCCATCTTGACGAAGCCAAAAATGACCTAGCAAGGAAAGTACATAGATTCGCTAGGTTGGGGTGAGGCTGGAGAGTTCTCCGGATGGGGGTGCCATAGTTAATCATAACTCCAAGTCATCTTTAGTGTCTGAGTTGAAGTCCAACCAACACCTTGATTTAGCCTTAATGGAGTTAAAAGAATCGATTCTCGGCAAGTTGAATGAATCATTTTCTTTAGGGGTGGGGGATGGTGTGTTAACGTACCAAGGGAGATTATGTGTTCCCGATGTAGATGGGTTGAGGTATCGAATCCTAGAAGAAGAACATGGGTCCCGCCACTCAATTCATCAAGGGTCGACAAAAATGTACCATGACCTAAGGGAGATATATTTGTGGGAAGATGTAATAAGGGACAATATAGTTTGTCGCTAAGTTCCCAAATTGACAACAAGTAAAGGTCGAACACCTAAAGTCGGGTGTCATACTACAAGAGATCCAAATTCATACATGGAAATGGGAAGACATCAATATGCACTTTGTAGTAGGTTTACGTCGGACCCAAAAGTCCTATGATTCCAAATGGGTGGTTGTGGATCGATTGACTAAGTCCTCTCACTTTATTCCCGTCAAGTCTTCATATTCGGCGGATGATTATGCAAGAATCTTCCTAGATGAGATTGTGTGCCGCCATGACATTACATTATCCATCATATCGGATCGGGGCACACAATTCACATCTAGATTTTGCAGGCCGTTGATGCGCTCGAATTATACTTCCCTAAAGAAGTATAAGCGGTCATATAAAGTAAAGAACCCAATTTTTAGGTGGGGTTCGATCCCACAAGGCTAATGATTTAGACTAAAATTAAATCTACGATTATGTCTATTTAGTCAAGTCCTTTTCAAAAATAATTAATTGAATATAGAGGGGGGGGGGGTATGTGTAACAAAAATGTTTGATTATTTCTAAGTTAAGACAAATAGCAAGTTTATAACTTTAGTGTTTATCAAGTGATGAGAGAAACATGGGTGTAAGTTTTGCCCATGGTTCATAACGCAGTAATCCTCGCTAAAACAATCCTTTCCTAGTATCTTGCGTGCAAAGTGATAAGTTATGTATCCCTAATTCCTTGGTCTGGAAACTAGAGAATTTCACTTCGTACCTTGATCCGGCTACGTGTGTCGACTTTACTAAACCTTACCTTTACCTCATATTAAGCATCATATTCAATGTATGGCTAAGTTACTTCTTTGCACCAGTTGAAACTAGCCTATTAGATAGTGTATACTAAGTTGATAATTCTTTTTCTATAAAGTACCTCCTTGGAAATAGGGCATGTTCTAACGTGTACACTCGTTAAAATGACTTCTAAATGAAAGAATTCTAAATATATGCAATACCCTATTCTACAATTGTTATTTAGCTAATTTTACCTTGTTAATTATCCATGGTTCTAAGAATCTTTGTTGTAATTTTAGTTACCCATGCTAAGAATTACACAATTAATAATACTTAAACAAGAATCATGTACTTTCTTTAAAAAGTTTTTATGAAAACCTAAAAATACCACTTGAACTCACTAAAATATTGAAAGAAACGATTTCGGAAAATTCAAGTGTTTCCTAAAACCAAAGTCTTACTTCCAATAATACAGATATGAAAATTAGTTAAGTGTCTAACTTCAAAAATGAGGTTTTTAGTCCTATATATAATAATAAAGTATCAAAATAAAAAGAAGTTTGATTTAAGGGAAAAAATCTATCGAAAATGCGTCTCCTGTCGATTACCCTACTGACGGTCCGTCGATGGAACGATGGACCATCGACCACTTCTGTCCGTTTATACTTCAAATCTTTTTCAGCTTCCAATTTTCAACACTTTTTGTTACCATCAAGGACCAACAACACGGTCCATCAGTGGACCTATGGTGCGTCGATGGTCTCCGTTCCTCCATACTTAGTGGTTTCTTCAAGCCTGGTATTGGGACTACTTTTTATTACCACCGATGGTTAGCCATGACGGTCCGTCAATGGATCGATGGATCGTCACTCCATCTGTAGCCCCACACTTACTCATATTTCCCCGATTTGATTTCAGTTGATTGGACCTTTAGTCGCGATCATCACCTTTGGACCATCACAGGATCGACGGACCATCGGTGGCTCCGTAGGTCATCACTTTTGCAGATTTCAGCACAGTCTTCAACATTTTTTCTAGAGAGTTTTCTGGAAACACTAGGAAAAACAATTAAAACTACTACAAAAAGTCCTTAGACACACAATAAACTTAAGGAAAAAGCATTGGAAGTACTCTAAAACCACGGTACTCAACACCTTCAACTTAAATGTGTTGTTTATCATCAAGTGATGCACTATGACTCCCCATAACACATTTGTACAAAAGTATCTTCTTTTTAAGCTTTCACAATCATCTGTCTATCAATCCTGATTATTTTCATTATTTTTATGCATGATATCACTCTTAGTCTCATTCATGTCGATCACATTATAACACTGACTCACTACACACCGACACCCCTCATCTTTTATCTCTCACCAAGGTACCATTTTTCCAATATTGCAACTAGTGTTCTCACTTTAAAAACAACATCCTCCTTTTTCATACAGTGATTTAAATTTGAGTATAAGGATTACTTTTCAACTCTAGATCCCAGAACCAATTCACATCTAGTTGATACTTGTCACCATTGGCTTGACTATATTTTCACTACTTTATGTTCACCATATTAGACTCTCAGGATCCCGAGGAATTTTATGGCTTGTAAAGTAGGCTCATGTTAAGGTAGGGTACATTTGGATGTATTTTAGTGACATGTTGCCCTCCTTGTCATAATTGCTAAGTGTCCTGCCTTGTCATTGTTTATTACGCCCTACTCTTCATCTTCTAATATATTTTGCCTTTCTTTTCTCCTTTTTTTTCCTTTTGTGAAAAATGATACTTTTTTCATTTTTATTTTCAAATTTCAAATTTTTTCACTTGATTTAAATTTTGATTAAGCCACTTTTCTTTTCTTCTTGTAATAATTCTTTGAACCCCGCTTTCGAGGACATTCATCATGATATACACCCTCAACTCATGAATTTCCCATGAGTCAAAGTACACAATACCCAAGGTTGGGTCAGGGCCATGACGAGCTTTGTTTCAGCATTAGCTACCCTCAACTTATGATTTTGGCATAAGCTGAGGTGCAGATATCCAAGGAGGGTCCAGGGCCAATACATTGTACCCAGAAAAGATGAGTTGGGGTAGAAAAGAAAGGTCTATTATAAGCTCAAATTATTTGGATAAAAAAAGATTACTTTCATTTGGTTTTCTTTCATTTGGGTCTGGGGAACTAATGATTCCCCATCGACGGACCATTGGTCAGTCGACGGTCTGTCGACTGTTCAGTCTAATATGCCCTAACTGAGGTAAAATTAGAAATCATACCTTGGATCCACGGATACCATCGACGTGCTGTCAGTTTGTCCGTCGATTAGTGCACCAGACCATTTTCCACAGATTTTTGATGATTTGGTCCATGCACATTGAACACCCAATAAGCTATTCTTTTTGTGTTTTCTTGACACTTTTTAGACACGGACCCTAGTCAACTCTCTAACCAACACTTCTAAAATAAAGTTAAAGAAAAAGCATAAATGATATTAAGTAAAAGAAATTGAAATAATGCTCTACTCCTAGAAAATCAAGAAAAATCTATTGTTGACTAGACAATACATATTAGGTTTCCCCCAATCAGCCCTTAATTTAACGTCGCGGCACGATGCAAGACTCTTGATTACTGAGACTTCATCAAGATTGTATGCCTCAACCACTTCATTCGCATTTTCCACAGGCCCTAGGTAGATTTTGATTCTTTGTCCCTTTATCTTGAACCTTGAACCATTCTTGTTCTCCAACTCAACCGCACCATGAGGAAATACTTGAGTGATCAAGAATTGGACAGTCCATTTGGACTTGAGTTTGCCCGGAACAAGCGCAACCTAGAGTTGAACAAAAACACCAAATCCCCAACCATAAAGTCACGCTTGTCAATCTTTTTGTCATGGTACTTCTTCATCTTTTCTTTGTAGAGGGCTCAACTTTCATATGCCTTCAAGCGAAACTCATCAAGCTCATTTAACCCATTCATCCTCTGCTCCACTGCTTCATTCCAATCCATCTTCAGTTTCTTCATTGCCCACATGGGCTTATGCTCTAACTCAACCAGCAAGTGACAAGACTTCCCATATACAAGTTGGTACGGAGGCATACCTATGGGAGTCTTGTATGCTGTTCGGTAGGCCCAAAGAGCATCATCAAGCCTCCTTGACCAATCCGTTCTACTCGCATTCACAATTTTCGCCAAAATCTACTTAATTTCTCTATTTGACACGTCAACTTGCCCAGTAGTCTGTGGATGGTAAAGTGTGGTCACATTGTTGAGAAACTCATATTCCTCCAATAACCTTTGAACAACTTGTTGCAAAAATGGGATCCCCCGTCACTAATAACGGCCCTTGGAGTGCCAAATCTTGTAAATATGTTCTTTTTAAGAACGTGGTGATTCTCTTTCCTTCATTATTTGCAAGTCATACCCATTTTGACACATAATCAACCGCCACAATAATATAATTCATCCTATGAGAACTCACAAAAGGTCCCATAAAGTCAATGCCCCACACATCAAACAACTCAATTACAAGAATTGTATTTAAACGGAGCTCTTGACTTCTAGAAATACCTTTGTCTCTTTGACACCTATCACATGGATTGGCAAACTCATGAGCATCTTGGTGGATGGTTGGCCAATAGTAGCCACATTTCAAGATTTTATGGGCAGTCCGAATACCACTATGATTCCCACCCACAGGCGAGGAGTGACATGCCTCCAAAACACTCAACATCTCAATTTCCAGCACACACCAGCGAATCAGACCATCACCACAACTCCTATATAAATATGGCTCATCCCAAAAGATTTTTTTCACATCATGCATGAACTATTTCCTTTGATGAAAGGAAATGTTCAATGGGACGATATCACTAGCCAAGTAATTTGCAAAATCGGTGAACCATGGAATCAAGTCTGGAGACACAGCCAATACATGTTCATCTGGAAAAGTATCATCAATTTCAGCCTTTTCACCAATTCCCGCATAGCTTCATCCTCTAATCTGGACAATTGATCGACAACTTGATTTTCATTCTCTTTTTTATCTTTCACTTCAAACTCAAACTCTTGCAAAAGTAATACCCATCTAATCAACCCCGGTTTCACGTCCTTCTTTTATGTAACAAAAATGTTTAATTATTTCTAAGTAAGACAAATAGCAAGCTTATAACTTTAGTGTTTATCAAGTGATGAGATAAACTAATGTGTAAGTGTTCCCCGTAGGTTCATAACGCAGTAATACTAGTTAAAACAATCATTTCCTAGTATCTTGCATGCAAAGTGATAAGTTATGTATCCCTATTCCTTGGTCCAGAACCTAGAGAATTTAACTCTGTACCTTGGTCCAACTATGTGTGTTTAATTTACTAAACCTTAGCTTTGCCTCATATTAAGCATCATATTCAATGTATGACTAAGTTACTACTTTGCACCAATTGAAACTAGCTTATTAGATATAGTATACTAAATCTATGTTGATAATTCTTTTCCTATCAACTACCTCCATGGTCCGGCAGTAGCAATAGGGCAAGTTCTAACGTGTGCACTCGTTAAAAGACTTCTAAATGAAAGAATTATCAATACATGCAGGACCCTATTCTAGAATTGTTATGTTAGCTAGTTTTACCTTGTTAATTACCGATGGTTCCCATAACCCTAGTTGTGGATTTAGTTGCCTATGCTAAGAATGAAACAATTCTACTAGTTAAACAAGAAATCATGTACTTACTTTAAAAAGTTCTCAGGAAAACCCAGAACTATCACTTGATTTCACTAAAATATTGAAAGAAATGATTCTGGAAAATTCCAGTGTTTCCCAAAAAAGCAAAGTTTTACTTCCAATTATACAAATCTTAAAAATAGTGAAGTGTCTAACCCCAAAAATGAGGTTTTTATACCTATTTATAATAATAAAGACCTAAAATAAAAAGGAGTTCTATTTAAGGAAAAAAAAATCTAACAAAAACGCGTCTGCCGTCGAAGACCCTACTGACGGTCCGTCGATGGAACAACAAATCGTCGACAATTTCCGTCGATCCATACTTCAAATCATTTTCATCTTCAACTTTCAAACACTTTCTGTTACAATTTACGGACCAACAACATAGTTTGTCAGTACACCCACGGTCCGTTGATGGCCTCTCCGATCCTCCATACTAAGTGGTTTCTACAAGGCGGGTACAGAGACTACTTTCTGTTACCACCGACGGTTAGCCATGACAGTCCGTCAGTGGATCGACGAAGCATAGCTTCTTTAGTAGCCCACACCGTCAAATTTCCCCGATTGGATTTTAGCTGCTTGGACCTTCACTCCACGATCATCACCTACGGACCGTCACAGGGTCAACGGACTGTCGGTGTCACCGTAGGTTATCACTTCTGCAGATTTCAGCACAGTCTTTAGCATTTTCATTCTAGACACTTTTCGTGCAAACATAGAGAAAAACACATTAAAACTACTACAAAAAGGCCTTAGACACACACTAAACTTAAGTAAAAAGCATTGAAAGTAACGTAAAACCATAGTTCATCAGTCGTTCCAAAAAGGGTTAGGTACTACGGTGAAGTTGAGCACTTCTTTTCATTCCCAAATGGGTATTCAAGCAAAGCGTACAATAAAAACCCTTGAAGATATGCTTAGGGAATGCATCATTGATTTTAAAGGGAGTTCGGATAGACAATTACCTTTGGTGGAGTTTGCCTACAACAATAGTTTTCATTCTTCCATTTCCAAAGCTCCCTATAAAGCCTTGAATGGTAGGAGGTGTAGGTCTCCTATTGGATGGTTGGAAGTGGGTGAGACATCGCTTCTTGGTCCCAAATTGATTTATAAGACTTTGGAAAAGGTCCATATAATAAGGAATCAGTTATTAACGGGCTATAGTCAGTAAGAGTCTAATGCCGATCATAAGAAAAGGAATTTGGTGTTTGAAGAACATGATAAGGTGTATTTAAAAATTTCACCAATGAAAGAGGTGGTTAGATTTTGCAAGAAAAGAAAATTGAGTCCCCGTTATGTGGGTCCCTATGAAATCTTGCAAAAGGTTGTTAAGGTTGCCTATGAATTGAAACTTCCTAGTGAATTGGCTTCGGTTCATCCTATTTTCCATATTTCTATGTTGAAAAAGAGTATCTCTGATCCCAAGTCCATTCTTCGTATTGAGGGTTTTGGTGTGAAGAATAACCTCTCTTACGAGGAGGTTCCGGTTCAAATTCTTGATAGGCAAGTCAAGAAGTTGAGGAATAAAGAAGTGGTTTCTGTAAAGGTGTTATGGAAAAATCATCTAGTTGAGAGTGCAACATGGGAGGTCGAGGCCAACATGAAGTCCCACTACCCCCATCTTTTTGAGAATTAAGGTTATTCATTCTTCTTAATAATGTAAATATGACTAGAAATTGAAGTTTCTTGATTTTGACGTGAAGTTTTGCACATTATGCATGTTTGAAAGAACTTACAATGAAGTTACTATAGTATTGCTATTAAAAACATGAAATCTTTCTTTTTGCTTGTTTTGAGTTATGTTGTGCATTCTGATACGGTGAGTCTTCATGAAATGATAGTTAGCATGTTGACTTTGTGCTAATGAACTCATGTATTGTATGATTAGCTCATAAGTGTTGTGAGAAGGAAATGTATCATGATAAAGTGTTTTGAGCCTTATGTGTGGTAATATGAGTTTTCATATTTTCCTTGTTGAAATGACATGTTTTATGTTCATTTGATATTGTTGATTGGTTGGGCTGCTAGTCTTGGGTCTATTCCTTCCATCAAAAGAATTTTATTGTCATTCGGGGATGAATTCCTAACGGGAGGGGGAGGGAGAAGGGGAGAATGTAACACCTTCAAAATCCAAGACTCATTGTAATGCCTAACATATGTGTCATACTAAACACTGTTTCTAAGTCCATTTTTAATGAATATAGGTCATTTTGGAGATTTAAGACCCAAAACATCCGAAACATCTGAAAAGTTAGTTTAAAGGGATGATAGTGTGCCTTAGCCTACTTGACTATGTTTTGGGAGTTGAATTTGTGTGAACGTTAGTGGAAAAAAAGGTAACTAATGGGTGTTTGAGTTGTTCCATTGTTAAAAGGTCAGTGTACGACTCCCCAAGGAACAACCAATGGACATCGTGGAGGACCCTTGCAGTTTCATGCAGCGCTGCCTGGAAGTGTGCATCGACGGGACAGATGACGTCCTGTGTGTGAATCGACAGGGCGTCGATGCCACCATTGTCCCACACTTAGGATGGTAGAAAAGATCCCTTCACCTGCACATTTTCTGGCATCATAGACGGAGTGCGGAGGTGCCGGCTACGTTTCGTATGTGGATAGATGGGGCATCGGTGCCACCGTCATCTCATTCTTAGAAAATTGTAGAAAATCCTAACGTGCACCAGTATTAGACCGAGCTTACTGATGTGCAACACGGACCATCGGTGGACCAACGATCCGTCGATCAAGGTCTCATCGATGTGGTCTACAAATTCTTACAAGTTTTGAATTAAGTTGTTTAGGGGTTAGTTGGGGATTAAATAGAGACTAATTAAGTTGATTAAGTCCTACTATAAGTACCCTCAACGGTCATTAATCAAAACACAACTCTCAAATAAACCCTCTTCCTTCTCTCTTCTTCCTCTCTCTAATTGGAAGACTCCATAGAAGCTTAGCTTGTAAGGTGAATTGGGAGCCGGAAAAGGGTGGATTTTTCATAAAATTGTTGAGAAACATTAAGGTATGGGTTCTATTGACCTTTGAGATCCTTTCCTCAAAGCGTTCCTTCAAAATAGATTTAAAAAAGTTGAGTTTTCTTATGGGTTTCATTCAATTACGAAATTGAGGTTATGAATTGAGTTATTAATGAATTATTAGGGTTATATTGAGTAGATTAACATGTAATTCAACTTGTTTATGGTAATTGTTGATGGTTTGGTATAAATTGAATAGTGTTATTCTCTATCCCTAACCATAGGTAGTGATCTTGACCTACATTGTATTTTAATCATTCTATTGTGTTGGTTGTTAATTAGATTACTATTCTGTGGTGTTATTATGATTAAATTAAAATGAGTTATAGGCCTACAATTCTAGTTCTTGAGATGTGATTTAGGGTTATGAATTATAATATGAAATTAGCCTATGTACCTTTTCTCAAGTTGTGATCTAAAAATGAATTGTGTTTTAGAGATGCAATTGGCCTTGTTATCTTATTATTATCATTGTATGATGATGTTACTCCCCAACTTGGGTTGATTGATGCTTTGATGGTTAGACCTTGATGATAGACTATGAGGAAGACTTGGTAAGTCTTAGAATCTCTATCTTTACTTCGAATTGTGATTAATTATTGTTAAGTCATGATATTACATTGGATTATGCCTTATACTAGGATTATAGGGTGGTATGATGTTGAATTGAAATGTATTGACTATGTTGTGAGGTTTATTAAGGTGTATGTGCTATAAGGATGTTGAAAACTATCAATGAGCCTTACTATGTTATGAAATGCTAAAGTGTTAACCACACTTATATGAATTGTGATGAAAGGACTTATACTCACACAATTCTTATTGAGCTATTGATGATGATGATTATACAAGGGGTAGACTCTATGGCCTAAATTAGGTTATGATTTATAATTAAAGACTTAAAGACATTTCAAAAAGGGACTATAGCTTAGCACCAAGTGAACTAGATAAAGAAGTGTTCTTTCCCACATAGGGAAGGTAGGAACACTACATTACTCTTGAGATTGGAGACTATAATGCATGGCACATAAAAGAGGGTCCCAACTAAATAACCTAGTTCTTGAACTATGTTGCCCCTATAGGAATACTATCTAGTGGATACACGTAGTTTCTATATTTCATGTTTTGGTACTACCTTGGCAAGTAGTCCGCTTTCTATTGGTGTAGGGCTTTATGACACCGGATTTCACACTAGCTCATGTGGTCTATGTCGGTTAGGGCAAGTAGTCCGCTTTCTATTGGTGTAGGGCTTTATGACACCGGATTTCACACTAGCTCATGTGGTCTATGTCGGTTAGGGTAAATGAATTAGTGGATTTGAACCCTAACTTGGATAGCCTAAGGGTCTAGCTTAGTCTATGTAGGGGTATGGGACTCTACCTAAACAGTGCACTAGTTATCCTTGAGGGGAGTCGTAGGAGGAGGTTCTTATATGTTTATGTTATGATAATATATGATGTATATATGATGACCATCACACATTGTTGATACTATATGTTTTTTAATTCATTGATGAATATGCCTTGGATTATAATGATAATATATGATGAAATTCAAGCCTAAATGTCATGATATGTAAAGTTTGACATTGGTCAAGTTTTCTTGTTGAGAATACTTGATTGAGTAAGGTTATGGGGCTTTGTTTGGTCATTGCACTTGTTGACTTGATAAGGACTTGTGATAGTTGTCTTTCTTATTATGATATGTTTGACTCTTATTCATTCTTGTGATATTATTCCTTGATGTTATGGTTGTAGAAAACCATGGTTTTCAAGTATGTTGGGATAAGTAATACTTGTTGAGATAGTAATCATGTTTTTTTGGTTGATATGACTTACTTGACTTTGCATTAGTCCCCTAAAGAGGTAACTTGACATGTTTAGATAAAAAGTCCCTTTTAGCATGTTTTGCTTGTGTATGTGCATAAGATATTATACTTAGTACATGTTTAGTACTAACCCCATTTTCTTATCTTTTTCCCAAAAAATTTAGGTTCCGGTAATTGAGGAATTTTTGGTAGCGACATTATTGAAGGCTTGAATTCTTCCTTCCATCCAAATGGGTTGGGTCCTCAACTTTCGAGGGCAATACCATCTTCTAGCTTTGGATTTTGTTATGATCTTATTGATTTTATCATTTCTTTCCTTGTTAATTGAATATTGTACTTTCGTATGAACTGTACATGGTCTTGTTGAATTGATGTAAAGGTTATGCCCATGTTGTGATATTCATTTAGATGGTATGATATGAGACAAACATTGACACTATTTCAATATTCTTATATATGTATGTGCAATAAAAGTAGAAGGCTATGTAACCTTCCTATATGAAGGGTCTATGTATACTCGATATGAATATACATATTATGTGTATGTAGTGGTATATGAAACCTCCAAGTAGTGATAATGAAAATTCTAAATTTTCTGTATTTTTAAACCTATGAATGTAATGTCATGAAACTAAGAGGCTAGTCTTAGTCCTTTAAAAGGACGACGAGCCGGTTACGTCTGGAGGTTAAACCAGAATGTGACATGGCTGAAATGAACACAACCATAAGAACCATAAACGGTAAAGGGCCAATTCTGTGACATATGATTGCCTAGGTATACACTAAAGCTTGACGATTCAAAGATATCGCATCTACCAACTTACTGAGCATATCCGACATATGTTCACTACAGAAAGTCAAAGGATAAACCTACTTATCCATATCCAATTAATTCTTCTTTGTAAAGTACAAATACTTGTCCTTTTCTTTGTGTTTGAGTCATTCCCTATTCATACGGGGGGTTGTTGGGTTTTAAAAGGTGTGAATGGAAAATGAAAGGTCGCAATTTTGATGGTATACAATTTGAAAGCAAGGGGAAAAATGTGGAAACTAATTTTAAATACTTGGAAAAAATTTTGAGAACATATTTAAAATGTGGGGGCGCTTTACTTGTGATAAAGACAAAATAAGACTATCTAACTTAAATTTGAAAGTATAAGATATGAAAATTGATGACATATTTGTATTATGTTAGACACACAAAATTCTTGGAGTGTATTTGATATTGTTATCGTTGAGTCTCTCTCTAACGGTATATTATATGACTAGTATAAAACGACTATTACCCGTTCAAAAGAATTGTATTCTTTGATGAAAATTTTTCACTTAAAATATTGTGATTTTTCATAAAAAGATAGGTCTATAAAATATATTTTGTTGTATAGACATGAATATTGGTGAAAAGTGACCTGATGTTTATGTTGTAAAACAAATATTTGGGTCATATTGCCCTTATTGGACCAATGCGACTATGGTCATGGGTATTTCTATAACAAACTGAATGTTATGGAAAGGTCCTTCTAAAAAGGATATACGACAAGGTGTTGACTGTAAAACAATGTCTATATTTGAGAAAATTGTGACTTAAATTGTTTGCGACATAAATCATGGAGATATGTCAATTATAAGACCATCAAAAACTGATCAACTTAAATGTGTTGCCCAACTGACATTTGTGATATGAAGTCAACACCGTCTTGTGGTGGGAAAAAGTGCTTTATAATTATTATTTACAATTGCACTAGATATTGTTATGTTTATTTGCTGAATGGTTGGGACGAATCAATAGAAACATATGTGTAATATAAAACTGAAGTTGAAAGTCAGTTGGATATTTTCATGATTATAAGTGATAGATGTGAAGAATATGATTTTGCAGAAATATATGTAGAAACGAAATCATCCGTCAAATTAGTGCACATTCTCTCACCTCAATCTAATGAAATTGTTGACAGAAAAAATTGAAATTTAAAGGAAATGTTGAATGTCCAACAAGTGAAGATTTACAAAAAAATTATTGGGGGTGCTATCATTATAGAAAAAGAGAACAAAATAATAGTTCCGAAAGGAAGCAACAAAAGTTTTCTTTGTTTAGGCTTTGTTGTATTCTGATAGAGAATGTTTGTCACCTCTTATAGTATATACAAGCAATAACTCTTGAAATATAGTAATCTCAATTTTTAATACACTCTCTTCCATATGAGAAATGAAAATGATGGAGCTATTCCCGAATGGGTAAAAATAGGACCTAAGACTGTAGATTATACGTTCGTTGGATATGCTACAAATAGTAAAGCATGTCAAGTTATTGATCATAAGTTCGAACCATCGAATTGTTAAGTGAAGCGTGTAAGCGACCTTCAAATGAACCAAAGGAGAATATACTTAATAAAAAAATACAGAGGGGTAGTAAATGTAAATGGACAAATTACTTCCTTTGAATTTGATTTTGTAATATTTCTTCTTGAAAATGAGTCTCATAAATTCGAAGTTCGAATTTATGCCCTATGTGGACTCATTTGAAAAGAGAATGTCAATAGTAAGAAAGATTCTATCTTGAGCAACCGTACTTGAGAGTTGGTTGGTCTTCCTCCAAAAGATAAACTTTTGTGTTCAGAGTGTACATACAAAAGGAAAAGAAAGCTAATGAAACTATTGACTAATACAAAGCAAGACATCTTGTCATAAGCTTTAGACAATAAGAAAGCCTTAATTATTTTTGACACATAGCCAATAACTAGGATATATCAGTCAGATGTTGATTGTGCTTGTCGTGGTATATGTCCTTCATATTTATCAAAATGAATGTGAAAATATTTTTCTTAAAAATGAAAAATTGGAGGAAGAAATTTACATGGAATAACTCGAGGAGTTTGTGGTTCCTGGTAGAAAAAAAGAAACTCAGTGAACTAGTTAAGTCACTTTGTGGACTAAAAACAAGTGTCCAAATAAAGACATGCGAAGTTTGACCAAATTATGTTGGCAAATGAATTCAAGAATGTGATAAATACTTTTACATTATAGACATCCAAATCACACGGTCATTGTTTGTTTTAATGTTAATAACATAGTCAACATCTAAAGAGACATTTGTAATATAAATGCTACCAAGCATATGCTAGAAAGTAACTTCGATATGAAAGATGTTGAAGTTACTGATGTGATTTAAAAGGTTCTTGACAAGTTCAAGTATTTGGTTTCAATATTGTCAAGACCCTAATAAATGTGAGCTTTGTACTTCAAAAGAATGAAGGCAAAAGTGACTCCCAATTGAATCATGCTAGAGTATTGAGAAGTATGATATATATCGTGAAGTGTACACGATTAGATATCTAAGTCGATTCACAAGTAATCTTAATCAAACTCATTGAATGACAATGAAAAGAGATTTGAGTATTTAAAAACATGCTTAACAAACTATTGCTTTGCATTATAACCAGTACTCAATAGTATTTGAAGAATATAATGATGAATATTAAATCACCAGGTCAAATGAAATAAAATCTACGAGTGGATATGTATTTA
The DNA here is from genome assembly GCA_027705065.1 of Solanum peruvianum. Lineage (NCBI taxonomy): Eukaryota > Viridiplantae > Streptophyta > Magnoliopsida > Solanales > Solanaceae > Solanum > Solanum peruvianum. The sequence goes on from JAKWJD010001759.1 coordinate 50,693,833, forward strand.
CTCTTGGTGGAGGAGTAGTCTATTAGAAATCTTTCAAACAGAAATGTATCGGTTGTTCTACTATGAAATCTGAGTTTATCACTCTAGAAAAGTCCTATGATGAAGTTGAATAATTCCAAAATTTCTTGAAAGATTTTTGGGCCAAACCTTTAGCTCTTGTATGCATAAACCTTGAGATTTAATTTGCAATAAATTGGGCATGGATCATGATGTATAACGAAAGGTCTCGTCATATATGATATAGACATGATATAGTTAGAGAACTACTCTCTAGTGCAATTATCATAATTGACCATGCAAAGTCAAAGGATAATGTGTTAGATCCACTTATAAAAGGTCTAACTAGGCAGAGGATAAACCATTGTGGCAGTAACTCAACCTAGAAGACTAGACATCCCAAGATCTAGGTTCAAAGATATCAAACAAAGTCATTAGTGATGGTTCAACATTTTCAAAATACTTTTTAAATGGTCGATTCTTATGATAAGACAATGTTTAGTAAAAGATATAAAGACATTATGAATTTTTAATGGTTTCTAAGATACGGTTTATATCAAATGGTGTATTTACGGGATAACACATTTAGAAATCACCTATGTTAGAGTGAAGTGTAAGTCATTTAAGGAGAATCTGGTACGGCCAGTTCTCTAAGCACTTATTAACAGAGATGTTTTCATGGCTAAAATGAACAAAAAAATGAGAACCAAAAATAATTCAAGGGTTGATTGTCTAACTTATGTTGTCTAGGTATATAACAAAGCTCGATAGTTGAAAGATATAAAATCTACCGATTTACCAAATATATCCGATTTATATTCACTACGGAAATTTTAAAGGGAAAACCTACTTATCCATATGCGATTAACCCTTACTTACGAATCACACAATTTTCATGCATATGTTTTTTAATCAATACTCATTCCCTGTTCAAGTGGGGAATGTTTGGTTTTAAAGGTGCGAATAGGAAATGAATGGTTGTTATGTTTGTGTTGTAAAACAAACATTTGGGTCATGTTAGACCTACAAAATTCTTGGAGTATATTCGGTATTGTGGTTGTTGAGTATATCTATTACTAGTTTATGGCTTGAGTACTGAGAAACTACAAAATTATATATATACTTCTTCAATATAATTATTTTCTTTTATCAAAAACTGTGACTTAATATGTTATGATTTTTAATAAAAAGAGATGTCTATTATAATAAAAGTATTTGCATAGACATCAATATTGGTGAATAGTAATTTGTTATGTTTTGTAAAAGAAACATTTGGACTATATTGTCTTTATTGGACTGGATGAAACTTTGTTCATGGGTAGTTCTATAACAATAAAATTGAAAGTTATGGAAAAGTCCTTCTGGAAAGGAAATTTGACAAGGTGATGAATCTAAACAATGTTTGCATCACATAAAATTTTAAGAAAGTTGGAACAAAATATTTGTGAGAAAAAGTTACATCGCGGAGAGCTTTTCAAACTCAATGGTTTTATTTATTCTAACTTGCTTGAGTTAAATTGTTTGTGACATTACCACTTGAGACATGTCAATTACAAAACATTGTAAGGAAAATTGATCAACATAGAAGTCTTATCTAACTTTGAATGAAATGAATAAAAGGGAAAAATGACAAATATATCCCCCAAACTATCATAAATAGTATGCAAATACCATTTTTCGTCCTTTAGGAACATTGGTGTCTCTAACGTCAAAAAACTAGAGCATATATAACTTTTATACTAACGGATATACACATGTCATAATCTTATCCATCAACCTGACATCATATGAATGGATGAGATTGTTCCACATGTTTCTATTTAGTCTTCCATTAAAGTGAAGGGCATATACACTTTAGTTTTGGATGACAGAGGCAGCAATGTCCCAAAAGTATGCCGGATGATATCTCCATACATTTGCACTAGTTCGGGGTTATATCTGCCCTTTTTTCCTAAATAAAAATGCCAAGTTTGTGTGGAATCTAAGTATGCTGAACATTCTTATAAATCTGTTGAAAGGAATATTACTCCCTTAAAATTGATTTACACTAACATTTGTGATATGAAGTCAAAACCATCTCATGTTGGGAAAAAAGTATCTCATTACTTATATTGATAATTGCATTCAAAATGAATATGTCTATTTGCTGAATGGTAAGGATGAAACAATAGAAACATCTAGATAATATAATTTTTAAGGTGAAATCAGTTGAAAAAAAGATAAGAAGTGAAAGAGATGGAGAGTATAAAGCTCATTTTGCATAAATATATTTGAAAAGTTGAATTATTCATCGAACTGTTGACCTCAATTTAAATGAGAAAAAAAATTGAACTTTGAAGGAAATGATGACTACATTACTTATAAGTTTTTGTTACCACATAACTAATGTGTTGGGACTATCCTTACTACAAAAGGGTGTAACGACCTGTTTAGTCATTTCGAGCAGTAGAATTACTTTTGATAAAAACTGACTGGGTCGACGGATCACGTGACGGACCTTCATGGTCACGACAGACCGTGACGGACTTTGTCGTCCCACACTTGTGAAATTTCTCCGTGGCTCCCTTCATTACCCTCAACGACAAGTAGAACGAACTGTCATAAGCACAACGGTCCGTCGAGGATCTCCGTTCCAAAACACTTAAACTCTGAAATCTGGGTACGGGGATCAACTCTCTGAACTTCGCACGGAATTGCAGCACGAACCGTCATAGATACGACGGACCGTCACAAACCTCTTTACTGAATTTGAGTCTCTGAACTTTGTGACGACCCTGCAGGACGGACCGTCGCAGGCACGATGGGCCGTCACAAGTTGCGTAACCTCGACTGGGTCGGATTTCTGCTAAAAGTTTTAAGGGGTGTTTTTGACTATTCATGACAAACTCTATGAAATTAGTGGGGTAAGTTTAATAATTTAATTACTTGGGGGTTAAAGGAGATAACCTTGAAATAAATAGTGGGTTACTTTTATCATCTTTTATACTTAATTATATGATAATTAGGGTAAAAGAAAAAGAGTCTGAAGAAGGAAAAATAAAAAGATCACAAGAGGGGAGAACGAGCGAGGAAAGAGAGAGGACGAAGAAGAAAGCAAAGACATTGGGGAAGTAGCTTGCTTGATCACGATTCTTCGGTGGAGGTAGGTTATGGTTTATGCTATTCCATAGTAAACTCTAAATAGCGATTGATATGTATTGGGTGGTATTGTAAAGTCTTCTATATGCTTAATTGTGTGGTTGGATGATGTGATTATGTAATTGTGATGGATTAGAATGATGAGGTTGTTGAATCTTGAACCTTTAATCCTCCTTTATTAATGATAATGCCTTGACATAAAAGAAGGCTTGATGAACTAAAATAATGAGATTAATGGATCAGGTGTCACGTTCCGACACGTAGTATTAGGGGATCGGGTGTCACGTACCGACACGTAGTATTAGGGGATCGGAGTGTCACGTACCGACACGTAGTATTAGGGGATCGGAGTGTCACGTACTGACACGTAGTATTAAGGTATTGGAGTGTCACGTTCCGACACGTAGTAGTAAGGGATCGGAGTGTCACGTTCCGACACAAGAAGAATAAAGAGAATGAATCTTGAATTATGTTAATATACTCAAATTTAAAGTACCTATTTCCCAAATGAGTATGGTGTGGAGGCTTGAGTCCTCATAGGTGTGCTTGGTTTTGTGGCCAATGGTTCTTGTACTTGTTGTTGTCACCTGTTGAGTATTGTAGTTGATTTTATATTATTATTCGATATATATTGCTTTCTATTTTGAGTTGGCCGATGATACCTACTCAGTACGTGTTCCCTGTACTGACCCCTACTTGTATTTTTCTCTTTGTTATTTGTGGAGTGCAGCAAACGTGCCATCGACTTCGATTCGTCCGCAACTCTAGCCAGTCTCCAGCATATTAGATTTCAGGGTGAGCTATTATTCCTAGCTCGGACTGGATTCTCTGTTTCACGTCTTGATGTCTTGAAGTTCGGACATGGACCATTTCTTTTACTTATTTTAGTTTCTTAAATACTCTTAGATTAGAAATTTGAGGATATATGTTCTTGGTGTGATGACTTCCAGATATTGGGGATAATAGTTGATAAACTTTTAGAAGCTTATTTATTGGTTATATCAATAAGATTTTGAGTCTTCCGCATTATATTATGTTCAATATTGGTAAATGTTGGGGTTTAGATTTGTTGGTTCGCTCACATAGGAGGATAAGTGTGGGTGCCACTCGCGGCTCGTTTTGGGTCGTGACAAACTTGGTATCAGAGCATTAGGTCCGTTGGTCTCATCACACAAGAACGAGTCTAGTAGATTCTTGAGGAACAGTAGGGGGACGACTTTACTTTTATTTGAGAGGCTATAGGACTTTAGGAAAATCCCATTCTTTCTTTCATTCGTGCTATTAGTTGGATGCAATTTGTATCTAGGTGATACAAATTGATATCCGACATCCCCACTCTATTTCGCAGATGGTTAGAACTAGAGCAACAACTGTGCAACCACCAACACCGGCAAGACAGGATGCGTTTGAGCCAGCCACTGGGGGTGTAGCTCGAAGAGGAGCAGTGGCAAGAGGTCGTGGTAGAGGTCGCGGGAGGACGTCCTCTAGAGGTAGAGGACAAACACCTGGTCCAGCTAGTACTAGGGCGGTGACTCCTCCACCGACTGATGAGGTAATAAGAGAGGGTGAGGAAGGGGAAAATGAGCAAGTGCAAGATAAGGAATTACAACCCCAACCCACCCCAGAGATGATTAACCAGGTTCTTACTTATCTTAGCGGGTTATCTGATCAGGGCCAGACACCTCCAGTGTTTTCTGCACCAGCACCTCAAGTTCCGGAAGTACGACATGCAGCTGTTGTGGCTCCCCGCATGGATCCCTCATTGGAAGTAGGCATGTTTCCTCGATTGACTACAGGGCCTATAATGACAATTGATCAGCATGAACTTTTCACTAAATTCTTGAAATTGAAACCTCCAGTCTTCAAGGGTGCTGAATCTGAGGATGCTTATGATTTTCTGGTTGATTGTCATGAGATGCTACATAAGATGGACATAGTAGAACAATTCGGTGTTGAGTTTGTGACATATCAGTTTCAGGGAAATGCCAAAATATGGTGGGGGTCGTATGTTGAGTGCTAACCAGCACAGGCACCACCTATGACTTGGGCATCATTCTCTAGCCTATTTATGGAGAATATATACCCTGGACTTTGAGGGATAGGAGAAGGGATGAGTTCCTAAGCTTAGAGTAAGGCAGGATGTCTGTTACTGCTTATAAGGCTAAGTTTCGTGCACTATCCAGGTATCCCACCCAGCTTTGCTTCAGTCCACAAGAGCGGATTCGCCGTTTTGTGAAGGGATTGAGATCAGATTTGCAGATCCCAGCCTTACAGGTAGCTGCTGCAGCAAAATCCTTTCAGGAAGTGGTAGATTTTTTGATAGAGGTGGAGGGGTGAAGCCAGACGACTTCACCCTGGCGTCGACATCTAAGAAGTTTCGTATGGGAGGTGAGTTTAGTGGTTCTTACTCCAGAGGGCAGTGTTCAGGAGGTTACCCAGCCCGACCTATTCGGTCTTCACTGCAGGCTGTAGCTGGGGGTCCATCGCAAACCAGCCAACATTCCTCTGAGTTTGGAGGTTATCCCAAAACTTCGTCGTTCTCACAGAGACCTATTCTTGACCTCAGAGAGTGTTATGGATGTGGGGAGACTGGACATATTAGGAGATACTGTCCAAAACAAAGTTATAGACCCCCAATAGTCAGGTAGAGGTGGTCATGTAAGAGGCCGTCATTCTGGAGGACGTGGTGGCCAAGGTAATGGTGGTCACCAAATCAACTGGGGTGGCGGGCAAACTAGAGCTACTACAGCGCAACATGGTAGGGGCAATGGGCAGACCGGCGATAGGGCCCATTGTTATGCTTTCCCCAGGAGGTCTAAAGCGGAGACATCTTATGTTGTTATCACAGGTAATCTTTTGGTTTGTGATTGCATGGCTTCTGTATTATTTGATCCTAGATCCACATTTTCATATGTATCTTCCTCATTTCCTACTAGTCTTTATTTACATTGTGATTTGCTTGACATGCCTATTCGTGTCTTTACTCCGGTGGGTTAGTCGGTGATAGTTGAGAAGGTGTATAGGTCTTGTCTTGTGACTTTTGTGGGGAGCAATACTCATGTAGACTTGATTATCCTAGAAATGGTTGATTTCGATGTAATCTTGGGTATGACTTGGCTTTCTCCAAATTTCGCAATCTTAGATTGTAATGCTAAAACTGTTACATTGACCAAGCTTGGGACAGGTCCGCTAGTGTGGGAGGGTGACTATACTTCCACCCCAGTTCGAATCATCTCCTTTCTTCGTGCTAAGAGAATGGTTAGTAAGGGTTATTTAGCTTTCTTGGCACATCTCAGGGATGATACCTCCCAAGTACCTTCGATTGAGTATGTTTCGATAGTACGTGAGTTTCTGGATGTGTTTCCTGCAGACCTTCCTGGTATGCCACCGGATAGGGATATTGATTTTTGTATTGATCTGGAGCCGGGTACTCGCCCCATTTCCATACCCCCTTATAGAATGGCTCCAGATGAGTTAAGGGAGTTAAAGACCCAACTTCAGGAGTTGATAGGTAAAGGCTTTATTAGACCAAGTGCATCCCCTTGGGGTGCTCCTGTTTTATTTGTGAAGAAGAATGATGGAAGTTTTCGAATGTGCATAGACTAGAGGCAACTGAATAAGGTAACTATTAAGAACAAGTATCCTCTTCCTCGCATTGATGGTTTGTTCGATCAGTTACAAGGTGCTTGTACCTTCTCAAAAATTGATTTGAGATCTAGTTATCATCAATTGAAAATACGGGCAGTAGATGTGCCAAAGACTGCTTTTCGAACCAGGTACGGGCATTATGAATTCTTAGTAATGTCTTTTGGGATTACGAATGCCCCTGCTTCTTTCATGAGCCTATTGAATGGGATTTTTAAGCCATATCTGGATCTCTTTGTCATTGTATTCATTGATGATATACTGATATACTCAAAGAGCAGGAAAGAACATGAGGAGCATTTGAGAATTGTATTGGAAGTGTTGAGGGAGAAAAGGCTTTATGCCAAATTCTCCAAGTGTGAGTTTTGGCTAGATTCAGTGTCCTTCTTGGGGCACGTGGTTTCTAAGGATGGAGTGATGGTTGATCCTTCTAAGATTGAAGCAGTGAAGAGTTGGGTGATACCTACTAATGTTCCAGAGGTAAGGAGCTTTGTTGGTTTAGCTAGCTACTACCGTCGATTTGTCAAGGGATTTTCTTCGGTTGCTTCCCAACTGACAAATTTAACTAAGCAGAGTGTTCCATTTGTATGGTCGGACGAATGTGAAGAAAGCTTTCAGAAACTCAAGACCTTGTTGACTACTGCACCAATTCTTACCTTGCCAGTGGAAGGTAAGAATTTTATTGTTTATTATGATGCATCTTATTCTGGGTTGGATGCAGTGCTAATGCAAGAGAGGAATGTAATTGCTTATGCTTCGAGGCAATTAAATGTGCATGAACGTAACTATCCGACCCATGATTTGGAGTTGGCTGCAGTCGTGTTTGCATTAAAGCAATGGAGACATTATCTATATGGGGTTAAGTGTGAAGTCTATACAGATCATCGTAGTTTACAATATGTCTTTACTCAGAAAGATTTGAATTTGAGACAGAGGAGATGGATGGAACTACTGAAGGACTATGATATCACTATTTTGTATCACCCAGAAAAAGCTAATGTTGTGGCAGATACGTTAAGTAGAAAAGCAGGGAGCATGGGAAGTCTAGCTCACTTACAGGTTTCTAGACGCCCATTGGCTAGAGAGGTTCAGACTCTGGCTAATGACTTTATGAGGCTAGAAGTACTACAGAAGGGAGGATTTTTGGCCTGTTTGGAGGCAAGGTCTTCTTTTCTTGACAAGATTAAGGGAAAGCAGTTTACTAATGAGAAGCTGAGCAGAATTCGAGATATGGTATTACAAGGAGAGGCTAAAGCGGCAATAATTGATGAGGAAGGTGTTATGAGAATTAAGGGAAGGGTATGTGTGCCCCGTGTGGATGCTTTGATTCACACTATTCTTACAGAGGCTCATAGTTCAAGGTATTCTATACATCCTGGTGCAACCAAGATGTATCGTGACCTAAAGCAACATTTTTGGTGGAGTAGGATGAAGCGTGACATTGTTGATTTTGTTGCCCAATGCCCGAATTGTCAGCAGGTAAAGTATGAACACCAGAGGCCCGGAGGAACACTTCAGAAAATGCCCATTCCTGAATTGAAATGGGAAATAATTGCAATGGATTTTGTGGTTGGTCTTCCAAAGACATTGGGTAAGTTTGATTCTATTTGGGTAATTGTTGACAGATTAACTAAGTCTGCTCACTTCATTCCGGTTAAGGTGACTTACAATGCAGAGAAGTTAGCCAAACTCAATATCTCAAAAATTGTTCGATTGCATGGAGTTCCACTTTCCATCATATCAGATAGAGGTACGCAATTTACTTCTAAGTTTTGGAGAACATTGCATGCTGAATTAGGTACTAGGTTGGATCTTAGTACTGCATTTCACTCTCAGACCGATGGTCAGTCTGAGCGAACGATTCAGGTGTTGGAGGATATGCTTCGTGCATGTGTGATAGAATTTGGTGGTCATTGGGATAACTTCTTACCCTTAGTATAGTTCTCATACAATAATAGCTATCACTCAAGTATTGATATGGCCCCATTCGAAGCATTTTATGGGAGGAGATGTAGTTGTCCCATTGGTTGGTTTGATGCATTTGAGGTAAGACCATGGGGTACCGATCTCTTGAGGTATTAATTAGAGAAAGTGAAATTCATTCAAGAAAAGCTTTTAGCGGCTCAAAGTAGGCTTAAGGAATATGCAGATCGAAAGGTTAGAGACTTGGATTTCATGGAGGGTGAACAAGTCTTGCTGAAGGTCTCACCCATGAAAGGGGTGATGCGGTTTGGTAAGCGAGGTAAGCTTAGTCCGAGGTATATCGGTCCATTTGAAGTTCTGAAGCGCATGGGGGAGGTGGCTTATGAATTGGCATTACCTCCAGGACTCTCAGGAGTGCACCCGGTATTTCATGTGTCTATGCTGAAAAAATACCATGGGGATGGAAACTACATTATTCGTTGGGATTCAATTCTTCTTGATGAGAATTTGTCTTATGAGGAGGATCCTGTTGCTATTCTAGATAGAGAAATCCGCAAGTTGAGATCAAAGGGAGATTGCATCCATCAAGTTTCAATGGAAGAATCGGCCAGTTGAAGAGTCCACTTTGTAGAAGGAGGCTGATATGCAAGAAAGATACCCACACCTTTTTACAGATTCAGGTACTCTTTCTCGCCCTTGTCTTTCTTCTTGTGATCATTCGAGGACGAACGATAGGTAAATTGGTATCTATTGTAACGACCTATTTAGTCGTTTTGAGCAGTAGAATTACTTTTGATAAAAACTGACTGGGTCGACGGATCACGCGACGGACCGTCATGGTCACGACGGACCGTGACGAACTCCGTCGTCCCACACTTGTGAAATTTCTCCTGTGTCTCCCTTAGTTACCCTCAACGACAAGTACGACGAACCGTCATAAGCACAATGGTCCGTCGAGGATCTCTGTTCCCAAAACACTTAAACTCTGAAATCAGGGTACGGGGATCAACTCTCTGAACTTCGCGATGGAATTGCAGCACGGACCATCATAGATACGACGGACCGTCACAAACCTCTTTACTAAATTTGAGTCTCTGAACTTTGTGACGACCCTGCAGGACGGACCGTCGCAGGCACGACGGGCCGTCACGAGTTTCGTAACCTCGACTGGGTCGGATTTCTGCTAAAAGTTTTAAGGGGTGTTTTGGACTATTCATGACAAACTGTATGAAATTAGTGGGGTAAGTTTATTAATTTAATTACTTGGAGGTTAAAGGAGATAACCTTGAAATAAATAGTGGGTTACTTTTATCATCTTTCATACTTAATTATATGATAATTAGGGTAAAAGAAAAGGAGTTTGAAGAAGGAAAAATAAAAAGAACAGAAGAGGGGAGAACGAGCGATGAAAGAGAGAGGACGAAGAAGAAAGCAAAGACATTGGGGAAGTAGCTTGCTTGATCACGATTCTTCGGTGGAGGTAGGTTATGGTTTATGTTATTCCATAGTAAACTCTAAATAGCGATTGATATGTATTGGGTTGTATTGTAAAGTCTTCTATATGCTTAATTGTGTGGTTGCATGATGTGATTATGTAATTGTGATTGATTAGAATGATGAGGTTGTTGAATCTTGAACCTTAAATCCTCTTTATTAATGATGATGCCTTGACATAAAAGAAGGCTTGATGAACTAAAATAATGAGATTAATGGATCGGGTGTCACGTTCCGACACGTAGTATTAGGGGATCGGGTGTCACGTACCGACACATAGTATTAGGTGATCGGAGTGTCACGTACCGACACGTAGTATTAGGGGATCAGAGTGTCACGCACCGACACGTAGTATTAGGGGATCAGAGTGTCACGTTCCGACACGTAGTAGTAGGGGATTGGAGTGTCACGTTCCGACACAAGAATAATAAAGAGAATGAATCTTGAATTATGTTAATATACTCAAATTAAAGAACCTATTTCACATCGACTTCGACTCGTCCGACACTCTAGTCAGTCTCCAGCATATCTGATTTCAGGGTGAGCTATTATTCCTAGCTCGGACTGGATTGTCTCTTTCACGTCTTGATGTCTTGAAGTTCGGACATGGACCATTTCTTTTACTTATTTTAGTTTCTTAAATACTCTTAGATTAGAAATTTGAGGATAGATGTTCTTGGTGTGATGACTTCCATATTTTGGGGATAATAGTTGATAAACTTTTAGAAGCTTATTTATTGGTTATATTAATAAGATTTTGAGTCTTCCGCATTATATTTTATTCAATATTGGTAAATGTTGGGGTTTAGATTTGTTGGTTCGCTCACATAGGAGGATAAGTGTGGGTCCCACTCGCGGCTCGTTTTGGGTCGTGACAAAGGGAACGACAAAAATTTTTGTCTTTTCAAAAAGAAAGCAATAAAAAGTTTTATTTGTTCAGGGAATAATCTATTCCATATAACAAATGGAAAATAAGGAAATCAAACTTGAAATATTTCAAAGTGTGAGGGTGTCTAGCCAAAGTCCAAGTTGTTATTCCTAAAAGGATTATAATAGGACCTTAGACTATTGACTGTAAACTTAGACTGGAATAGTCTAGTGAAGGTCTAATTGACCTTGGGAAGAACAAAATAAGAATGTATTTAATAAAGAGATGTTGAGGCGTAGTAAATATCAAAGGACATTTACTTTCATCGAAAATGATTTTGTAAAATTTCTTGTGTCTTCTGGACTCATCCTTTTAGATAGATTGTATCAATAGTGAGCTTTTTTCAATATTGAGCAATCTTATTTGAAATCGGTTGATCTTTCTTAAAGAGATAAATGTTTGGGTTCAAAGTGAATCCTCAAAAGGAAAATGAAAGTCAATGGAACTTTTTACAAATATTATTGGTTTTTACATAACTATGAGAAGAAGTAAATGAACAAATATTGTCTTCTAACAATATTTGAACTTGAGTATTGTTTCTTGTTGAAATTAAAAGTCTTTTTGAGGAAATAGGAATATGATGGAAACTAATAAAAGGAGGAAAAAATATAGAAAGAAAAGTGACTTGCATGGAATCATTGCTGACAGATTGAATAAGATTCAATGAGAGTAAAAATCAAGTTCTATTTTTATTTCCCTTGATTATTTTTTTTTTCCTATACTTTATAAGTTATGAGATTTATTTCATAAATGTTAGTATAGATGATCATTATGTGATGATTATTACTAATATATATTATGTTAAGAGGATAAAACACTTTTGTAGTTTTATACTCCATGTGAAATTTGATTTTGTTTGACTTTTGGAGACTAAAATCTTTCGAGATTTTCACTCGTTTGGTTTTAAAAATAATAGAACTTCACAGACAAATCATATTGTGCAATTTGAAGAATATATATATAAAAAATAAAGCTTATATATTAACCTTTATGCACAAAATAATCTTACCCATCAAAGGAAAAATTTTAACATAAAATATACTCAAACATATTTACTCTTTCATCCCAAAACTCTTTTATCATATGATATTTTCTTTTTCTTTTTTTCCTTTCCAACAAAAGAACACAGAAAATAAAAGTAATTTCCTTACCAAAGAATATACCATCAATATAAATTTCTTTAGCTTGTTACCTCCTGTATTCATATTAGCAAACCAGAAAAATAATAAAAGTTGAAAGAAAAAACACAAAGAACTATCCAAGTCGACAGAATCCACTGTATGTCCTTAAGAAATTTAATCCTCTCAAGTACATGAGGTTGCATATTAATTCCTCCCAAGTTAAAATGGATTATCCATTAGTGAAGTAGTGGTACCTAAAACTTCAATAATTTCAACGAACTCAAAATGACACTAATGAATCACACACACAAACATGATTGATCAATTTTGCTTTATAAGAAATGTATGCAAAACAAGGGAAGAATTTAATATTGAAAATGAGAGAAAACCTCTATTTTTATAGGCAAAAAGGGGTAAAAGTGACAACTCTTAAGAAAGAAGACAACCTTCCGGAAAGGTTACAAAACTTTAGAAAAGGCACAACCTTTCAAATGGTCACAACCCTTTAGAAAGGACACAACTTTTCATAAAGGTCACAACCCTCCGGCAAAGTGAAAACCTTCAGGAGAGTCACAAACCTTCATTTCCTATTCACACCTTAAAATCCAACAATAAGACCATCACATATTCCTTTGAAATCTTTGATGTATTGATCTTTTAATTTAGATCCCAATTTCGTGGTTTGAAGTTGTTGCTTCAATTGAAATTCCTTGTTGTTTCTTGCTTGTAGGTCCGTAACCTCAAAGCAGGCCACATGTATTTAGCCTTCGAACAACCTATAATTAGGAGTGGTGTGTTCTTTCTCGACAACAATTATTTCTTTTGGGGATTAATCTCTTATTTTATTTGTGACTTTAAGTGTTTGCATAAGGTTGATAACTTTTGGGCTCCAAACTAAGTAATTGGAGGGTTTTGGCTTAACTGAATAGATTAATATGAGTAGGTGTAGAGAGGAGAGAGAAATTTTAAGACCGGTATTGGAAGTTAAGGCCATGGAGGGTAGACAAGAACTCTAGAATCGTGCTTCTAATTGAGCATAGACTTCTGATACCACAATATTTGACATGCACCATTATTTGCACCACAAAGGAATAAAATATGTCTATTAATTTGTATAAGACTTAATAACAATGTGCATGTTTGTGCTTAACACTGTTGTCCTAATAAAGATTTACAAATGAAAAAAATAATAAATTCACCGTTGAACCTGTCTTGAAAAGTCTATTACACGCTTAAACTATCATAATGACTTATTACACATTTATACTACTCAAAAGTGATTTTTGTTACCCCCTAAAACTAACTTGGTAAAAAATAAGAAAAAATAAAAACAGGTGCATCCTTTGAAATTAAAGTATAAAGAAATATCTAGAATCTTTTTTTCCACCCCTACCCCACCCAACATGGCCATATCACTTCTTCTTCACATCCCACCCATTATTCTCTTATTCTTCATTCGTTATTCTTATAACACTTCTTTATTTTATTTTATCATATTTTTAAGAAAAATTGATTTGAATTTACGTTAATTATCATAGATTTGTTAGTGAATAATTGTATTATTTTATTCATATAACCATAAACAAAATTAATAACAAATAGTAAACAATTTTTTAAAATTATTTTGTACATGAATTTTTGGTAAATGGATGGTTATCTCATGGTTTATTTATAATATAAATAATATATTATGTATTTGAAAAGGGAAAAAGGCATAGATTCCCCTTCTCTCCCCCCCCCCCCAAGTTGTCCCAAAGAGACGTGTAACACCACTACCACATAATGTGTGTATTACACTCATTGGCACATCAACGCCATGTCATAAATTATAATTTTTTATTTTTTTTGTGTTTATTAGTTAAATTTTCTAATTAATCCCTTATTAATTTTTTTAATTCTCTAATAAGTATATCATTTACATCACTTAATGTCACACATTTCAATCCTCATTTGATCAGAAAAATCTTATCCGACCACCTCCGCCACTAAATCACTTTTAATTCTTCTTCTTTATCACCTAACAACAAATATCACCACCCCCATTATTAAGCATCATTTTTTTCTTATTCACCATCTTCAATTACATCTTTTAATTTTTGTCACCTATCACCAATCACCACCAAACCCATAAAACTGCTACCATTACCAAATTCTAAAATTGATTAGCAATCAAAATTTCTTTGACGAAGTTAAAAAAAGTGAAAAAAGATAGAAGCAATTCACAAAAAGAAAAATTTCGGTTGATTGCTTCAATCTTTTTCATTTTATTTTTGATTTTTTAAAAAAAATTGGTTGTTAATCAATTTTTGGGTTCGGTGGTTATGAGTGGTAGGTGACAAAATTAAAAGAGCTAATTGGAGATGGTGAATAAAAAAATCGATATTAATAATGGTGGTGGTGGTATTTGGTGTTGGTTGACAAAGAAGAAGAAGAATGAAAGGTGATATAGTGGTGGGGAAGAACAAAATCAATTGTGAAGGTGGTCGGATATGATTTATTCGATGAAATGAGAATTGAAATGGGTGGGATTTAGTGATGAATAGGAGATTATTATAAGAGGATTAAAATAATTAATTAGGCTAATATATAGTTTACTAAAGAAAGTTAATTAATAAAGAAAAGAAAATAAAAAAATTATAATTTATGACATGACTTTGATGTGGCAGTGAGTGTAATACACCACATAATGTGATAGTGGTAGTACACATCTCAGTGTGATAATAAATTCATTTTTAGTAGTAAAGATATGTAATAGGTCACTCAGATAGATTAAGTGTGTTATTTACTTTTAAAGAAAAACTTCAATGGAAATCTATGTATTTTTCCTATTTACAAACACATAACATATTATTTATATCATCAAATACTCCATGAACTAACCATTCATTTACCAAAGAATTATTGTTTAATCAAAATAATTTAAAATTTTTGTTATCTATTTTTATTAATTTTGTTGTTGCTTATATGAGTAATATCATCATATACAAACCATATTCAATTTTCGATTTAAACAGTTATAGAAAAACAATTTATTTACTTTTTTCTATCAACATATGATTTAAGATTTAAACAATTATACAACAAAGATTTACATAAAAAAAATGATATTTTCTGACATTCAAACGACTTTTTTTTAAATGAGCCCTATACATGTCGTTTCAACGCCTGAAACTATATTGAAAAAATGTAAGATTGATATAAAAAAAACTCTAAACTAATTCAAAAACATCATACATGCATGTTACGTCCCATCTTCCATTATGTTGAATTAAAATTGAAACATAGTTGCTTCCTGCCATAGATATGAGTTTAATAAGAAATAAAGAGTTTGTTTTTTTTGTTACTTTGATATTATGAATGAAAATCATAACTAATGATTGAGGCATTTGTGGAAGTTAAATAACATAAGAAATAAAACTAATCAATTAAAACCTAAATCAATAACCAATCGCACGTTATCTTTTAATTTCTATGTACTGAGTTTTTATCTTCTTTGATTTTGTAAAGAATTTATTTCAACGTTGGTGAGAGGTTAAACTATTTTTATGTAGGAGTAATTTGAGTGAGTAATCGTATAATTAAAATTTTATCCTATTACAATTATGCGTGTGTTTACAACAAATTTTAAAAGTATGAAAAATAAATCAACCACACAAATAATATATGAAGAAATACGGTTTTATTCATCAAGATCGTGGGTACAATTATGTATATCTCTTGATTCTACTCTCATAAATTTCATTCATGAGTCTAGGGTCGTTTGTGGCACATCTCTCTAATTAAGAGAGAATTGGGATTTGATATTTTTATGTATATTTGTTGAGTTCGTGAAATATTTAAGATATTCGAGATGTCTTTTCAAAGGAATATAGTACCTTTTATATAGTGGTGAATTAGAGTTTAGGGGTGAGTAGCCTCCATGAATTCTAACTGGAAGTGAACTCACCTTGTAGAGTACTACAAAATATCAATGTGTACAGAGACCCCTTCCTTCAAGGATTGTCGGAGTGTAGACTTGATGAAACTCAATGAGAGGCTTGAAGTACTCCTTCTTCCACCTTTGCAGTTTCAGATTTTCAAATTTAATAAAGAAGAGATGAAGGAAAATTTTTGTCTCATTGGTGTGGAAGAATTTGTAGACAGTAAAATTTGCATTAAGAAAACAGTAATCGAGAGCAGAAAAGTAATGCAACAATGGTATTTATTGATTAAAAAGTGTGATGCTAGAATCTCTATGATTCCTCTGGATTGGCCTCTTCAGATATAATTTAAGTTCTCTTGAACTTAATCTTGAATTTTTCTTAAACTTGATCTTGGATTCAAGGGATTTAAAACTTCTTTTTGGGTCTTTGACGAACTTGAATTCAAATTTTATCTTAAACTTGACTTTCTACTTGAACTTAAGGGCTTCGAGCTTGATCTTGAATCTTGTAGTCTTGTTCTTGATTTGTGGATTTGATTATAAACTTGGTATGGAGTTGAACTTGATGATCTTGATGTTGAAATTAATCTTGGATTCAAGGGTTTTGGAGCTTGTTCTTTAATTTTCAATGAACTTGAACTTTATCTTTATCTCGACTTCTATTTGAATTCAAGGGCTTTGAGCTTGATCTTGATTATGGTGTTCTTGATCTTGATCGTCTTGATCTTGAACTTGATCTTGATCGTTCTTGATCTTAAACATGATCTTGAACTTGAATGCTTCAATTCTTGAACTTTTAGCTTGTAGAGAATTCTGCGACTTTTGATCCACGAGTTTTCTCTAGATTCTTGTTGGAATTCTTGGTCCCTATTCTGAATTATGAGGATTTAATTTAAAATAGAGGACTTGTCATTGAAAATAGATTCCCTTCGGCCAATGTGATTTAAATTACATGGCATGTGGGCTCTATGTAGCGGGCTTTAATTAAATTCACATTTATTGGATTTAAATAAGTAACTCAATTACATTAGTCCATAATATTTATTTTGACTAATATCCATACACTTAATAAAGTTCGAATCATTTAAAAAATTTATATTTAATATATTTTAAATGATTACAAATGCTCCATGCTATAAGTCTTATCGAGGAATTTTATCTTTAAAAGACTACACTTGAAGAATTTGAAGATTTCATCTTTCATACTTAAACAATTTGAAGACTTTATCTTGTAGACTTGAAGAATTTGAAGATTTCAACTGGTAGACTTGGAGAACTTGAAGACTTGAAAAATTTGTAGACTTCAACTTACAGACTTGAAGTATTTGAATACTTCATCTTGCGAGATTAAAAAAATATGAAGACTTCAAATTGCAGACTTGATGAATTTGAAAACTTCAACTTGGAGACTTAGAGATCTAAAAATTTGAAAAAACTCATAATCATACGTGTTCTCCCCCACCAAGTCACCACTATTTCGTGCAAGTTTGAAGTTTGATGATAGATTACTCATAGTTTTAACTTTCACGAGACATACCAAACGGGAACATCTGATTTACTCATGAAACCAAACATAGAATTTGTTTCTAAGGGCCTATGTACCTCAGTAAAAAGGATCAAGTCACAATATAGTTTTAGGAGATTTTTTTTAGGGTGTCATACACAATTTATACTTTTGCGGGCCATGAGTAATAAGTAGTTTAGACTCGTACCTTAAGGGGCATTTTAACTTGAAGATTGAGCTCAAATTTGTAGAGCTTCATGATATATACTTTAGGCGTGTGTTCAAGAAGCATTTTAACTGAAAGATTTAGCTCATATTTGAAGAACTTTATGATATATAGTTTAGGCTCGTGTTTAAGAAGCATTTTAAATAAACAATTTAGCTCAAAAATTCAGAGAGCTTAGTGATATACAATTTAGGCTCGTGTCTTATGGAGCATTTCAATTTAAAGATCTAGCTCAAATTTGAAGATCTTTGTGACATATGGTTTAGGCTCGTGTTTGGAGAATTTAAACTTGAAGATTTAGATGAAATTAAAAGAGCTTTGAGACATACAGTTTAAGCTCGTATTTTGAAGAGTATTTCAGTTTGAAGATTTAACTCAAATTTGAAGAGATTTGTGACATGCACTTTAACTCGTGTAACAAGGAACATTTGAACTTGAAGATTTAGCTCAAATTTGAAGAGCTTTGTGATATATAGTTTAGCCTCATGTCTCTTATAGCATTTCCACTTGAGATTTGTCTTTATTTAAAGAGCTTAATTATATGAAATATTATGTCATATTTGAAGAGTTTTCTAATTTAAGGATTTAGCTCAATGAAGAACTTCCAAACTTGAAGAGCTTTGTGATGTGCATTTTAAACTTATGCCTCTAAGAGCATTTTAACTTATAGTTTAGGCTAGTGCGATGAGGTGCACTGTAACTTACTTTTTAAGATCATGTGTTAAGGAGCGTTATTACTGGCAATTTAAACGTATGCGTTAAGGAGCGTCTAGATATATATTGACTCTTCAAAGTCATCTTCATATGTATACTTGCCCTCACTTTTGAGTTTTTCTTATATCTTTATCTTCATGAGGTCCATAGACGAGAGATCATCAATCTTCACTTTAACTCATGCTTAATTTCATGTCATCTACAAGAGTTATCAACTCTTCGAATATATTTAGATTTAATCATTACAAGATGTTGTGAAGACCCTAATCATGTCTTGGATGAACATTTGAATGCTAGAAGCTTCACTTAGGCGGTATTTGCAGTTGAGGCTCAAACTTCTCCAGTGAATGATAAAGACAACAACTAGCTCATCTTCACCTGGACGAGCCTTTGTATGTTCAATCATACTAACGATACATCTTGTGCTATAGAAATAATAGAGGAAATCTTGCTTTAAATTCTCCCAACAATTTGTATTAGGTTTGAGATCTTTATACCAATTAAAGGCATTTTCTTTGAGAGATAGAATAAACTCTTTAACGAGATAATCACCATACGTCCCAACATCATTTCTAATATCGATAATGTGTTATATATGTTGTTTGAGATTTCTTTTTCCATATGGTTGAAGCTTAGGAGTTTGATAACCCTCAACACATTCTCAAGTTTTCCATCATTTGTATATATGGCTTTGCATATGTGGGAGCAAATTTGGAGTAGGACTTAGATTTGTGTTTGATAGCATCTATGATGAAATCTTTCAATTGATCAATGGGAATCAAAACTTCAGCGGAAAGATGAATCTCATCAATCTATGTTTGCTTTATGCAAGACTCTCCTTCGTCTTAAATTTTAGGAAGCTTCAAAGGTGCTTGATTTGATTTTTTTTTAATCATGTTATCCATATTTGTTGTTAACTTGGAAATCTTAACATCTTGTTCCTATGCGCACTTTGTCAAGCCTTCAATCTCTTTTGTCAAGCTTGCTAGTTGTTCTTTTATAGTGGAAGTCATTTTAATAATTTTTTATACTTGAGACTTCGAGATGTGAGATAGAGATGGTCCCAGTGGGCATGCAAGAACTTTTTTCCACTAAATTTTAAACATATGGAAGATAAATCAACCACATAATAAAATCTGAAGAAACACAATTTTATTCATCAAGATTACGGGTACGACTCTATTGATCTCTTGATTCTACTCTTTAAAGATTCATTCATAAGTCGAAGGTTGTGGTGTATTTCTCGACCTAGGATGATTTGGACTTGATTTACATAATTTGAGGGACGTTAGTGGCTTATTTCTCAAATTAGATGATTTGAATTTGATCTCTTTATGGATATTCCATAAGTTTGTGAGATATTTGAGATATTTAAGATGCCTCTTCAAGGAAATATAGTACATTTTACATAGGCATGAACTAGAGTTTAGAGTTGAGTAGCCTCCAAGAATTGTAATTGGCATTGAATACACCTTGTAGAGTCCTACAAAAATTTGAATGTCTATAGAGTGATTTAGGGAAAATTGATTATATGCTCCTAATATAATAAACCTCAACAAATGAGTGTATATAATTAAATGGGAAAAATGTTATAATATATCCGAGCTTTGACTGAAATTGATCAATCTCAAACTTTAGGCAGAAGTTATTACCTTCTGCATTATTTAACATTGTATTTTAAAAATATATAAGTGTCCAGTTGGTCATGTTACTATTTATATAATTCTATATTTATGATGCCCACGTGGTCGCCTATATAACTTTAAAATACAATATAAAATAGTGCAGGGGGTTAATAAGTCTTGCCCAAATTTTGGGATTGTTATAGCATTTTTTGTCAAAGTTCAGATATATTTTGAACTCTTTTCTCTAATTTAATTTATGTGTACAAATATAAAGAAATGTTAGTATTGCAGTATAACTCAACAAATTAACATTTATAAACTTAATTTTATTATTATACATGACAAGATATAATTTAAGTAATACACTTTTTTCATAAAATAAACATCTATATGATAAATAACTATATTTAAGATTGCCACATAATTTTAGAGAGGAAAGAGGTTGTGATCCTTGAAATAGGGAGATTATTTCCTAGTAATTCATGTCTCTTTACTTAATAATTTTATACGTGGCGCTAATATCTTTTTGCTTAAAATATGTAAAATAATTATGAGTTATTAATATGGCGTACGAAACATTGTTATTTTATATATTTAATCGATCAAGGGTGTTTTGAGATTTAATGAAGGCTAATTTTGATTATATCAAAATCATTTTATCTTACTAATTTATATATTATAATTATTGAATCCACAAAAAAGATAAAATTATTGTAATAAAGTATAGTGAATAAATCAAAATCATTGTATCTTTACTAAAAACATTCAATGTATGATGGTGAGAGAATAAATTAGATAAGCAACATATGAAAATTTCTTGAAATCATATACAAAAAAAAAACTTCTCATGTAAAAGGTGTCACAAAATCAATAATGATAGATCAAATACGTAAAGCATTATGTAAGTAAAAAAAGAGATCATTCCACATGCACAAAAAAAGTTTTGTAGTTGCGACAACACTGGAACTTTTGGATGCAATAAGAAAAGTTAGAGATGAACTTCATTAGACTTAAATATTTACAACAGAATCATAGTTCACTAAATTTTCTTATATGTGTATTTATTTTTGAAAGAATTGTGAATTTATAATATTAATGAGATCATATATTTAAATATACGTCTTCTAGATATTTTGTGTGAACTTCAAAGTATATTCCCTCACATTGATACTTCCTTGAAAAAGGTTGGTGAACTCAATTACCTTTTCTACCCTCATCTCAAGTGTCACGCCCGGAGCCTACACCCTGGACGTGGCCGACACCCAATGACCATTGTTGGCCTTGAGAGAATCCTTGGCTTGGCTTACTTAACTAAGCGAAGACTTAGGTTAACTGAATTATGAAGTAAGAAACATTCTTCAAAAGAAATGCTTAAAACATAATAGCTTGGCAAAAATGGCACTTAAGTCTCAAAATATGATGTCTGAAATAAAAGAGGCTCAATTGAACTGACTAACTATCCATCTATGAAGCCTCTAAACATACTATTATGAATGTCGGGATAGACCCCACAACATTCTGAAACTGATGGATTGGAAAGCATATAAAAGGATCCTCTTGAACGCAAGGAGGCTCACCACATTACTCTGACTAGTCGATATAGATCAACGATGCGCTGGATGTTGATCCTGGTTACCTGCATCTGAATCATAAAATGATGTAGGTCAACTGGAATCAGTACATTGAATGTACGAGTATGAGAGTTGGAATGCTAAAACTCACACTTAGGCTAGAAAAGAGTAATGAATAACACTTACCTTGGCTCTTCTAAATTCATGATTTACTACTCATTTCAATATAGTGCAATTTAAGATAAATGTGCAATATAAAAAAAACTTCTTCAAACATGATGAAACACTGATTTGTATGCAAGGTACGATTAACTATGACAAGTATATATAAATACAAGTAAACTGATGTATATGAAAATATAAATAACTTCTGTGTATAAAATACATTAATTTATATGGGAGATTCTCTTAACCGACAACCATCACTAGAGCCTATGTGATGATACAATGTTTTACCGCATGTTGACAAGGACCATCTTATACCTTGTCATCGGTATAGGATCTTATTTAACTTAGTGGATCCACTAGCTTAACTTATGTGATCATCTCAAAAGTATGGCCCGGTATCACCCATGATGGCTAAATGGTTTACATGTCGACTTGAGTTAATTATGAACTCTTATCCCCACATCGGTGCTCAATAATACTCCCAAAATATACTTTAGCTCATACTTTTAGAATAACTTCCTTTCATTGGGTTGAGATAATTTACTCAACAAAGCTCCTTTAGAATCAATGTTCCCCTTTCTTGTTCAAAAATCTTTTGGGAAGTCTTAAATCCCACTTAACTTAAATGTAAAAACATTTATAAGCTTTCTAGGGAAATACATAGTTCCCTTATATCTTTTGAGAAATTAATTCAACTCTTTACTCTTTGCTTAACTGAAACTTTTCATCTTGATCAACTCTTTAGGGAATAATTAGTTCCCTTATACTTACTTTGAAAGAATATCTTCAACTTCAACTGTTTCTTTAACTCAAAACATGAGCTTTAAAAAAACTTAAAACGTTTAAATAAGACTCTTGGAAGCTTTAAAAAACTTTACTTTGCTTACTTCATATCGTCAGACTTATCTTTTTAACTTACTAGACTTTGATCTTAACTTTTCTTGAACTAAATTATGGATTCTAGGTTCATGATTCATGTTTATAGATGATTTCATGGGTTTTAGTTGTACCTTGGATATTGAAATAGACTAGGGATTATAGATACAACCCTTAGGAACTAGTACGAAAAGGTAGGGAAAATATGGGATCTCCTGGTGGCCCTGGCGCACTGAGAGGCACGGGGAGCCAGAGCCTGACGAATAGAGACAGTCCTGAGAGACTCTAACTGGCATAGCATTCCAGTCTCTTTCAGACATAGCCAACTCTAAGAGGATCTGGCAGGCGCGGCTCACATGGGCTTGTCCAACGGGATTTCTGACTTTTATTCTTTGTTTTTCGTCTATAAACTTCTAATCTTCCATGGATCTTCCCCAATCACTTGGTATCACTAGTAACCTCAATACCCAATAGATTCGACCTGAAAAACACCCCGAAAACACGAATCCAATCAACTAGAACATGCTACAACCCATTCAATCAAGAATTCGGTAATTGTTCATCAAAATATCAATGTTAATCATTCAATCTACTCTGAATTTCTGAATTTAATCAAATTGGTGTGTGGGTGGAAGAAACTAACACAGAAAGATATCACATACCTAAAAGGGATGACCCCCGGCGAATTCCACTCAACTATCTTGGCGTTCTTGGACAATTCTTGATCTTCCTCTTCTCTTCTCTTTTCTCCTAAGCCCTAAGCGTTTTAAACTTTTCTAAAACTTAATTAAGACCCGGTTTACCCCTAATAAACCATTAAAACGAATTAGGAAATAGTAGGGTGAGAAGACTACTTTGACCTTACTAAAATTTGGATTTGACTTTCCTTAGTCCAATAGCCCAAGTTCCGAAAGGTATATCTCCCTCATACGATATCAAAAATGAGCACACTTGGTGCCGTTTGAAAGATATTCCCAAGGGATTTCCATCCATATGAAGAATTGCACCTAACTCTTCTAGATATCGAAGTTATGGGTGTTTGAAAATTACCAAAACTCACTTTTTAAACTTAGGAACTTTTCAAGATTTTTCCTATTCTTTCCAAAAATAACTATCCTTAGTCTCTTGGTCTAATCCTAGATATATCGGATTACGAGATGTCACATCAAGGGGAAAGAACATATAAAGAAATGTGGCCTTACACTTCTTCCAATCAAGAAAACCTACATCTTCGGGTCGTCTGTTTTTCCATTCGTTTTACCATATTGAGACACACCCTCAAGTTGATAAGCGGTCAACTCTTCCTTTTCCACTATCTCTAAAAATATATCAAACAAGCAGATTTCCAGAAGTTGTAGGTTCAACCCATAATTTCCACCCACAGATTGTGGCGTCACCCACGACTCATTCTGGTGGTATGCTGATGGCCACATGCAACCCTCCCCAAAAACTCAGACTAAAATTATTCTAACACATGACTCAAAGTCGAACACTCTGGATCATGGATTAGTCTACAGATCATCGATACGTCTATAGGTCATGACGCTAAGGACCCTTCAAAACAGGGTCTCCAAAGTCTATTGATGATCAGACGGGATGAATTGTGGATCAGTCAATGGATCGTCGACCTTTACATAGTCAAGATCCTTAGGAACCCTTAGAACCTAGCTTCTGAAGTTGATCGGCAAACTAATAGAACGAATCATGGATCTGTCCATGGACCGTCGATCCATCCGTAGGTGGCTTCAGCAGATTTTAAGTCCGGGGTTGTTGGTCTTTTTCCCTATGAATTCGACACATAAACTATGTTTTTTAACCTATAAAGTGTGTTTTTGGTAAATCTTAGCCTTGTAAATTAATTAGAACACAAACTAATCAGTTATTCACAAAAACTTCATCAATCTTAGAACAAAATAGAGGAGAAAGTCAAGAACCCTAGTTCAAGAATGCAATGAGTTTTCATTAGTTCCAACCTCGAAATAAGAAAATTTCTCTGTGAATTTTGCCATTAGAAATTTGGGATTTCACTAGTAGGTTTTCTTTCTCCCATTAGGTCCCTAGAATTAAGTCATATTCTTGATTCCCTTGATATTATCTATACCTAGGGTTTCTAGAATTTCAGGAGATCAATATAAATTAGTTACTTTAATGATCCTAATAAGATTTTAATGATTTTAGTATGGTTTGGTATATATTTTTTATAAATTTAGAACCCTAGATATGTAGTTCTTTTAATTCATGGATTACACATGCTAGGTCAATTTATCCAATTATACAGGCTCCAGTGATTATTGTTTCATTTTCAGTACATTAATGTTGTATTTTTAGTTAGCATGTCAGTATTTTGAGCTATAAGTATTACATCCTTTCAGTTATAAATTTCTACATTGCATAATCAATTGGGAGAAGTTCAATACCGAGTGAACTAGGGTTACTCAACCACAAGTCCCAAACTATATGCACCGTAAGTTGTAAGTCTCTTCTGTGGGTATCAGTTTAGTGATCGCACCAGTCATGCCTCTATTACTATGTCAGGTTCCTCTTAAAGGGGTTTATACATAAGACTCCACATTTAGATCATGTGGTTTTATGTCGGCTATTAGTAGCTCTCTCAATATAGTTAGATTCTATTACATTGACCATGTCATTAGATACATCAATCTTTAGTTTGAGTGTGTTATAAACTTGGTCATTACATTTAGTAATTCATGATTCAGTGTTTTCAGTTTTGTATCATGTCAATCTCTCATCATTTCTCAGACATTATGCTTTGGTTAAATTATCTTATTGTTTAGCTTTACTCTATCCTACATATTCAATACCTTTCAAGTACATACACATACTCTACTCTACATCTTATTGTGATTTAGGTTCATGTTCACAGCTTCTAGGTCACACATAGATCAGTTCTCGATCTTCAGTTCAGCAGCATCAGTTGGGAGTCCTCATTCTTCTAGGATGAGTAATATAATTATATTCTTTTGCATATGGTCTTTAGTTTCATTATTGTCTAGATCTAGTTCGGGAATGTCCCAACATTTCTAGTCAGTAGAGGCTTACTTTAGACATATTTAGTTTCAGCTTTAGAATTTGATTTTGACTTTTCATTTTTGTTAAACTCTCAGTATTTATATATTTAGATTTACTATGGGTATTACCCATCACTTCATATTATTCATATGATTTAGTTCTGCATCGTCTTTATTGATTAATTTTTCTTTAGTAGGCTTATGATGTTCCTGAAGGGATAGGTTTGGGTCACTCGTGGGCCTATGTCTCGTGTTTACGTCTTGCAGGTAGCTTGGGGGAATGACAAACTTGGCATCAGAGAACTAGGTTTAAAAGTCAAAGGATATATGAAAATCCGCACTAAGTAGAGTCCTTTTCATGGGTGTGAATCGCACCATATCTAATGAGAGGGAGGCTATGAAGTGCTTTTGGAAAACTTCATTTTCTTGTTACTCTTATCAAGCGTGAGGTATGATCCAACTTCTCATTCTAATCTTTCATTGTGTGTTTCATATTATGCCTCTTCGTAGAGCTTACGCAAGGAATGCAAATACAACTCTTGAAGTTTTGAATGCTGAATTTAGAAAGCTATCCACCTATTGGATCAGAGTTTGACCAACCAACATAATCAATATGTTCTAGTTCTCACAAATGTTAATGTTGGGTCAGCTGCAACTAGAGTTCGGGATTTTATTAGGATGAATCCACTTGAATTCTTAGGATCGCAGATTGGTGAGGATCCCCAAAACATCATTGATGAGGCAACGAAGATCTTTGAAGTGATGCAGGTAAATGGAAATGATCTGTCACAACCGGGGAGCACCCCTTTGAAGTAACATGGCGTACTTAACCTCTCTGAGGTCTTATACAAGAACATACTTATCATTCATCGCATTATCATAGGCAAATTAGCGAAAAATTTAAAACTTTCATAGCACATCATATGCTAGAAACTTCACTTCATGTATATAAAATATCATAATTACATATTTAGAGTCTTTTCTCTTTTTGTCATCCTAAACTCAATATCATTAAAGTATATTAGGGACACGACCCTTACAACATAACCATACATCACTTGACATAGGAAATCCTTGAATCTTAAGGATTCCTTTTGCTTGAGCTTGGGAAACACATTACAAGCTCCTCAATAATAAATACATCCTTTAGGCATCCATAACCTACACTTTGTGTAAAAAGTAGAGACAATGGAGTTAGTACAAGAATGCACTAAATATGGCAACCATGCAAAAACATGCAATAAAAAGGGATATTTTACTTAAAAGAATGCTACATGCCTTTTTGAGAAATCTTCATAAAACATTGATACAATAGCATTTATACAATTTACATACTTCATATAGGCATATTCAAAGACCAAACATCAAATAAAATCATACATAGAATTTAAGGCATTTTAGAGTCACATTACAGTAATCATATTCCTTTTTTTTACAGTAAGCTTTCTACTCTTTACGGTGACTTCTTTTTCTTTACTCATTAACCTCCAAATAACCCTCTAGTGATACTTTGTGCAATGCATCATCTTAAGTCCACAAGGAAATCATACATACATTATACACAAGCCACCACATACCATCATAGAAGTATAGCATACCACAAGACACCTTCAAGTCTGAGACCCTAAAGACATTACAATGAACCATAGTCAATGACCTTATTCACAATCCTATTCTAAGTCTACTAGTGTGTACATGTGAAGCCCCATAACCTCCACATACTTAGTAAACCTATTATAAGACTATAAGCATCAAAACATGTACTTCACACTTCAAACATACTTTTATAGTCAACTATATGCAACTCCAGTAGAATATTCATTCACATAGTCAATAAGACCAACATCACACACAAAAGAAAAGACCTCATCATATAAAGAAGACTACAAAGTCATGCATAAGAAACATATACACATTTACATGCATTAGAACACCTTCCTAGGACTTCCCTCAAGAGTCACTTGTGCAATGCATAGGTGAAGTCTCATACCCCCACCTACACTAAGCAACTACCCTTAGGTTATCCTATTTAGGTTCCTTAATTTAACTTCCATTATCCATTTTACTTTAGGGAAACAATAGCCTTAACTGATAACTAAGACCATGGGTGCTAAACATCGACTTTGGTGTTGTCGAGCCTTACACCAATGGAAGGTGGTCATACCTAGCCAAGGTAGAACATTAACACATGCTAGCATACTAAGTGAAATCACTTGCTAGATCCTATGTGGCAAACATATTTATGGAACTTGGAGATATACATAACCCTCTACATTCTCATTAGATTGGAGCCTCAACTCATGAGAAACCATGGGCGAATCTTCCAAGCAAAATCAACACCTCATGTGGAACCATAAGTGAACTTTCCTCCAAGGGAAGTCAACACTCTATGAGAAACCAATGGTAAATATTCCTCCGAAGGAAGCCAATAGCTCCCATTGTCAAGTTCACTCGGTGCTAATCTAAGTTTTCTTTATTGAAAAACCTTTATTAACATTACTTATGAAATGTAGGCTTTCGGAGATTGACTCCTCATATGCTTAGATCATAGGCCATATATGAGAGTTAATCAACTTATATCATGTGAGAAACCCTTTCACATGGATATAGCTTATGTAAGCACCTATCTAGTTTAGGGTACACTTGAGCATACCTTTCAAGGCCCCTCCATTGACTAGATTATCATACATGTGTGTGTGTGTATACATGTAACAAAACCTTTCACATAACACATTAAGGTCACACATATTCATACTTTAATTTATTCATGCATATAAGACATGTTCATCAATTACCATACATTCATATTCATAAACATAGATAACCAAACCTAGGAACTATCTTATCAAGGCACACATGTGCAATGCATAGACAAGGTCACATAACCTTGACCATACTAGTACACATATCAAGTTATCCAAGTTAATATAGTACATAACATGCTTCATAAACATAGACTTTACATGCATAGTAGTAGAAACAAGTGCACATGAGAATACCTTTCATTAGACACCATGAACCTACATTACTTGTAAGCATGCATGAAGTGTGAGTGTGTGTACAATGGTCAATATTATCACATAATTGATATGAACAACACATTGAGTCAGCCACCCTCCTAGGAACACAATACACATTCAAGCATAGACCACACGACATAATTGCATAGGAAACAAGCTAGATTCATATTACATTTCAGAATCCTAACCTTAGTTATTCACACTTTCACATAGGGGTACATAGGTAAGGGATCATTAAATATTTATAATAATTTAGGCAACACCTAACAGAAACCCAACATGGTCATACATATACTTGTAATATGAGCAATATAACCTAGACTATAGCTAGATTAGGAAAACTAGGCAAAAGCTTCACATAGGGTAATCATCACAAACATATATTCATAGAAAGATTGACTTTTAGTAAATGATTGCATCACATATATATTTACAATAAAGTAAAAACCGCCACCATAAGTGGACCATACCCCACAATGTCATATCAGGCTTCATCAACTACCAATACTATAAGAAAGTAGAGAGGAAAAGCCATTCTTACCAATTTTTTACCCTTTTGATCATCCTTGATCACTACTCCTCTTTCATTAATAATTAATATAAAGGAAGTATCTAAATATGATTTTATCATAAACAAAACCATGCATAAGCCACTACAAGAAAATGCTACAAACTAGTTCAATACATCATCAATATACTATAAAGTAGGACATAGATCTTTAACCAAATTAACTTACATTGATCATCAATCATATTTCATCAATAGTATCAATATAGGGAATTAACTAAAGACATAATATCAATTCCAAGTCACGATTCATCTACCCTATAATTAAGATCACATCATGTACATTACAACATCCAATCTATAGGCTAGAAGAATTTAGATCAATCCTTACCAAGACTCCTCTACTTTGATAATGAATGATCCATACCCAAAATTAATCAATAACATTCATGTAAGGCAGTATCTATCATTATCCTTACACAACCGAATCCCATTATCATGCATTAGAGAGTAAATGTTACAATGAATGTCATACTTAACAATATTAAGAAGTAGAGATTAAGTTCTTCAAGCATCAATCCAAATTGATCAAATATCACATAATTCATCATCAATACACGTAATAGGCAGTAGATTTAAGCAATTCAACATGCTAGAATCATAATTCTATCAATACAAAGTCACGATCACAAAGCCCATAAATAGGCCAAAACGAGAGTTGAAGGGGACATGGGTTCATCATGCAATTGGATTGAAATCCACTTTTGATTCAGTATATTATCATCAATTTATCATGATTAATCCTTTGAAAACGTTTTGAGAGAGAACCCATGGCTAGATTGAAGAAGAAGAGATTTGATCATGAACTTGCATTGAAAATCATTGAAGTGAACATTGTAGATGAAAGATTAACTAGATATGAAGGATCACAAAATGAATACAGAAGAAAATATCTAAAACTTTGTGAAGAACCCATGGAATTCCAATCTCCAAGCTGTTTTTGAGCTTCACCTTCAATGCAGGTTCTAGAGAGAGTTTTATTTGGGAGGGAAGTCTAATTTTTGTGAATTGAATTAGGAATAAGCTATTCAGGTTTTTGATCACTTAAATACACTCAAAAATACCCAACTAAACAAATTAGGGTCAGTTTAGCATGTGGGGTGAATTTCCCATTCACCCCATAATTAAAACAGCGTGCATGGTAGTTGTTGCAGCCTTTATCAACTGCCACAAACGACTCCCAGTAGGTCCTTCGACGGACCTTACTACAGGTCGTTGTTTGGATATGAGGCTTGGAAAAATCCTTAAGCCTTCACCAGGATAATTTTCCATTGACGTCTCTCCATTGAAGGGGCATTGGTGGACTGACAAGGCATCCTTTGGCTCGGTTGATTGACACTGCCAAGGCAGTGTCTCGACAGCCTACGGATCCTCCTTGAGGGCTTCTTGTAGGTCCCTTGGGGAGTTGTACCCAAATATTTACAATGTAATTGTATACCTTAACATATCAAGGACCTTCCACATCAGTTTCACCAAAACCAATTACACGCAACACCTTAAAAAAGGCCAAGCACACACATGCGCGTCTAAAGGGCTAACTACCGAACGTCTTGGACGTTCTTAGATGTTTGACCGCTAAACTTCATAGAACTTAGAATACTACCTATAAAAATCATTTTTACTCATATATGGACTTCATAAGCCAATTAAAAACATATAAGCACATGAAAACACATAAGGCCTCTTAGTGACTAGTCATTGAATGTCTTAGTCGTCCCTTCACGTTTGACTTCCAAATGACTTCAAATAACCCATGCATATTTTAAAACACTTAATTAACATGTTAACAATCTTAAAGGAACATGTGAGGCTCTAGACACCCTAACTCATTTTGGGGGTCTTACATGATCAGCTTGAGTTGTCATCTTACCATCTAAAGAATGTGGCTCATGTCCGGTATACTCAATGCAAAGAGAACAGGGGTACAGATGCAACTCTTATAACTTGGGAATGCTTTGGTGAGACCTTTCTGGACAGGTTTTTCCTAAAGGAATTGAGGGAGGCAAAAGCTCAGAAGTTCATGAATTTGAGGCAAGATAACATGACAGTCCAAGAGTATAGACTCAAGTTCACCCAACTCTCCAGGTATGCTCCTCATATAGTTGTTGATTCCAGGACTCAATGAACAAGTTTTTATATAAAGTGTGAGACTTGTGAAAATAGAATGCAGGAATGCTATGTTGATGGAAAATATGAAAATTTATAGGCTCATGACTGATGTTCAACATGTTAAGGCAAATATGCTTAGGGTACAGTCTAGGAGAATAATAAGGCCAGAACATGAAACTATGATTATTCTCAATAGAAACCGGGTGGAGGAAATCACTCGTAGTTTCAGCAGAAGTCTTCAGCTCCAGCACCTTCATCAGCTAGTGTTTCATCCTCTATGTTCTGAAATGATCAAAAAGGTAGGGCAACAATCTTTAAGTCTCAAGGTAGTATTTTAGGCACCAGATTCTACCCAACTTGTCTTATTTGGTGTAAGAACAATTCATACGAATGTCTTCTAGGAAAGAAATGATGTTTTAGGTGTAGTCAGTTTGGTCAGGGGTTGAGAGATTGTCCTTCTACTAAATAGGGTCAAGGAGGTAAAAATAGTAGATCTCAGTCTACAACTTCTCCAGCACCAGCACCAACAGGTCACTCGACTCAGCATGGTAACTCATCTGGTACAGGTGGCGGAAAACATCAAATCATGTTGTATGCTCTTCAGGATTGCTAGGATTAGGAAGATTCTCCTGATGTGGTCACTAGTATGTTACAAATCTTTAATCTTGATGTTTATGCTTTGTTAGAACCAGGGACTACTCTTTCCTTTGTAACTCCTTATATAGAAGTCAAATTTCATAGTAGTTCAGAAATTCTATCAAAACCCTTCTCAGTCTCTACTCCAGTCGGTCAACCAGGTATAGCTACACTGATATACAGAAATTTCCCTACCACAGTCTCCTAAAAATTCACCTCAATAGATATTGTAGA
Source organism: Solanum peruvianum (assembly GCA_027705065.1). NCBI lineage: Eukaryota > Viridiplantae > Streptophyta > Magnoliopsida > Solanales > Solanaceae > Solanum > Solanum peruvianum. Next base: position 50,726,281 of record JAKWJD010001759.1, read on the forward strand.
GTTAGAAATGGTAGACTTTGATGTCATTCTAGGCATGGATTGGTTACATTCTTGTTATGCCTCAGTCGAGTATAGGACTAGAATTGTTTGTTTTCAATTTCAAAACGAACCAATCTTAGAATGGAAGGGTATTAGCTTAGCGCCTATGGGTTGATTCATTTCTTACTTAAGCCTAGAAAAATGATCTCTAAAGGATGTCTCTATCATCTAGTTTAGGTTATTGACTCAAGATCAGATACCTTAACTCTTGAGTCAGTTCCAGTTGTCAATGAGTTCCAAAAAGTGTTTCCATAAGATATTCTTGAAGTTCCTCCCAAAAGGTAAATTGGCTTTGAAAGTGATCTCCTTTAAAATATTCAGTCTATTGTTGTTCCTCCATATAAAATGGCTCCATCTGAGGTTAAGGAATTGAAAAAGAAGTTGAAAGACATTCTAGATAAGGTACTTCCCCATGGGATGCACTAGTGTTGTTCTTGAAGAAGAAAGATGCTTCTCTCGGGATGTGCATTAATTATAAATAGTTGAACAAGCTCACAATCAAGAATAAGTACCATATCCGCAGTATTGATGACCTATTTGACCAACTTTACGGTGCTAGTCATTTCTCAAAGATAGACCTTGAATCCGGTTATCATCAGCTCAGAGTTAGAGTAGTGACATTTTGAAACAGCCTTTAGAACTTGGTATGGTTATTATGAATTTTTAGTTATGACATTTGGACTAACCAAGCTCCTGTAGCTTTCATGGATTTGATGAGTAGAGTGTTCAAGAAGCATTTGCACTTATTCATTATCGTCTTTATTGATGATATCCTCATTTACTGTAGGAATGAGGAAGAATGTGTGAATCATTTAGGGGTTGTCCTATAAGCTCTCAAAGATCACCACTTATCCACTAATTTTAGCAAATATGAGTTTTTGTTGCAATCATTTGCTTTCCTTATGCATATTGTGTCTAGCAAAAGGATTCAAGTGGATTCTTAGAAAATAGAAGCAGTGAAACAATATCCTAGACCTACATGTCTTACAGCTACCACAAGTTTCTTGGTTTTGGCTTGTTATTACAGAAGGTTTATGGAAGAATTTTTATCCATTTCCTCTATATTGACTATGTTAACTCAGAAAAAGTGTCATGACCCAAGATCACCCCATAGTCATAACCGGCGTATTCGACCTCTTGGTGGTCTCATACAAGCCACATGGATCGTTCATTGCAGATGATACTAAAAAGTAAGTAACAATTTAAAACTTTCTTCACACACGAAGAATACTTCCATTAATAAGAAAGTAGAAGACTTTTAAAACATCTAGCTTTACAACATGTATGTCTCATAAACCATCGAATACTTTATAGTACAACGTTGGCACTAAGCCCATACAAAACTTAAAGAATGACTAATCAACATAAAGGAACACGTAGAGTATTGTCCTCGAATCAATGAGGAATCACCAAGTCTTCATCTTCAACCACTTAAAAACCTAATCGACCTCCATAGCATACCACATCTCCAATCCCTACACTTTAGTCAAAAAGGGAAAGAAAGGGGTTAGCATAATTAATAATTTAGTATGGAGATCATGCAAAAACCATGCTAAATATTACTTTTAGTATAGAAAAATGCTTTCATGACAGTTTGATAAAACCTTCATAATAAGAGTTTAAGAGATATGATACAAGTCAACATTCACATTAGACCATTTTTAAATAATATCGACATAAAACACAAGATATATCCATATTCATCAATTAATCATTTCATCATCTAGTATCTCTACCGAAGGCTACTCTAAGACCCACCTAAGTAAGACATAAAACAACCGCCATGCACCCTCTTCAAACACATGTAAGTGTTCCTCAAAGCCACCCTAGATAAGAACATTTATGTTCAACACACTATCATTAGGATAACATACATTACAAGAGTCATTTAGAAGTCAATCATAAAATTAGGAGATTTCACATATTGTTCTTGGAAACCTACAGAACTCACTTTAGCATCTTCAAATCCTACTCATGCCATATGCGGATAGCGTCCCATTCCACTACCTACACATTGTAGATACTATCCAATAACTAGAGTACACATCCCACATGATGATAATAGGCATTTAACAACATAGACCATACTAGCTAGGTATGGAATTCGGTGTTATAAGACCCCACACAGTGGAAGGTGTTCTACTTTCCAAAGGCAGAACTAGGACACAACCCATGTTTGCACATGGTTTGAGAGATATCAAGGGCTTCTTTGTACTCTAGTCTCATACTTCAAGTAGAGTACTACCACAAGCATATGCACTGTGTGATTTGCCTTTGTTATCATAGAGTACATTCATTCACATAAGAGTATTTGAGAAGGTACCATTTCTAACTCATACAAATCATAATACCACTACAAAGGTTCCACAAGGGCTTCCAATCAAGGTTCATTAGTAAATCTCATTCATGAAACGGGTACCATGCTAGGTTTATTCGGTTCACTTCATTATAAACCTTCTTTTCATATTCAAGGTTTGCACTTTAACCTCGGGTTATAGACTAATCAAAAAGGGACACCATTCTTAGGTTTACTAGTTCAAGACATACTTCAAGAATACCTCATTTATCACTCAAGGATGGGCACCAACTTAGGTCTACCGATCCTAGACTTTTATTTATTCATTCATTTATTCATTCTCAAGAAAGGATTCTTAATTACCAAGTCAAGATATTACATTCAACATACCTTTCATGTATCAAGTAGGTACAACTAGTTCTACCTAACTAATACACCAAATCAATATATATAACACATATATCAACAGCATCACATATTAATATTTAGAGACAATACACTTTTCAACACATTATATCCTCATTATATAACATATGTATCACATCATGTTTCACTTTATACATTAATATAAGTCATAACACCTTATACAAGATATAGTTAACTTCATATAACCAACTTCACATTATACCATTCATTATGCCATAACATGATACTACGACATTTCACATGATAATGTCGACAAGCAATGCTCATAACATATACAACAAATAAGCACCGTCACCATAAGTGGACCATACCACACAAGAGAAATTCAATTATAAAATCAATATTAGTAAGGGAATTAGGTCAACTTACCTTGTTCCAAAAGCCATCATAACCATTTCTTTATTCTCCATAATTTCACAATAGAATAACATTGATAATAGTAGAATTCAACTATGCAATTAAGCTAAACATGATCCAATAATCAACATTAAGACCACGTCACTATTTTTCCATAAAAACTTAAATATCATATCATTAAATTCAATATCAATTATTCAATAATTTAAAATATATTATACCATATATGAACAACTCACACCGATTCAGACACAATACTATAACCATAAAATCAAAATCAACACACCCACTTTATGGTAAAATTTAGAGAATTAGAGAAGACATAGGTTCATGAATTTTATATTATTAAAACTATCAATAATCAACAATAACAACATAAATCATCATTTAAAACTGTTTCATGCAAGAATATATGCATAGAATTGAAATGAGGTTTTTTTAGGGTTTTTGAAAAACATTGAATATACTTTGAATTGGATCTTTGATTGAAAGAGGAATCAAAGATAAAGAATACACATACCTTATTAGATGAAAACCAGAGACAAATGAAGAATAAACCCATTGGAATCCATAGTTAGAGCTCTATATTGACCTCAATGTCATGGACTTAGAGTATTTGCTAAGACACTATGCGGCCCTCGACGACTTACTCACTAATCTTTCAAGATCTTATATGTTCTAGGAATCCTTAAGACTCAGAAAGCTAAGACAATACTTTAAAAGACTTAGAAAGAAAAGAAAGATAGCTTTAAAGAAGGCTTTTTTATTGCTTTGGAAGATTGCTTTTACAACTTGCTTGGTGCCTTTGCGAATGAGGGGCACCTCTATTTAAACTACTTCCAAGGGACTAAAGCGAAATTAATATTTACTTTACAAGTCCCTAAAATATTTACACTTTGGTCCCTTTTCTAGAGAATTCTACACTAATTTAGCACCTTCTCTAGCCTTCTTGAGAGTTCTAAAGTGTTCTAGAGTTCTCTGCACAACTCTACAGCAATCTGTCCCTTTAGATGCGGATTCAGGCTGATATTATGGTAGGACGTCACACGCTCCCTCACCTGGTGATGCGATGACCATGGCGCATTGTTGTAAAAACTCCTGGACTTTGTCCTTGAACTTCCACATATCATCAAATTTCTCCCATGTGGAATCTTCCAGACTTTGTCCCTTCCAATGCACAGGAAACATGGCTCTGGTTGTTGACCTCACTTCCGTTTGGCTAGATAATCCATGATAGCTTCTGTCTCTCGGTCATGCGAGGCGGTGATAGTAATGGGTGCCTGTTGTGATCAACTCTGGCTAGGATCTTTCTTTTCCTCATGGTACAGCTTCAGGAGGCTCGCATGAAACATCGGATGGATCATAAAGAGTGGAGGTAACTCCAACTTGTACGAAATCTTTCCCACCTTGGCAATGATCTTGAACGGACCCTCATATTTGCGCACTAAGTTTGATGTACGCCCCTTAGTTATTTGAATTGCCTTGGATTGAATTTCACCAAGACCGTGTCGCCTTCTTTATAGTCCGTGGGAAGACGCTTGCGGTTAGAGAACTTCTTCATCTTCTTGGATGCCTTATCCAAGTAGGACTTGGAAGTGTCAGGTTGTTCCTCTTATCCCTTGGCAAGATGGTAGGCACCCAAACTCTTTCCCTCAAAAGCAGTCGGCAAGAATGCGGAGTTTGGAGTTGTTGGTCTGTCGCCAACTCAAATGGTGTGCGCCATGTGGACTCGCTCCTCTGCAAATATAGGAAAATTCCACCACATCTAGGAGTCTGTCCCAATCCTTTTGATGCGCACTAACATAGTTCCTTATATAGAACTCTAGTAGGGCGTTGATGTGTTTGTTCTGGCCGTTGGTCTACGGGTGGAAACTTGTGGAGAAGTGAAGCTCTATTCCAAGTATCTCAAACAACTCTCTCCAAAAGATCCCAGTAAAGCGGGGTTCTCGGTCGCTAATGATATCTCTCGGCACCCTCCAATATTTCACCACGTTCTTAAAAAATAGTTAAGCAGCTTCTTCCGTCGTGCAACCGGCTTTGGCGGGCATGAAAGTAGCATACTTTGAAAACATGTCCACCACGACCATGATAGTACCAAACCCGTTAGACATCAGCAAGGAAGTGATAAAGTCCATGGTCACGCTCTCCCATGGGCGTTTTTCTACGAGTAGTGTCTTTAGTAACCCTCCCGGTTGCCTTTGCTACCTTGTCTTGTTTTCACACAAGAAAAGTCTGCACATATCACTTGATGTACTCCCGCATGCGTGTTCAGAAGTAAATAGCCTCGATCAGCTCGCCCTCATATGTCAATGTCCCGGAAGCCCAGGCCACGCTGTGTCGTGGCTTTCCTTTATGATGCGCCGCATGATATACCTGAACTTGGGTACATAAACCCTCCTACCGTTAGTGAGAAAGAAACCATTTTCTACCCAAAAGCGCCTGGTTTTTCCTTGGGTAGCCAACTCCATCAGCATCTTGGTCTCTGGATCGTGTTGCATGCCATCCTTGATAGCATCTTGAATGTCACAGTGGGCTGTAGTGATGGCAGCAAGCTCGGCCCTTATACTTAATGTGTCAGCCACGACATTGCCTCTTCTTGGTTTGTACTCCAAAATATAGTCGAACTCTGCTACAAAATCTTGCCATCTAGCTTGCTTTTGGGTGATCTTCTTTTGGGATTGAAAGTAGCTAGTGGCAATGTTGTCGGTCTTGACCATGAACTTGGAGCCTAGTAAGTAGTGTCTCCATGTGCATAGGCAATGCACAATGGTTGTCAACTCTTTCTCCTACATCGTGTACCATCGTTCGGCCTCGTTTAGTTTACGTCTCTCGAATGCTATTGAGTTTCTATCTTGCATTAAGACTCCCCTAATGACAAAGTCTTAGAAATCCGTATGTATTTCGAAAGTCTTAGAGAAGCCGGGCAGCGTCAAGACCATCTCCTCCATTACTGCGGCCTTGAGACTTTTGAATGCTAGAGAAGTCGGGCAGCGTCAAGACCATCTCCTCCATTACTGCGGCCTTGAGACTTTTGAATGCTTTTTGGCACTCCACGCTCCAACACCAAGGCTTATTCTTCTTTAACAACTCGGCTAATAGAGCGGCTTTAGTAGAGTAACCACTGATGAACCTTCGATAGTAGTTCATAAGCCCAAGGGATGATCGCAGCTCGGTCACCTTCGTGGGCGCCTCCCACTCTTGGATCGCCTTAATCTTCGTCTCGTCCATGCGGAGTTTGCCTTGGCTGATAACATGTCCTAAGAAATGAACCTCGGGCTGGGCAAACTCACACTTTTCCCACTTGACGTAGAGATGGTTTTCTCGTAAGACTTTGCTCAAGTGGTCTACGTGTTCCTCAAGGGAGTTGCTATTAATTACTATGCCATCCAAGTACACTACTACGAACTGGCTTATGTAGGGATGAAGGATTTTGTTTATTAGTGTGCAAAAGGTGGCGGGTGAGTTTGTTCAGCCGAAAGGCATGACCAACCACTCATATGCTCCATATCTAGTCATGCATGCTATCTTTGGCTCATCTCCCGCTATGATGCGCATTTGGTAGTAGCCTTTCCGGAGATCCATATTGGTAAAGTACTTGGCCTACCCAAGTCGATCTAATAAATCAATAATTAGCGGGATATGATATTTGTTTTTAATCGTGACCATATTGAGCGCCCGATAGTCGATGCATAAGCGCAACGACCCGTCTTTCTTCTTCTGGAACAGCACTGGTGCGCATGGACGAATGTGACCGGCCTCGTGGAGCTCCTTTAACTGCTTCCTTGTCTCTTTTAACTCGGGTGGAGCCATGTGGTAAGGTGCATGGGAGAGTGGCTTGGCTCTGACCTCTAACTCTATCTTATGATCTACCTCGTACCTCGGAGGTAGAGTCTTCAGCGGCTCATCCGGCATCACATCCTCGTTCTCATCAAGGACTTTCTCGATGAGTCGAGGCAAGGTCTTCATAGTACCATTGCCTTCTCCCAAACTTTCAATGGTAGCTAGGAATGTTGGCTCCCCTTTCTTAAGGCGCTTCACAATCTGCATGGACAATAAATGGGTGTGTCCTTCCTTCTTCGGCACCTTGACTAAGGGTAGCATGCATGACCCGTCCCATTCCATGACCATGAGTCGTTGGAGGTAGGGATCGATCATCGAGTGGCAGCGCTTGGAAGAATTCTTGTCCGAGAATGATGTCGAATATGTCTAGAGAGGAGACAGTAAAGTTATTATTTCCTTGCCACTTTCCCAATGTGATGCTTACTCTTTGGGAAATCCCGCACACGGGAGTTGGTGGGGTGTTAACTGTCTTGAGGCGGGTGTTGCTTGGCATCTAATTCAGCCCTAACCTCTATGTCGCTGTTTTGGTCACGATGTTTGCTTCAGCCCTAGGTTTACCATAGCACGAGCTAGTCGTCCATTAATGGAGATGTCTACATACTGTGTGCTGAATTCTCCTGGCTTCTCGATCTGCTTGGCCATCACACCGCACACTCCAACCATGCCCAACTACGTCGTGCCCGCATCCTGCCCTTACTCTTGTGCGTCATTCTCCTTCCGTTCACATAGGATGGTCTGCGCCCGCTTCTTCGTATAATTCTGGTACATGAAACGCTTGATGTCTAGCTTGTGGGGGTCGTGTTGCTTGAGGTGTGCCTGCTGCTCCTTGCCTCGGCCACGGTCTTCCCCACCTCTGGCATGACTACTTCTTGTATCCTTTCCCTTTGCATTTTAATGTCGTTCATGCTTGAAGTCCATCAAGGACTCGGCTTGTGTGATGGCTTCGTGTATGGTCTTAACGTGACGCCGCTCCAACTCTGTCTTAGCCCAATTCTACAGTCTGTCTATGAAGTGGAACATCATGTCTTCGTGCGTGAAGTTGGGAATTTGAAGCGTTAGAGTTTTAAACTCCTTCACATACGCCTGAATGCTTCATGTTTGCTTCAATTCCTGGAACTTGCGCTCAACCTCATTCACGACGTTGTTAGCTAAGAAGGCTTTATTAAATTCTTCGCGGAATTGCTCCCACGTGTTGATGGTGCATGTCCCTTTCCCGATCTCAGCCTCATTGCGCCTCCACCATAGCATATCCATCTCGGACAAGTACAACACGGCAGTGTTGATATTGTTCTTGTCACTGCTCACCCAACTACACTTGAAGTAGTTTCCAAGTGCCATAGAAAGTTTTACACTTCTTGAGCGTCACGGACGCCTTTGAATATAGGTGGCTTGGGAGCCTCGACCCTGGCCGCCCTATCACGGTCATGTAGTGCAGATCCTCCAGCCTCCACGCCTTCTTTAAGTTCTTTTACTTCATCCTTCAGGTCTTGATCGTGCCAAGCGCTTCTGTAAGCTGACGCTCCAAGGAAGTGATGGTTTCCTTAGCATTCAGCACATCCATAAGCCAACACTCCAAGGAAGTGATGGCCTCCTTCATCTCAAACTTGGCCTACTGGCGACCCTCCAACTCCTTACGGATGTTCTCGGTCTCCTCAAGGGTCTTGAACTTACAGTCCGCCACGTTCATGCGCCGGCCTAAGAACTTAACGGCTTGTCTTGCCAATTCCACTCTTGCGACCAATTCTTCTCCAGCGGTGACGTCTATGGCATCTTCTCCCATTTCTTTGTCACTTTTCTTGGCAGTCGAGGGTGGATGAGATGTTAGCGCCTCGCTAGGTGTGAGTTCGGGCAGCACCTCCTCATCACCCTTTTGATGTTTATTCCTCTTTAGGTTCTTCTAAGAACCATCAAAGCGGACGTTGGTGGTGCTAGTGTCATTTACATCTCATTTCAGTAGCAACTCCCTTTTTATCATACCTGCTCAGATACCACTTTTTCATGGACATAGATTATTTGCTAAGACTCTATGCGGCCCTCCAACTTACTCACTAATCTTTCAAGATTTTGTAAGTTCAAGGAAGCCTTAAGACTCGAAAAGCTAAGAGAATGCTTTAAAAGACTTATAAAGAAAAGAAAGAGAGCTTTGAAGAAGGCTTTCGTATTGCTTTGGCTGATTGCTTTACAACTTGCTTGGTACCTTTGAAAATGAGGGGAACCTCTATTTGAACTACTTCCTAGGGACTAAAGTGGATTTAATATTTACTTTACATGTCCCTAATATATTAATACTTTGGTCCCTTTTCTAGAGACCTCTACACTACCTTGGGACCTTCTCTAGCCTTCTTGAGAGTTCTAAAGTGTTATAGAGTTCTCCGGACAACTTTAGAGCAATCAGCCCCTTTCCTGGACGCTGATTCAGGCTGAAATTATGGCGGGACATCACATCAAGCTTCCATGGAGTTTGAGAGAACTTTTGGGAGGGAAGGGTTTTGATTTCTAGTTGAGGTTTGGGGTTTTCGATTGGGTAATTGGTGTAAAATGACCTAAATTAAATATATAATTCACTCCCAAAATACTCAAAAAAAAAACCTCCATTAATTGGAACTTTTTAAGTAAGTCAAACTAAACTTTCATTTTTGGAATTATCAAAGGGGAACAAGTATGCATCGCGAAGGTGTTCCATGAAGTTTATGGAAAATAATATTAGGGACATAAGGGTCCACGATGTCTCCATAAAGTGGGTACACATTATTCTCATGGCTGGAGAAAGTCTGCGATGTGGATACACTACCTAGAGCTACTGGTAGCAAGCTGCCTTGGCAGCATCTTGGCCATGGCTTGGGTCCTCCTCAAGGATCCTTGTGTTAGTCCTTGGAGATTCGTATCCATGCATTTTAGAAATTAAACATGATTATTAAGATGATACGGTCACCTCCACTGATTTTTAACTCCAAACAACAGCTAAAACATGAACAACATGCTGGGACATACCAACAAATAAAAGACTAGTTTTCGAATGCTTGGTGATCTCGTGATGTTTGACTTTAAAATCTTTAAAATTGACTTCAAAACTTGTTCTTTATTAATTTAACAAGTTTTAACTCATAAAACTCATGTGAAGCTCTAGTTCATCCTATTTCATTTTGAGGGTGTTACAAAAAAGTTAAGTCTCCGTGGTCAGATATTGTGAGAAACATGCATAAATGAAAACTAGGTTCACTAAAGGTCCTATTTTGATTCTGCCGGAGTGTTCAAATGGTTTTGTGATCTATTTTGATGCATCCAAAGTCGACCTAGGTTGTGTGTTGATGTATAGAGGTAATTCTATAGCTTATGCTTCCAAAAAACTTAAGGTGCATGAGAACTCATGACCTCAAGCTTGCAGCTGTGGTGTTAGCACTTATGATTTGAAGACACTACTTGTATGGTGTTCATGTAGATGTGTCACAAACCATAAGATCCTTCCGTATGTGTTGATGAGTCCTCAATTTAGACTCATATAGGTCCTCATTTTTAATGCAAATAGTGTCCTCGATTGTGTATTTTATCTTAATGTTTGATAAAATCTTCTAAGTTTCAAGTATTTGAGGATTTTGTGGGAGCATGGACACTTAGGCGCAGAACGACGACGATATTCGAGCTGCCTGGGTAACCACAACTTCATGAGACATTCCAACATAAAATAGAGTCAATGATACATAAAAAACTATAACGCGAATACACAATGCTGCAAGTTGTTCCAAATGACGAAACGTTTACAGTCACCACTAAATGAAAAGTGGAGACACCACTTGCTCTAAATCATGTTTAACACACTCAGACAAACGGGAGCTACAAACGGGGAAAAAGACGAGGGATGAAAAACACATAAAAACAAGTAGGCACATATGCAAGCTAGCTAAGACTAATAGGAAAAATGTTCCATATCTTCAACTGTGACAAAAGAAAAAGGCCACTGTGAAGAGATTCATGGAAAACTCAATAAAGAAAAACTAAGAAATTTTAAGGAATTCGAGTATTACCTCCTTTGGTGCAGCGAAGTGAGACAATGATGAGCTTGGATATGACTTCCACCACCGCAAACACCGACTACGGGCAGCAACCAAGAAAAACGGGAAAAAATCCAAAAGATTCCCTCTTTGAAAGTGAACTTCGAGTGTGTCTTTGTTAGTTCCTAAAAGCTTTGTATTTTACTATTGCAACTAAAAAAAGGTTTTGTCCTCCAAGTTGCTCTTTTCTCCTTTATGATTTTCTACTTAGATAAGGAACGACTTGAGAAAAAATTTCCACTCTAAAATACGACTTTAAACACTTTTCTCCGACTAAAAATCTCTTTCCAGAAATTGCCAGCTCAAAAGACTCTCCGTACAAATTTTCTCCTAAGAAACCTCTCCAAAATATCCAACCCCCAAAAAAGATGAAGAAGGGGGGTTTTATAGGGGAAACCTAGGCTTCTTTTTTGAAGGGAGGGCGGGAGAATTTTGTTGGAAAGCTTAGGGAAAAATCGAGATTCTTTACTCCGATTGGAATTTGAAATCCCTAAAAGATAAGATTGAAGCTGTCAATAGTATGAAAATTGTACAACTTCTCGGTGGAAAAAAGACGAGAGCCATCGGATTTTGCCTCAATGACGAACGGTGGCAAAGATTACCCCACTTGGCCATGCGAAGGACAGATCCTTCTCTACTGAATATGTATGAAGAAATGAACGTTGGGAAGAAAACAAAATCGTACAAAGCACGCGTCCTTCGTCATCGCTTTTCCGTAAACTTGTGTATTTTGACGAAGAAAAAAATGCTTGGATCCATTACGTGTTCCAGTGAACTCGACGTCAAAGAAGTTGAGTTGTACGCACTGGGATTCTCGTAGGTTATTGGGCACCTCTGCGTCAAGGAAGAGGAAGCATGTGTGGGGTTCATTAGCTTGTTTCTGCTATTTTGTTATGAAGGAAATTTTTTTGTGTAGGAATTCACGATGATCTGTTGGGAAGAGGATAAGGTTGGGTTGGGTTGGTATGTGTGAAAGATGGTCTGCCAATATAGGTTGAAATGAATTTGAAATTAATGGACTGGGCTTGGGCCTCGGATAAAATTCAAAAATAAAAAGGCTAGGAATGGGGGAAACGTTTTGGGTCCAAAAGGGTATGGGTCGGCTGATTAAGAAAAATGGGCTGGGAATTTGAGTCGGAATTAATGAGGGGATGGGCTGGACGACTAAAATTAGGCCTGGGAAGGCAGATGGACTGCTGTAAAATTTAATGTAGGCCCAAAGTTGGTTTAAAAAAAACCCATCAAATCAAATTAAAAGTGTAATTGGCCTAAATAAAATGAATTAATATAATTAGTACTAATCTTCTTAAGGTTAATAAAAGTAAAATAATTAATTCAAATGAAAAAATAGCTATTTAGAATATAATATAAAAAAATAATTGACCAAATATTTGAATAGAGCAAAATGTTAATCTCAATATTTTCGATTTTGAAAATCAATAAAATTCAAATAATTATACTTATACTTACGGAGACGTATACATTATAAAATGCTTAGATCTTATTTAAAATAATTTGCAAGCTAAAGTTATTTATTACTATCTTGTTATATATTATTAATTATATACATATACATATACATATATATATATATTATATATATTATATATATATATCTTAATTTTATAAAATTATTATTTCAAATTGCTTAAACTCAAGAATCTCGCTAGTTAATTACTATCGAGGAGGGTCAAAATTTGGGTGTCAACAACTGTCCCTCATATTACTTAGATTGATGCAAGAAATTCGAGGAAAATGAAATTGACCAATCCAATTTTGACCAACCGCAAATTCATCTTTTCAATAGTATTTGGTATTGAGTTTAGGAATTATGGTCAAACCCCGAAAATGGGTTTCCTATATATCTCAGGCTATATGAGAATTCAGTATACTTGTAGTTTGATACGCTTGATCTAACACACGATTTCGAAAAAAATCAAAAGTCACATTGATACTAGATTATGAAGGTATTATGATGCTTGTTGACATTATATTTAAGGGTGAATGTTGAAATACAACTGAGTTTTCAAAACTGAGCCCGCCTACATATCCTTCAACTTTAGGAATAGGGCTATTTATAGTTTGACTAGATCGGCTGAAAAGGAAATATGTTATGCTAGATAACCTTTACTTCGGGACGAGTGACAAATTTAGCGAGAATGAAAAGGAGGCTTGTAGCCTCTTAGCCTGAATGTGGAGCTCTTCACATCCATAGGTAAGAACTTACATGGACATAATTTCCAAAGCTCTTGGTATATTGTCACTCAGATTGGAAATTTGTCTTCGGTAGACCTAAATTCCGGATGCAAAATGGAAACTGACAAAAAAAACAAAGAAAAACCCACATGCCTACTAATAGGGGTGTGGTTCAATGGTGGTGGAAGTCGCTCTCTTCTCATGTCCTAAGAGTTTGATAACCTCTTTGGACTATGTTCCAGTTCGCTACTAAGAAAAGTTCAACGTAGTGTTGCATCCTTTTTTATGTTGCCCGCACCCGTGGTTTTTTGGAGAATTCATCTTTTTGGAGGCTCTCGACAAAGACTGAGATAAAAACTTGTCAGATTGAAACTTCAATCCAAATGGGATATAGTGTCTTTTACCGCATTGATACTTAATTTTTCTCCTTGACGTTTGACGTCAACTTTCTCGGTTAGATGTAAAGCAAATAAAGCTTATGTCTTATGTTTGCAATATAACCTTCAATGTACTCTTCATTTGATGTCGAAATAAGTAAATTTTGATGCAGCGTTGAAATTTCTCTTCGTTGTTTTTAATGATTCTCTTGGAATTCATTCTTTCCAAATAAAGATGCAGTTGACGTTGATGGGTAAATATTTCCCTTGAGATGCACGATTCCTTCTCTAGAAGTGTATGATTTCTTGCAGGGCATGAATATCTTTCGGAATGCGTGATTTCTTGCAGGGTATGAAACCTTCCCGCGATGCATAAATTCTGTGGGGTATTAATATCTCCTCGCAATGCATAAATTCTACGAGGTATGAATATCATCTCGCGATGCATAACTTTCTGCAAGGCATGAATATCTTCTCGTGATGCATAATTTATGCGAGGCATGAAACCTTCTTGCGATGCATAACTTTCAGCGAGGCATGAAATCTTCCCGCGGTGCGTGAATATTGACTCGTGATGCATGAATATTGACTCGCGATGCATGGTCTTCCGTGATGCATGAATATTGACTCGCAATGTATGGTCTTCCGCGATGCATGAATGTTGACTCGCTATGCATGATCTTCCACGGTGTATAAGTATTGACCTGTGATGCATGATCTTCCACGATGCATGAATATTTACTCGCGATGCATGAATATTTACTCGCGTTGCATGGATATTAAGTCTTGATGTCATCCTTGTTACCAAATGAAGATAGTGCTTAAATCGAGCAACATAGTGGTCTTCTGGATGCTTTTTGGATAATCATATTGTGTCTATTGAAAATAACTATAAAATGATTTTCCATATAGTGTATTGTCTTAATCGACAATAAAATAAATGGCCCCTTCGGGCAGTGTATTGCCTTGATCGACAATAAAATAAATGACCCCTCAGGGCAGTGTATTGTGTTGACCGACAATAAAATAAATGACCCCTCTGAGTAGTGTATAATATCGTATCTGACATTATGATGCAGATGACGTCTTTTACGGAAACCGTGAACTCTTTCTTGAGATTTTCGCTTGATTCACCTACGAATCTAGCTGGACGTTTCCTTATAGACTTCATGTTGTTGGAAATTGACTGAAATAAACAAATCATATTCCAACCTCCATCACAAGCAATATAATATGATTCCTGCATCTAGAAAAACAGTTGATTTTGGGAGAGTTTTCTCCTCCTTGGGCTTCTCATTGTTCCTTGATCGGAAGAATTTTGCTGGTATCAAAGTAAAGCTATAGACCTACATCCACAGAAAAATCATTAGTTTTAAAACAGACTAGTACGTGTCGATTTCTTCAGTTGTCTTCTCCTTGTCCTGCTATCTCCGGTTGATTTTCCAATCTCCCGACTCTTGATAGATGAGACAAAATATATTATGTCAAAGCTAATCAAATATAAAAGGAAAATCTTTAGGAAAAAAAATTTTTGAGAAGTAATATTTTGAAAAGGGTCACTGCCAAGTGTCATGTCACGTTAAGTTTATCGCACTTCTTTGAGCCTGATGCTTAGATATATATCTGATTATTTGATGGGGAGTATTCTGAGTCACTCTAGACTGTCGATGAACCCATGTCAAAATTTTGAGGCCATCCTCAAAATTTCGGTCCCAGTTACAAGTTATGTCTTATCGTCAACTGTCTGTAAGTATATTATGAAATATTTAAAAAATTTCTCGAAAATTCTGTCCCAGTCTCAATCTCAAAATATCTTCAATCTTGGATTGTTGAGGAAAGATCTTCTTCTCGATAATTTTTGAGTCCCCCTCAAAAATTCTGTCCTACTTTCTATTGTAAACAGGAATAGAAATTTTACGGGAGATATTTTCGAACCCTTGTGGCGCCTACGTATGCCATTGAGGTAGGAATCAGGTCAGATGTAGTTCTTTCTCAAAGATTAACAAAATAACAAATTTACAACGAAAATCGACCGAGGCCGACATAGGCCACCTACGTATCTCATTTTTGAGAATTCAGGTCAGGCGTAGTTCATTACAAAGAGGGATATAAACTTAAACAAAGCAAATACAAGCAAAAGGAGCGATTGTAAGTAAATAACAGAAATGCAAATTGAAGCTTCACATGTAGTATCTCTCGACAGCATCTCGTTTTATGGGTTTCGGCCATGCAGTTCTGTTCATCTCCGACACGACGAAAGTACCTCCAGATAATACTTTGCAAACCATGTAGGCTCCTTGCCAATTTGGCGTGAATTTTCCCTTGTATTCATCTTGATGAGGAAAAATACGTTTAAGGACCAACTGACCAACTTCAAAAATTCAGGCTCTTACTCTCTTGTGAAAAGCACGAATCATTCTTTGTCGATTCAACGGACCATGACAAATGGCAACCATTCTCTTATCGTCAATCAAAGTTAACTAATCAATTCTTTTGATAACCCATTCAGCATTACTCAACTCAACTTCTTGGGTAATTCTCAAAGACAATATCTCAACTTCGGCGGGTATGACGGCTTCTGTTCCGTAAACTGGTAAATACGGAGTAGCTCCAATTGACGTTCTGACAGTCATTCGATGACCCAACAAAACATATGGTAACATCTTGTGCCAACCTCAGTGATTGTCAATCATTTTCCTCAAGATCTTTTGATATTCTTATTGGCGGCTTCTACAACTCCATTCATTTGAGGACGATAAGCAGTTGAATTCCGATGAGTGACCTTAAATTGTTCACATATGTCTCTCATCAAATGACAGTTAAGATTTGCACTATTATCAGTAATGATGGATTCTTGTACTCTAAACCTGCATATCAGATTGTTGCGAACGAAATGAGCTACAACATTCTTGGTTACCGACTTGTATGAAGCTACATCTACCCACTTGGTGAAATAGGTGATAGCAACAAAAATAAATTTGTGTCCGTTAGAAGCGGCTGGCTCTATTGGACCAATGACATCCATACCCCAAGCTACAAATGGCCAAGGTGAACTCATAGCATTAAGTTCGTGAGGTGGCACTCGGATCAAATCACCATGCACTTGAAATTTATGGCATTTTTGCACAAACTTGCAACAATCATTCTCCATAGCAATCCAGAAATAACTGGCTCAAAGGATCTTTCTTTCCAAAGTGAGCCCATTCATATGCGTGCCACAAACTCCAGCATGTTTCTGTTCAATAAGTTTTGCAGCTTCAACAACATCGATACATCTGAGAAGACCCAAATCTAGAGTTCTCCTTAAAGGACTTCTTCGCTTAGAAAGAAATTAAGAGCCATATGGCGTACGACTTATTTTGGTTAGATGTGGCATCTTCAGGATAACTCCAAAACTCCAAATACTTCTTTATATCAAAATACCATGGTAAACTGTCTGGTTCTACCTCAACATGTGAACATTGTACCCGATGTTCTTTCAACTCTATGTCCAGAGGAAAGATATAATCAGTATCTGGATGTTTAATCATAGAAGCGATAGTGGCAAGGGCATCAGCCAACTCATTCTGTATTCTGGGAGTATGTCTGAACTAATTCTTACAGAACCTTTTGCACAACTTCTGTACATATTGTACGTAAGGTATAATATTCGGGTTCTTCACAACACATTCTCCTTGAACTTGATGAATCAAAAGATCTGAGTCTCCAATAACCAACTACTCATAGACATTCATGTTGATGTCCATTTTCAAACCAAGAACACAAGTTTCATACTCAGCCATGTTGCTTGTGCAATTAAATCGGAGCTGAGCTGCCATGGGGTAGTGCTGACCAGATTCTAACACTAGGAACGATCTGATGCCTATATCTTGATGATTTGTTGCTCCATCAAAGAATAATCTCCAACCGGATATGCTTTAGAAATATCTTCACCCCCAAACAATGCTTCTTCATCGTGAAAATAAGTCTTGAGCCGTTCATACTCTTAATCAACAGGATTTTCTGCAAGATGATCAGCCAAGTCTTGTGCATTTATCGCATTCTGAGTCACATACACAATATCAAACTCATTCAACAGCATTTTTCACTTAGCTAATTTTTTTGTTGGCATCGCCTTTTGGAAGATATACTTTAGCGGGTCCATTCTAGAAATAAGATATGTCGTGTATGAAGACAGATAATGTCTTAATTTTTAGGCAAGCTAAGTCAAAGCAAAACACGTTCTCACCTACAGAGTATAACGAGACTCATATGGAGTAAACTTCTTGCTTATATAATAAATGGCTCGCTCCTTCTTCCCTATTTTGTCATGCTGCCTAAGTACTTATCCAAATTCTCTATCTGAGACGGATAAATATAACAACAGAGGGCTCCCTTTTCGGGGAGGAACCAATACCGGTGGATTTGACAAATAGCTCTTGATAGCGTCGGAAGCAATCTAACACTCTTCCGTCCACTTTGTCGGAGCGTCTTTCTTCAGCAGCATGAAGATTGGCTCACACACCACGATTGATTGAGCTATGAATCGACTGATGTAGTTCAACCTCATAAGAAACTCATCACCTCTTTTCTCGTCCTCAACTGAGGTAACTCTTGTATCACTTTAATCTTGGAAGCATCGAGCTCAATACCCTTTTTGCTGACTACAAAAATCCCAACAACTTTTTAGTTGGAACTCCAAAAGCACATTTAGCGGGATTCAACTTTAAGTTATACCGACGCAGATGATCAAAGAACTTCTTCAAATGTTTCAAGTGGTCCGAACTCTCGCGGGACTTGATTATGACTTCATCCACATACACCTCAATCTCCTTATGAATCATGTCATGAATATGGTCGTCATATCCCTCATATAGGTAGCGCCAGCATTTTTTAGGCCAAATGGCATCACTCTATAATGATACAAACCCCAAAGTGTAATAAAAGCTATATTTTCTACATCTTCCTCGTCTACCAGAATCTTATGATAACCTGCATAACAGTCTACAGATGACTGCATTTCATGCTTAGCACATTTATCAATCAGAATATGAATATTCGGCAAGGGAAAATTATCCTTTGGGCGAGCTTTGTTGATATCCCTGTAGTCGACACAAATTTTGATCTTTCCATCCTTTTTGGCGATTGAAACAACGTTAGCCAACCAGGTCGGGTATTGAGTCACTTCTACCAACCGAGACTCAATCTTGTTGGTGATCTCTTCTTTGATCCTTAAACTAAATTCAGGTTTGAACTTCCGAGACTCCTATTTCACAGGACTGAACCTTGGATTAATCGGCAATTTGTGAGACACAACAGTGGTACTCAGCCCAAGCAGAGTCGTCATTTCTATTTTATTAGGAAAAGGAAATATATTAGCCTTTAAAATTTTTTACTTTTAGAGTTGCCACTTAATTTTTGAAGAAAAATCAAGAAAACTGATGTTTCCAAAAGACTTAAAAAGATAAAAATCATTCAAAAATATTTATGTGGGTTTGGGGATTCACATTGTATATTAGGAAGGTATTTAAGGCACCTAAAATACCAACCAAGTGCGGTTTTCCAACAACTAACTATTTGGCTAAAATCTCAACTTTTAATTTTTGAAATAACATCTATTGAAACTGTTTGAAAAATAAATTTGTAGCGCTTTATCTAAGTGAACGTCTAATTGAAAAATTTAATCGTTAAACATGTTCGAACTTGGCTAAATTTTAAGTTATTAAAATATTACAG
The DNA here is from genome assembly GCA_027705065.1 of Solanum peruvianum. Taxonomy (NCBI): domain Eukaryota; kingdom Viridiplantae; phylum Streptophyta; class Magnoliopsida; order Solanales; family Solanaceae; genus Solanum; species Solanum peruvianum. The sequence continues at coordinate 50,745,576 of JAKWJD010001759.1, forward strand.
CGTTCTACAGGGATTCAGAGTTTTTGACCTTTTAAACTACCATCAAATAAAGCGAGTAAATAATTAAAGCATGTAACATAAGAGAGAGGGAGAGAGATTTGGGTCCAACTCCGGGTCTGTTCACCTTGACCTGAACTTTGGACCCACCTATTTTGGGTTTTTGACCCATTTACCTCTATTAAAGGCCCACTTCACCTCTACATCTTCTAAATTCTAATGATACAATAAATAAAATAATTAAATGGGCTTAGTAACAATGACAACAAAATACGAAAATTTTAAAAAATACAATTTACAGTCCTTACGACCCAATTTCTTCAACCGTTCGACTGACTCCATATTGTTCAATTTTGAGGATCTATTCGTCGAATTTTGGCTGATTGGCTCGGTGAATGCGGATTTGAGATTTACGGCTCTCGGACGCAAGAGATAGTGAAGAGTCCAAGTGAAATTGGTTAAACGTCACATGCAAAATGACATATAAAATATTAGCTGCAGCAAATAAGAACCCAAACGATGAAAAAGCAAATGGACACTAAATTCTTGTTCTGTTGTTATTTAAATATACCTATGCATTTTATTTAGTATCAATATGTATGTAGATATATATATACATAGATTAGCTACTAATACTATAAAGAAAACAGAAAGCCACATAGAATATGATACAATTCTGCCTCTCAAAGTGTCAAAGATACCATCGCAATAACAACTTCCCAGGATGCAAGATATTTAATTTAAACATTGTAGATTCAAAGAAAAAAAATTAAAAAGGCAACTTAAGATAATTTCAAAAAAAAACAGTAACGATTCTTATAATACCATAATCTAAAATAGCTCGGATGATAGAGGATGGCTAATGAGATGATAGTATGTTAAAAAGAACTAAGACAAATAAAGTAAAATCGAAATCTCACAAACAGTATGCATAGCCAGAATTTGACTTAAACATAACGAAGTAATATCCATAAATAATCCTTCCTTCCTAGGCGATAATGAAAATGGATAAAGAAAGAAGAAGAACATGTTACTCTCTAACGTATTTAAACAAAAGAAAAAAAATTATAGGCCCTTTAAGATGAAGTACACATATCCATAGAGGAAACGACACCAAACACAGCAAGATAAAATAGAAAGGGCAAATTACGTGTTACCATGGCTAAGAGTGAGGGATAACAACAAGAACATGACGAACGTACAAAACAACGACGACATTCGAGCTTCATGGGTAACCACAACTTCATGAGACATTCCAATATTAAAGACAGTCAATGATACATTAAAAAACTACAAACACTGCAGCAAGTTGGTCCAAATGACCAAACGTTTATAGTCACAACTAAATGAACAGTTGAGACACCACTTGCTTTAAATCAAGCTTAACACACTCAGACAAGTAACGGGAGCTACGAATGGGGACAAAAGACGAGGGATGAAAAAAACAAAAAAACAACTAGGCACGTATGCAAGCTAGCTAAGACTAATAGCAAAACACGTTCCATATCTTCAAATGTGACAAAAGAAAAAAGCCACTGTGATGAGATTCATGGAAAACTCAATAAGAGAAAAACTAAGAAATTTTAAGGAATGAGAGTATTACCTCTTTTGGTGCAGCGAAGTGAGTCAATGACGAACTTGGATATGACTTCCACCACTGCAAACACCGACTACGGGCAGCAACCAAGAAAAATGGGGCAGTATCCAAAAGATTCCGTCTTCGAAAGTGAAATTTGATTGTATCTTTGTTAGTTCCTAAAAGCTTTGTATTTTACTTTTTAAACTAAAAAAAGGTTATGTCCTCCAAGTTACTCTTTTCTCTCTTATGGTTTTCTACTTAGATAAAGAAACGACTTGAGAAAAATTTTCCACTCTAAAATGCGACTTTAAACACTTTTCTCGAACTAAAAATCTCTTTCCAGAAATTTCCAGCTCAAAAGACTCTCCCTAAAAAATTTATCCTAAGAAACCTCTCCAAAATATCCAACCCCCAAAAAAGATGAAGAAGGGGGGTTTTATAGGGGAAAACTAGGGTTTGTTTTTTTAAGGGAGGGCGGGAGAATTTTCTTGGAAAGCTTGGGCAAAAATTGAGATTGTTTTCCCCCATTTGAATTTGAAATCCCTAAAAGATAAGATTGAAGTTGTCAATAGTACGAAAATTGTACAACTTCTCGGTGGAAAAAATATGAGAGCCGTCGGATTTCACCTCAATGACGAACGTTGGTGAAGATTACCTCACCGGCCATGCAAAGGGCGAACCTTCTCTGCTGAAAATGTACGAAGAAATGAACGTTGGGAAGAAAATAAAATCGTACAAAGCACGCGTCCTTCGTCATCGCTTTTCCGTAAACTTGTCGTGTATTTTGACGGAGAAAAAAATTCTTGGAGCCGTTACGCGTTCCAGTGAACTTGACATCTAAGGAGTTGGGTTGTACGTGCTGGGATTCTCGTAGGCTATTGGGTGTCTATGCGTCAAGGAAGAGGAAGCGCGTGTGGGGTTCATTATCTTGTTGCTGCTATTTTTGAATGAAGGAAACAATTCTGTGTGGGAATTAACGATGATATGTTGGGAAGAGCATAAGTTCGGGTTGCGTAGGTATCTATGAAAGACGGGCTGCCAAAATAGGCTGAAATGAATTTGAAATTAATGGACTGGGGGGGTCTGGGATAAAATTAGAAAATTGAAAGGCTGGGAAATGGGGAAAAGATGTTGGGTCCAAAAGGGTATGGGCCAGCTGATTAAGAAAAAGGGGCTGGGAATTTGAGTCGGAGTTAATGAGGGGATGGGCTGGACAACTAAAATTGGGCCTGGGAAAGCAGATGGACTGCTGGAAAAATCCAATGTAGGACCAAAGTTGGTCTAAAAAAATCCCATCAAATCAAATTAAAAGAGTGATTGGCCAAAATAAAATGAATTAATATAATAAATAATAAGCATCTTAAGGTTAATAAAAGTAAATAATTAATTCGAATAAAAAACTAGTTATTTAGAATATAATCTAGAAATAATTGACCAAATTTTTTAATAGAACAAAATGTTACTCTCAATATTTTCGATTTTGAAAATTAATAAAATTCAAATAACTATACTAATATTTACTTGAGACATATACATTATAAAATGTCACGATCTTATTTAAAATAATTTGCAAGCCAAAATTTATTTATTATTATCTTGCTATTATTATTATTATTATTATTATTATTATTATTATATTATTATTATTATTATTATTATTATTATTATATATATATATATATATATATATATATATATATATATGTATGTATGTATATATATCTTAATTTTTTAAAAATTAACTATTTCAATATTGCTTAAACTCGAGAAGCGCGCTAGTAAATTACTATCGAGGAGGGTCAAAATTTGTGTGTCAACAACTAGTTTGTGTCAACATATAAAGCGGCCACGCCCCAAGAACTATCTCCCTTACTTGTCTCCTTTATTTTTGCTATTTTACTAACTGTGACAAAAACCCCTTTCTTGATATTTGACATTTTGGTGTCACAAATTAAACTTATTTTTTCTAATACTCAAAAATTTCTTAAGCTATCACTATTTAGAACCTAACTTTAAGTAGATACAACTTTCACTACAACTCCCTTGGAACACAACCTCAACCCTTGGTTGGGTCACTTTACTAGCTACGATCCGTAGCCACTCAAACTGTAGGTTAGTGTCGTTGATCACCCAGAAAGAGTTGAATACTTGCCAGTGGAGATGGCTTGAGTTCCTCAAGGATTATGATATAAGTGTGCATTACCATCTAGGTAAGGCCGATGTAGTAGCAGATGCTCTTAGTGGACTATTTTTAGGTAGTGTAGCACATGTTGAGTAACAAAGAAAAAATAAAGACCGGAGAGAACCTCCAAGTGGTTACCGGCGTATTCAACCTCTAAAAGGTCTTATACAAGCCCTTCGCATTCGTCATAGCATGTATCATGGAATAAAAATGCGGAAAATTTAAAACTTTTGATTTTAACTTCAACTTCACTTCATATATGAAAATAGATTCTAACTTTGTCACATCATACCATCTAGACAATATAAGTGTAGAAATTGGGATTTAGCCCTTACATCAATAATAAGTCTAGAAATAGGAAAGTACAACAATGTCTTTCAACATAACAAAAGAACTAAAAAGATAGAACATAGGGTCTTGTCCTCGGACTTGAGTACTCAACAAATTGGAGAAGCAAAACCAAGTGTCTTGAGAAATAGACTTGAAATCTACTCAAACGCCCGAACCTAAAACATTTGGGAAAAAGGGAAGAAAGTATGGGTTAGTACATGACACGTACTAAGCATGGCTTCTATGCATAAAATGATCAATGCATGTATACAAGGACGTTTTATTGAAACATGCTTTTTACCATGTGAATCCAATATGCACATAACGTAAGTATCATAAAGCAACCAACATGTAGACAACCCAAGCAATAACTGTGTAATGCAAAGAATAAAATCCCATAACCCTATCCAAAGCTAAGTATCACATTAGGCGACCCACTTCATACATACATTCATAATATCATATCATAACTTACCATATACTTAAGGACCATACATAATTCATAGTCAACATATTCATAAGAGAACACTACTGCAACCATCTCTTAGGATCCCACAAGTCCAATGTGTAAGAGAAGTCTCATACCCTCTCTTACAGTGTGTAGAACCCATTAAGCAAGCCCTAGTACGAGGTCATACATTTCCTTTATTCATTTACTTTTACATTAGAAAAAAAGTTGCAATAATCGAAATTAGACCAAGTGAGCAACATGGAATCTCGTGTTCTACTCCTACACCGAAAGAAAAGGTTAGCACTTGCCTAAGTTGTAAGATTTCGTATATAGATATCTAGGAAGATCCACTAAGCTCGAGTTCGATGTGTGCACATAGTTAAGGGTCAAAGAGATTATTACTAGAAACCCTGACTTGCTGGGGGTTTCCATCTCATGAGACAACACCTGTATTGGGAATACGGACTTGCTAAATGTGAGGGAACCCATGTGGGGAGACGAACTGAATAAACGTGAGACCTTCAACTGATTTACATGCAATTTTGGTGCTAAACATTTATTCCCTTTAGTAATCGTCTTTAGTCATCACATAAGTTCACATTAGACTTTACTAGACACTTATGTAAACATCTTATCATAATAGCTCATGGAGGTTCATAAGTGAGAACAATACTTTCACTTTAGAAACATTAGCAAGTGAGTAAGCCTTTCACTTTAACATTACATTATAATCATGAGAACTACTTTCAATCATATAAAAATCATACCATATAATACATACATACTTCATAGCTAATTCAAGTATATAGGGTTGAGGATGAGGGGACCTTGTCATCAGCAACACAATAAAACATTAGATATAGCATCATTACTATCTCAGCAATTCATTTTTTGTACTTAAGTTCAAGGAAGAACCAAAATTCATACCTGCTTTCCCTTCATGGGAATTCATTCTTCAACCACCCAACAATGTATAACCAACACATAATATAATGTAATTCATGAATAAATTACATGACTAACATCAATATAAACAATTGATATATTCATTATCTTCAATCAATTCAACATATCAGGTCCAAGATATATGAATTTGGGGAAGAACATGTGTTTAAGGGAATTCCAAGTGAACAACAACAATTCCCAATCATTATAGACCCAAACAAACTTAACCAATCATAATTCATCATAATTGATTCATAATTTCATTTTAAAAAAAGCCATGTGTAGAGAGAACCCCTATATTTTGGAAAATTTTGAAAACATCTTTGGAGGGACCTCTTGGGAAAGGAATCCCAAGAGTCAAAGAAACGATACCTTAATGAAGATTTAGACATGAAATTGAGTTGAATCCTTTGAGAATTAATCCTCTTCTTGGAGCTCTAAACTTCATCAATGGAGGTTTAAGAGAGAGAGAGAAGCTAGAAAGAAGGATGAGCTTTAATTATTTTTTGAATTCTAGATGAGTGTTTTGTGTTTTTGATTGGCGAATGGGTACAAAATGAATAAAAATTGTGCATATCAACCCTCCAAAAATACCTAAAAAACATCCCAACACTAGTTGGACGTCAAAACAAAAGTCCAACTTGACTTTGAATTAAATCCCAAACTTGTCAAGAATTGGAGGTGGGTCCGCGACGCGCAGCAGGGTCCATATTAATTTTTCAAAAAAGCTTTTTGAGGTACAAAACCTCGTATTTGCTCCTCGACGCGGAGCTGAAATTTTCAAGATATGGAGCCAGGCGCGCGACGCCCGGCCAATGCCAAATTCTGTCCGTCAGACTATTTTCTTCGTTTCTCATCTCTAAATCCAGATAACTTCCCCGACTCTTCTCCCAAACACTTAGGACTGTAATTACCCCTTTTTAGATTATGTTTCATTGGGTTAGGCTCTAGTTTAGGTCATGAATTTATAGGGCACTACAATATCGCCCCTTAGGAACATTCGTCCCCGAATGACACCTTTACCTTTTATAGGGGAAAGATACTCAATACTAGCAGCCCAATAATAAGCAATATGAAAAATGAGTCACAACTCATAGGAGGAATTCTCAACTCATTTCAACACATAACTCTAGCATTATAACATATGAACTTAATCCACAACTCATCACATACAAAAGCTCCTCATTTCATATCATACAAGGAGGAACAACCTTTTCCATTTCAACATGAGCTGAATGTGATCATTAAAGAGTTAACATGCTAATTTCTTCTCAAAAAGACATTAAGCTTGCTTAATTCGACTCTCATGAGAACCATATAACACAAAGTTCAAGTCAACCATGAGGAATATAATTCATGTTAAATCAATATAAGCATGAAATTCTACAATAATGTGCACATATTAGAAAACCATGATGTCTTCAACATTATAGAAAACTCTCATTTAAGTGAAACTACTAACCTCAACTTTCTCTAGGTGTAAGACAGAAACGATGAGGATAGCAGGACTTCATATCGACCTCAGCCTCCCATTTTGCACCCTCAACTAGATGGTTTCTCCATAGGATTTTTACACAGGCAACCTCTTTAATCCTGAATTTCTTAACTTGACGATCTAAGATATTAATAGGAAGCTCTTCATAAGAAAGGTTCTTATTCACCCCTAAAACCTCATATAGGGAAAAAATCGTGTAACCTATACGTTTCTTGATCGTAGAAACATGGAACACAAGGTGAACCGGGACAATTTATTTGGAAATTTCAACTCATAAACAACTCTCCCGACTCGCTTCAAGATTTCATAAAGGCCCAAATATCGGGGACTAAGTTTCCCCTTATTACAAAACCTCATCACCCCTTTCATGTGTGAAATATGCAAGTAGACCCAATCACCTATTTTAAAACTCAAGGTCCTTCTTTCTATTGTCGGCATATGACTTTTGCCGACTGTAGGATGTTTTTAACCTATATCTTATTATTCGAAATTTCTCTGTGGCCTCATACAATATTCGGGACCAAGAAAAGAAAATTCATCCATTTCAAACTACCCAACCAGAGACCGACACCTCCTACCATAAACTGTTTCAAATAGTGTCATAGAAATACACAATGGTAGCTATTGTTGTAGGAAAATTCTATCAAAGGTAGGTGGTCATCCCAATTATTTTTGAAGTCAATAACACACTCTCTCAACATATATTCTAGGGTTTGGATGGTGCGCTCCGCTTGACCATCCATTTGAGGGTGAAAATTAGTACTAAGTTTCACTTGACTACAAGCCCACTTTGGAAAGACCTCCAAAAGTGGGAAGTAAATTAGGCATCTCTATCCGAAATAATCAATAACATGCAACTTCACGATCTCCATAATGTAAAATCTAGCACAATCATTCATTGACTATAAAACTTGATAAGAAGGAAATGGGCTGATTTAGTCAACCTATCCACAACAACCCAAATGGAGTCATGTTGCCTATAGGTACGAGGAAAACATGCCATGAAGTCCATGTTGACATGTTCCAATTTCCAAGTGGGGATATCAATATCTTCAGTTAGACCTCCTGGTCTTTGATGCTTGGCCTTAACTTGTTGAAAATTTGAGAATATAGCCAAAAAGTTTGCTATGTCCTCTTTAATTTCGTTCCACCAATAAATCTTGCACAAGTCACGATAAAATTTTGTGGCCCCCAGATGGATAGAATATCAGGACCCATGGGCCTCTTCTAAGATTGTTTCCCTTAGGCCATCCACATCCGGTACACATAACCTTCCTTGGTGCCTTAGCACCCCATCTTCTCCTTGAGAGAAAGTTTTTGTAGATTCATTAAGAATCGAGTCCTTCAAGTCCATCAATAGAGGATCAAGATGTTGCTTAAATTTCACCCCAACCACTAAAGATGACTCAAAGTTATGTCAGACCATGAAACCACCCTTTGGAGATTCTCCGGTAATAACATCTGGAGAGCTCTCTCGATCACCTCGGGATTGGAGAGCATAGAAGAAATTCTTCTTAGGAGCATCGGAATTTGGAGAACTTGCTTGTGATTGAGCAGTTTCCCTTCCTTGATCCTTCAACTTAGGGAAGTCCCTCTTCATACGACCACTGTTACATAAACTATAGCAATTACCCATGCTAACTAGGCACTTGCTTTCATGTTTTTTACCACATTTTGCACAAATAGGCTTTTCAACATAAGAACCACCACTTTTTCCCTCTTGAGGCTTGGGGGTAGACATTATACTTTTATTGACCCTTGGAGTATTAGGAGGAATTGGGTTGGAGAACCTCTTCTGAACCTCAGCTTATCTTGAACCTCAAAACAAGACTTGGAAGAATTTCCATCTTCGTCCCTTGTCCTCTTTAACTCCTTACCAACTTTCTTAAGCTTTTGCTCCTCAATTTGTTCGGCATGAACCATGAGACGAGCGATGTCCACGCTAGAAATTAACATAGTTGGCCTACATTCATTAATCACAAGATTGGATCCCAATAATAAATTTGTTCATCTTAGCCGTAGAATCCGCCACCATAGTAGGAGCATGTTTGGATAGTTGAGTGAACTTGAGAATATACTTGTTCACACTCATACCCCCTTGAAGAAGATTAATAAATTCTTGCATTTTTCTCTCCCTTAATTCCAAGGGGAAGAACATATCAAGGAAAGTCGTCTTGAATGAAACTCAACTAACGGGACCTTCTCTAATAGGTCTCTCCTCCTTCCGTTGCTCATACCAATCTTAAGCCACGTCTTTGAGTTAATAGGCGGATAGTTCCACCTTCTCTTGTGAAGGCACGCGCATAGCATCTAGCACCTTTAACACTTCATCAAATGAACCCTTGCAGGTCCTCCTCCATTTTGGAGCCAAAAACGTAGGGTGTATTCATCTTTGTGAAATCCCTAATCCTATAAGAGGTAGTGCTAGCATTGGCATTCACTTGCATGTGGTGTCCCTAGCCACTTGAGTTCACAGCACTTGAGTCAAACTATGAATAGTCGCCCTTATCTCGACATTAGACATAGCCCCTTCTTCAAAAGGAACTTGAGGATTTTGAGGAGCTTGAAAGGGAACCGCCTTGAAGGGGAACCGCCTCATTCACATTCTCCTCCTAGGCCTCCAAGCATTAGTCCTTCTTGTATTCATTGCCTAAGCATAAGAAAACGATTAAAAGGAAGGCCCGGGTAGAGTTAAGAATCTTACGAACAACTAATGTATTTCAAAAAAGTGAAAGTTCCTAAGCATCTCAAGGTCTATCATTCATAAGTGTGGCATGCTTCACATCCATGAACAAGACTCTAAAGACGTGGTATTTTTTGACATAAATCCTATACTATAGTCAACTTTATGCTCTGATACAAAGTTTATAACAACATAAGATTACCTCCTAGTCGTTACCGACGTATTCAACCTCAAAGAGATCTTATTTAAGCTCTTAACATTCTTCATAGCATGTATCATGGAATAAAAATGCAGAAAATTTAAAAAATTTACTTTGGAAGCTCGACTTCACTTCATATATGAAAAATAGAATCTAAATTCGTCACATCATACCATCTAAACAATAGAAGTGTAGAAATCGGGAGTTAGGCCTTACATCAATAAGAAGTCTAGAAATAGGAATGTACAACAATGTCTTTGAACATAACAAAAGAACTGAAATGATTGTTATTCCACTTACGGTTACAGTGCCTCTATTGAAGTAGAACAAGTCTAATACTCCAGCCCCAGTTTTCGGTGGGTTCTCCGTGGACAATGCCACCTTAAATCGTTTTTTTAGTCTTCATCGTCTAGACTATAGCGTGTTGTCCTCATACTTGAGGACTCACCAACTCAGAGAAGCAAATCTATGTGTCTTGAGAAACAGAAATAGCCTTGAACTCTCCTCAAAGGCCCAAACCTACAATCTTGGAAAAAAAGTATGGGTTAGTAAATCACACGTACTAAGTATGGCTTCTATGCATAAATTCATCAATGCATGTATAAAAGGACTTTTTAGTAAAAACATATTTTTTACCATTAAATCCAATATGCACATAATGTAAGTAAGCATCACAAGCCAAGCCAACCTGATATCATCCAAAAAAGTAGACAACCCAAACAATACTTATGTAATGCAAAGAATAGAATCTCTCAACCAAATCTAATTATCACATTAAGCGACCCACAACATACATATATTTATAATATCATATCATAACTTGCCATATAAGTAAGGACCATACATAAGTCATAGTCAACATAGTCATAAGAGAACTTTACTAGAACCATCTCTTAGGATCCCACAAGTACAATGTGTAAGAGAATTCCCATACCCTCCCATAATCTATGTAGAACCCCTTAAGAAAGCCCTATTAAGAGTTCATGCATTTCCTTTGTTCATTTACTTTTATGTTAGGGAAAGAGGTTTCAATAAGTGGCATTAGACCATGTTAGCTACATGGAATCCGGTTTTCTACTCCTATACCAAAAAGAGAGCTTTAGCACTTGCTTAAGGTGTAACCTTTCGTACATAGCTATATAGGTGGATACCCTAAGCTAGAGTCCTATGTGGGCAAACATTAAGGGTCAAGGAGATTGTTAACTATAAAATCTAAATTTCTAAATGTGAGGGTTCGCATCTCATGATACAACACCTATATTGGGAATTCGGACTTGTTAAACGTGTGGAAACCCATGTGGGGAGCTGTACTTATTAAACGTGAAACCCCCATCTTAATGACATGGACTTTCGGTCCTAAGCATCTATTTCCTTTAGTACTCATCTTTAGTCATCACAAGTTTAATAGCCTTTAATAAACTCTTATGTAAATATCATATCTCAAATCATCTTTAGTCATCACAGATGTTTACATTAGCCTTTAATAAAATCTCATATAAATATCTTATTTCATTATAACTCATAGAGGTTCATAAGTCAGAACAATACTTTCACTTTAGAAACATTAGCAATTGAGTAAACCTTTCACTTTAACATTACATTATAATAACGAGAACTACCTTTCAATCATATAACAATCATACCACATCATACATACATACTTCATAGCTAATTCAAGTGTATAGGGTTAAGGATGAGGGAACTTTATCATCAACACCACAATAGCATATTAGATATAGCATCATTACTATCTAATTCATTCGTATTTCATACTTAAGTTAAGGAAGAGCCAACATTCATACCTTCTTGCCCTTCATCTGAATTCATGCTTCAACCACCCATGACCCCTCATAACCTAATCTCTGAAGTAGATCAACTGACTAACAAAACAGATCGTGGATTAGTCCATGGACCGTTGATCCGTCCGTAGGTAGCTTCAATAAATATTCAGTCAGTGATCATTTGGTCTTTTCACCTATGGGTTGGACACCTAAACTACATCGTTTGACCCCTAAACTACGTGGTTTTCGTCAATTTTAACCTAGTAAACTAATTAGAACCTAACCTAGTCAGTTATTCACCAAAAATTCATCAAACTTAAAGCAAAAATAGAGGAGAAAGTTAAGTAGCCTTAGTTCAAGAACGCATAGAGTTTCATTAGTTCTAGCCCTAAAATAGAAAGATTTTTCCTTGAATTTCATCACCAGGCATGTGGATTTCACTACTAGGTTCCTTTTGCCTATTAGGTCCCCAAAATTTAGTTAGATGCTTGATTCCCTTAGTATTATCTAGACCTTGGGTGTCTAGAATTTGAGTATATCAGTATAAATTAGTTATTTTGATATTCCTAATAATAATTCATGATTTTAGTATGGTCTTGTATAAATTCCTTCATAAATTTAGAACCCTGCTATGTAGTTCTTTAAATTCATGAATTTCACATGCTAGGTCAATTTATGTAGTTATACATGCTCTAGTTATGAATGTTTCATTATCAGTACATTAATGTTGAATTTTCATTTAGCATATCAATATTTTGAGTTATCCACTATTACAATATTTCAGTTATAAATAACTAAATCACATAATCAATTGGGAGAAGCTTAATACCGAGTGTACTAGGGTTAGTCACCTGAAAGTCCCAAAGCTACGTGCCTCGTAGGTTGTAAGTCCCCTCTATGGGCATCATTTCAGTTATCACGTTCGTCATGCCTCTATACCTCTATCATGGTATATTGGGTCCTCTTGATGGAGCGTATACATCGGACTCCATATTTAGCTCATGTTATTTTATGTTGGTTATTAGTAGATCTAACCATACAGTCAAATTCTATTATATTGACTTTCTGTTATTAGTTACTGTTAGATTCCGGTCTCAGCATGTCATAAACTTGGTCATTGCATTTAGTAGTTCATGATTCACTGTTTTAAGTTAGTATCATGTAACTCTTATCATTGCTCAGATATTTTGATTTGGTTTAGTTTTGTTATTGTTTAGTTTTACTCTATCCTGCATGTTTAGTACCTTTCAAGTACTAACGCATATTATGGGCTACATCTTCTCGTGATGTAGGTTCATGTTCTAAGCTTCCAAATCACGCATAGATTGGTCCCGATCTGCAGTTCAGCAGCATCAGTGGGGAGACCTTATTATTTGAGGACAAGTGATATGATTTTCTACTTTTTCTTTTACTCTTTAGTTTCAGTATTTTCTAGATCTAGCTACGGCCTGTCCCAACATTTCTAGTTAGTAGAGGCTTACATCAGACATAGTAAGTTTCAGCTTAAGTGTTTGAGTTTGACTTTTCATTTATCGTTGAACTCTTAGAATTTATATACTCAAATTTAGTATGGGTATTCCCCATCACTTCATATTGATTCAGTTTTCTTTAGTATACTTATGATAGTTTCAGCTTAAGTGTTTGAGTTTGACTTTTCATTTATCGTTGAACTCTTAGAATTTATATACTCAAATTTAGTGTGGGTATTCCCCATCACTTCAGATTGATTCAGTTTTCTTTAGTATACTTATGATACGCTAGCAGGGTTAGCTTGGGGTCACTCGTGATTATAGGTCTCGTGTTCGCATATTTGGGGTAGCTTTGAGGCGTGATGACCAGCGTCAGTCTCATGACAATCAACACCTACTAGACCTCATGAATGAACTTTTGGGATCTTGCCTAACCTTAGAACCATGAAACTTCATATGATTCATCCTAGTGAAGTCCCTCACTCTAGATGTCATCGTACCCACATTTGGATTCACGGGAACCGTAACCTCCTTATTGGATTGGGCCATCATAGATTCAGCCAATACTTGAAAATAAGCCCTAAAATCTGCATTAGTCACTTGATCAACACAAGTATTAACCGGCACTTGAGGATCTGAGGAAGGAGTTTTTAGTTCTACATTCTTCCTTACTTTTCTTCTAGCATAAGCTCTTCTAGTATCCATATCTTGTAGAGCATCGGATAAGGATTATTATAAAGACGTCTTATATATTTAAACTCTATCGTATGACTTTTAGATTAACGAAGAAGTGGAGTTTCCTAAACATCTTATAGCCTCTCATTCCGAAATGTGGCGCGCTTCACACTTATGAATGAGACTCTACTCGACGTGGCTTATGAGACATCTAAGGATCATTCTAAACTTTGTGCCCTGATTAACAAGTTTGTCATGACCAAGGGGTACACCCTAGATGTAATAGGGCGTAGAGGACCTCGAGAGGCTCCATACAAGCTACTTAGCATTCATAAAATAAGGAATAGAACAAAATTGCTAAAGACAACATTTCAAGTCCAAAAGTTGATTAAAAAATAAAACAGAAGTCTAAAATACTTGTCTCGTAGAAACTAAGAACAATGAAAGGTTGTCCTCAACAAATGAGGACTCATAATTGACCACTAGCCACGAAATTGAGAACCATAAATGTCGTACCTTATATTTGGGGAAAATGTAGGAAAGAGTATGTTTTAGTATAAAATAATGTACCAAGTACAATAGGTATGCATAAAACATTTAAACCATGCTAAAGTAGAACATTCCATTACATGAAATTGATCAAGCTAAAACATGACATAAAAGGGGTTAGAAAACATAAGTCACATAGTCAGTGTAAGATAATATCTTTAAAACTTTGGAACACATTCGAGATACTTCTTGGAGTAACCTTAGTTCATTATTATTGTGGGAAGTAACCTTAAATCGATAGAGATCATGTGAACTATAGCATGATCCCCAGGTGTCTCCCACACCGAAAAAGGTTGTTCTACTTGTCAAGGTAAGGACCAGGAAATTCTAGCTTAGGTGGATCCATTAGCTAACGTCTATCTAGACAATCATCCTATGGGGGAACATACATAAGGGTTAAGGAGATTGCTTGTAGACACTCTACATCTACTAACGGGAGAGTTTCCATCTCAATTCCCTCTCGGTGCTAAGCATAAATCACACGGAATAGTCATATTCGTACTTGTTCTTATTATCCATGGAAGGACACATCATCTTATCGATCCAAGATAAGTCATAATCTATGGAATGTTATCATTCAATAAGCAATGCAAGCTAATTTATTAGGATAGCTCTTTATCTTTGATTCAATTAGGTGAGCTGACTTTTAAACCTTAGAATCCTTACTATGTGATAAAACCTTTCACAATCATACTTTCATGTGTTTATGAGAAATCCTTTCAACATCACAACAACAACATCATCATTGATACTTCACTCTCAAATCATCCTTAAAACATTTACATAGGGTTCATAAAAACATGTATATCCACAATTCACCCTTTCAAATTTCAAAACCCACTTTCAATAATCAACATTTAGAAAAATGGGTTAGGCATGGGTTTCATCATAAGTTCATGTAATTCTATCAATTCGTGTTTGATTTCATAAAACTCTCCCTTCTTCTTTTTTTAACTAAAAGGCCAAAGGGACAGATTTTATTAATCAAAATAAAAGCAATATACATCAAATGATCAGGCCAAATCAATAAAGGAAGGAAATAAAGAAAATAATTAACAAACAAATAAAGCGAAATTAGAAAGGAAGAGAATTACAATCTTGACAGAACTAAAAGTGGAAAGAGGAAAGGGAAGAGTTGTCCAAATTAAAACTTCACACATATCCACCTATAAATCGACCATTTCACCTCTAACCCGTCCGAAAGCTTGTTCTTTAAGAGGAAGAACTGCTCCAATCATAGACAAAAATACAGGTGAAGAACTAACCTTTCCACTTTGTCTTTTGTCCATTGATAAGCTTGTTTCTTTGTTGTTGTAGTTGACCTCTTGAATTTGTACATTCATTTCGACTTCATCATATATTAATGAAGACAAAAATGAATGATCAAGCTTGGAACAAGCATGTTAAAGCCATCAAACATAGTAGGTGACCATTAATGCCTCTCCATTTCCATCGATAACCTCAACAATGTGTAAGAACCAAAGCTCTCTCCTCTATTACTAAGAACCTAAACTTAAATTCTCAAGATCTAGATTTTACCCTTTATCTAGCTTTCGATGGGTTGAATCTCTAAGGGGATTATTACCATCATCTAAAAACATTACAAGCCAATCTCTAAATTGACATCTAATATATTATGTACATTTGATACATGTGAAGAAGGATCCTCTTCAAAATGTAGAAACTTACTAGGATTACTCAACCAAGTCTTGATATAGCATCAAAAGGACACCCCAAAGCTCTCACCAGGTGCACGATGCTATTATCATATGAAATTTCTTTAGACTTTGTTATTTTCCTTCTAGAGAAGTGACTATTGTTTACCTTTTCATATAATTAAGAGTTTCATGAATTTCTAGTTAATATGTGGAACTTTTCTTACATAAGGATGTCACAACTTTGTCTAGGTTAATGACTCTTTTGACTTCATTTGGAATTTCCTGGAATTGATTATATTGAACGCCACCTGAAAAATTAGAAACCAAGTTAGTTAAAAATCAGCAAGAATATTTCCTTCCGGGAGGGAATGTTGTACTCTTGCTGAAACAATACTCATTTGCTCATTGATAATGTTTACCTCCAAACTCAAACTCCAAGGAATATCCCACCTCCCTTCTATGATATTAATTGTTGCTAGAGAGTCTAATTCTACTAGTACGTTAGTGTAACAACCTTAAAAATGGATATGTTATGTAATGTTTAATGTATCTAGAATGCCTACAATTAGATCGGGTTCACACGGATTGATGCACGTAGAGCCAGACCTCTGAACCCTTTCAAAAGCCAAGCCAACTAACCTGGGGATTTATTTGAGATAGAAAAGTTTGGGTCCAGCCATGTAGGGCTCCCAAATATGAAGATTTACCCAGATGAGTCTTTACCGGACATAAAAAGGGGAAATCTTAAGTTTGGAGGGTCTAGGGGTAAAATGATCTTTTTACAGGATAAGGTTAGTATCGTAATTACCCTAAATATGTAACTAATTAATAAGGTGGAGGGGCATATTGGGGAGAGAGGGCTGAAAATTGGCCTTTGAGTGAAGTCTTGCTCCACCCGGGTTCGAACCTAGGTGGAAGCAATGATTTAAATTGTTTTCGTTTGAATAGGTAAAAATTCACTTAATTAATTAATATTTATTAGATGATTTAATAAAAAGGAAAATCAGATTTTTTATTAAAGAATTGAAAGAGTGCAATTTTGACTAATTTCGAAACTAAAACTCCTAATCCTAGGAACACTCTCACTCCTCACGTCTATCTCCTCAACACTCACGATAATACCATTATTTTTCTCACGTTCTTCGTAAACCACGTACAAGAACAGAATCATAACAAAGTTTCTTCACACTTGAATAACTCACAGCGAAATTACTAACAAACAACTAATCAAAAATGTTACGCAATAGGGAGGATTATTCCGTTGAATTGGTGTTGAAGTTGAGGGAATTTGGACGTGATTTTTGGAGAAGGTTTTGGGCAGCAAGTCAAGGTTTGAACTACATAAAAATGTATGGGTTTTCTTACTCTTGGTCCCTTTCCCAAGAGACCCTTAGGACTCAGATGAATCTACTCCAAAAACTAGGATTGTTCCCTTTTACATGTTCTCTGTCACTAGCTCCCGTCGATTCGTAGGTTGGGTATGTTTGCTAGTAGAAATTAGGGATGTAATGTGTTTTCGTGTTGAATACGTTCATGTATGTATATTTGGAGTAATATGAATGTTAAGCATTTTGTCCGAAATTATGTGTTTATGTCTGTGCAATGTGTAACCGTGACATACACTCTTGGTTTGAAGTTCGAAAATGACATATTATGGTTGTATTCTTACATGCACAAACTTTTATAAATCGTGATGTTCGTATGAAGTATAATGGGGCTGATTTGAGTGGAAATTATTAGCTAAATAAATCCATGAAAATGCACCTAAATATGTACTAAATGATCCATTACTTACCCTAAAAACAAACATGTAAACGTTGTCAAAAATGAGCTGAAAAACGTACAAATTTCCAGTATCTTGTTGATGCGTTTTTGCCAAGAAAAAAGTGATGTAAAAATGTTTATTTGAGTGAAAACTCTTTATAGAATGTGATCTTTAAAATGCACCTAAGGAACTCACTAAAAACTACTCCAAACATATAGACATTTAACGTGAAACAGGTGAGAAAATAGCCTACAAAAATATGATCAAAATTTCAACACTTTGATGTTAGTTTCGGTCAAGTTAATTCAATTAACATGTTATGAAAAATGAAGAAAAATAAGTGAGTTCACTGAGGATCGAACCCATGACCTCACCTTTTCAAAAGTCATAAAATAATGTAAATTAAAAGAATGTGGCAAGGGGGATCCGAACCGTGACATAGGCTGGAAAATGAATTTGTGAAAATATAAATGAGAGGAGTGGGATTCTAACCCACAACCTCTTGGTCAGACTTAAGGAATTAAAAGAAAATAAAGGTTAAGGTGTGTGGGAATCGAACCTACGACCTCTAGGCTGATTGAGGGAATTAAAGAGAAAAATAAAGTGAGACTGTGGGGATTCGATAGAATATACTCAAGGTCAACTCAATAATAGTCAAAAAAAGTAAAAGAAATGAAGTTGTGGGGGATCGATCCCACAACCCTTGCTCCAAAGACGACAGAATAAGAAAGAAAGAAAAATAAGGAAAAATGAAACAAAGGCATTGGGGATCGATCTTGGGTCCCCAAGCCGTAAGGATCAAAATAGAATAAAAAAATAAGATGTAAGTGTTAAGGAAGAAATTCGAAAACGGGTTCCCTTGACCAAATTCTATATTGATACATAAGTCATACGTGAATAAATTTTCAAAAAAATGTTGCCTACATAGATCAAAACTGAGATCTTGGCATACAGACAAGTTGCATAAGTCTTGTACTACATAATCTTAGGAAGATATGAATCACATAAACAAACTATGAATGAAGCCTCGTGACTTGTATGTATAGACCTATAAGTCTAGCATACGTTTAAAAGTGAGTGAACCTAAGATGTATGCAATTAAATGATGAAACCCTAGGAAGGTTAAGTAAGAGTGTGAAACACACCAAATGTCCAAGTGCATTGGCATATGATAAAATGAACATTCACGAAATAAGGGGTGAGTAATTATGAAGAGAAAATGTTCTAAAGTTAATGAATGTGGTGACAACGTGATAAGAGGCTAATGTAAAAGATGAGAGCAATCTCAAATGATCCTAAGTAAATGTTAGATGAGAGCAATCTCAAATGATCCTAAGTAAATGTTACCAAAACGTACTCATCTATGTGAGTGTAAGGTTAATGAAGAGAATAGTCTGTATGAACACTCTAATGAAAGTATTGAAGTTACTCCATACTTAATACTATTAATGAGATGAGAAATCATCAAATGAGCTATGATGTCGTCATGCTAGAAGTCAGATTCCTTGATGTATGAGTTGAATGTAATGGATCTTTATACTGAGCACCGATAGGCTAGCTATGAGCGGTGATGCCTTCCTTCGGAAAGGGCGGAGGTTCACGTAACTCTCATGAGATGAGACTGTTCGGCATGTCGGGTATTGGTCTCCTTATATCTCCTAGTCTTCGAACCTATACTGCCAATATAGGGATCTGGCGGGGTTCATTTCTCATGTACGCTAGCATGTTTGGGGTCACTTTGGCCGGTGATTCCACCTCTTTTCGTTGTAGGGGAGACACAGAGTTTCATGATGCTCACATGATCTATGTCGGTTAAAGTTAAAGTTCCCCATGAATGAATGAAGCCAGCCTCAAATGATGCACATAATAAAATGAATGATACCAAAGGTGTTATGAAAGTATAATCAAGAGGTGAGCTAGACCTATACTACATCCTAGGTATAGCTGGTGTTTACACTAGCTTATGAATGTATGAAGTGAAGTACATATGAATGAATGAAGCAGACTCTGTGTTTGCTAAAGAAGGCTCCCTAGTTGAGGTCTCATATGTTGATCCCTCATTTTTGGGAAGTCTTGATGTTAAGTCCATGATTCCAAAGTTTCATGGCATATGAACGAATGATATAAAAGATGTTACGTGCTATGTGCAATATGTTATGTGCTATGTGTAAGACATTATGTGTTGTATGCAATATGATACGTATGATGATACATGTTACTCTTATGGCATGACTTTCCTAATCCAAATATGGCAGGTCCACTAACTCTCCTAATCCAAATTTGGCAAGTCTACTGACTTGACTTTCCATAAATCATGTTGTTAGAAAGAGCTATTCTTACTCATGCATGTCCTTTGTGTATGCTTGCATATAACCATACTTAGTAAAAGTGTGTACTAATCCCAAACAATATCTACTTTTAGGTTCAACATGGGTGGAGTTTAGAGCTAACGCTACGACTTTGCAGCTATCCGGACGTGGAGCTTACATCCAGACATGGTAGGCCCTCATGCTTTCGAAGATTTCTACCGTTATTATCTAGATTAGATGTAGGATTTAGCTAGTGGAGCATGTTCCACTAGTGTTTCATTTCCCATTTCATTTCAGAATTTGTATTGATGTTGTTTTGGCAAGAATACGTTTAATGCAATTATGAACTGCTTCTTTCATTTGAACATATATATATTAGATGGTTGGTTTGTGAACGCCTATGATGTTAAGTATATTATGCTTCGCATGAAATAAGAAAACAAAAAGTTCAAATTTTCCGCTAAAATTAACCTAGATGAAGTAAGTATGACGTATGTAGGCTTGTCTGCGACCTCTGAGAGCTCAACAACGCCGGTATCGTCTGGGGCTCTAGATTCCGGTCGCGACAGTTAGTCAATCTATTCTCTTTATAGAACATCAATTCCTTTATAATAGTTGTTGTTTCTTCCACTAAAATAGTAGAATCAATCATTTTAACTCCTTTAGAATCCAAAAAAATTCCATTCTGATCTCTAATTCAAGACGATACAGAGCTAGGCCCGAGATTGCCTTTAGAAGGCCCATCCATGTTGTATTTTAGCCAACCAGTAGGAGGAGGGAACCATAACACTCTTACTGGTGGTTAGCTTTGTATCCTTCTAGATATGCTATTAACAATGGCCAATTATTGGAACCGAAGTCCCAATCAAATCTCTCCTTGAGTAATTTCAAAATTGTAACACCCCGTATTCAAAACAGACCAAAAATAAGTTTTTAAGATATTGTAGGTGCAATTGACGGTCACCATTAACAGACGATAGTCTGACCTACGGCTCATACTGCAGGTCTGGAGATTTCCACTATAGCCCGTCCCAAATTCATTTTAGAAAAATTGGCTAAGTCTCGACCCACGGACAGTCCTACGATCCGTAAGTCAGACTATGGTCCGTAGTCTACGCTCGTGGATCAAGATAACATTTATCCAACATCTTACATGAACCACAATTGACCAGTACAGTCCGTAGATAGGCCTATGAACCGTACGTCTGACCGTTGGTGAACGATAGAAGCCAGTTAGAGGGAAATGTTATGGGGTCAACTTCAAATGGCCATAAATCTTAGCAAAACTAGATGCCCATTACCTATGAAATGATAGATTATTGAATTATCTTTCCATAGCCACAGAGTTTGATAACATCCAAGCTCCGAGTAAAAAGTTTTGCGCATTTTAGTAAAGGCTTATCGAGTAGACCCAAACTACAGACCCAAAATGATGGAGGGTCGATTGAACGACGGCCCGTCATTCCAGGTCATCGTTTAGTCCGACAGCAAAATTTACAGGGGTCTTTTGGTCTATTCCTTTTTCATTTAACCCCTAATATACGTCGTTTAAGCATTAAATCATCACATTTTAGTCAGTTTAAACCTAGAAATAAAACAAGTACTTACCTAAGTAAAAATCATAAATCAAAACTTAGAAAATTAGAAGCAAGAAAGGAGAAAAAGGTCAAGAACCCTAGTTCAAAAAACACAGCAAGGTTCCATCAGTTTCAGCCCAAAATCTAAATATTTCTCTGTGGATCATCACCAGGTATGTGGAATTTCACTAGTGGTTCCTTTCACCCATTAGATCCCTAATTTTCAGTCAGTTCTTGATTCTCTTATCATGATTAAACCTAGGATTTCTAGAGTTACAGTAGATCATCATAAATTAGTTAAATATGTATTCCAAATCAGATTGTGAAGTTAATACTCAATCTATCGCAAGAATTCCAGAACCCTAGCTATCTATTTCTTTAGTTCTTGAATTACATATGCTAGGTCAGATATTTCAGTTACTTCAAATATACATGCCTCAATTATTAATGCATCATTATCAGATTAATTGTTCCATTCTCAGTTTGCATTCAGTTTTGAGCTATCCAGTATCTAGAGAAATTCACTCATAATATGTTAATCACTTAATTCATTGGGAGTAGCATAATACCAAGTTGGACTAGGGTTCAGCGTACCCAATAGCCCCAGAACTACTAGCCAAGTCAGTTGTAAGTCCCCTCTATAGGCATCAGTTTAGTGATCACATCAGCATGCTTTTATACCTCTTCCAGGATATATTGGTTCCTCACGATGGGCGTATAAATCGTACTCAATATTTAGCTCATGTGATTTTATTATCGGTTATTAGTAGCTCCCACAATTTAGACAGACTCTATTGCATTGACCATATTTACACTTCAGTTAGTATTCAGTCTCACGATGTTATAAAATTTTGGTTATTGCATCCAGTTAGCTCAGAATTCAGTTTATCATGTTCAGAATATTATACTTGCTTTTGTGCTTGTTCAGTCATGTTCTATTTCAACTTTATTATATCCTACATGCTCAGTACCTTTCAAGTATTGACGCATACCCGCGCTACATTTTCTCATGATATAGGTTCAGGTTCTTAGCATCCAGATCACGCTTAGATCGATTCCCGATATCAAGTTCAACAGAATTAGTGGTGAGTCATCATTCTTTGAGGACAATAGTCATGATTTTGTTTTAGCATTTTTTTCTTTTAGTTTTAGTTTTTGCTAGATTTAACTGGGGCATGTCCCAACATTTCTAGTTAGTTAGAGGCTTATTTTCAGACATAGTTAGTTTTAGCTTAGTATTGAGTTAATATTTTCTTTGTATTAAACTCATCAGTTTTCAAATATCTTAGTCATAGAATATAGGTATTCCCCATATTTTCATTTTAAAAATAATTTTTAGCTTCTGCATCTGTTTAATTTCTTTAGTATGCTCATGATCATGCAAGCATGGTTAGCTTGGGATCACTCGTGGTCCTAGGTCCCATGTTCTTGTCTCGGGGTAGCTCGAGGTGTGACAAAAATAGTACAGTGATCTCCAATTTAACTTTATCGACTGAATAAGAACCTTCATGAAGGATAGTATTTCTCCTTTTCCATAGAAACCATAGAATCACAATAGGTACGACTTGAACTACCACCTTTAATCTTGTATTTCCACTTGCACCCCACCATTTCTTCATTGAGTGCTTTAGTTGAACAAATGAGCACTCAAGCCTGCTGCTCTACCAAAATAATTTCATAGAATAGATGCAATTTCACCTTTTAGAAGTAAATGCTCAATTTTTTATCTCTCTGGATAGAACATCATATGTACAATTGAGAAATATTATGATTCCATGAATGCATGACAACACCTAAGGAACCTTACCTTACCAAATTCGCCAAGAAACAAAGGATAATTTAAAAGGTAATCCTTCCATCCATAAAAGTTTAAAATCATCATTGATATCCTTTCTCTGCCTCAACAATACCCAAGTGCTTTTAACACTAAACAATCGAGTGCTAGTTTTAGTCCACTATGGTTTATCACTTTGTCCGCTTAGCTTAACTTTACACAAATTTAGTGTGACATTATTCACCACATACTCTGTAACATAATTCGTCATATTTTCAGAGTTCTAGCCATCAGTTATAAATTTTTCAGTATCTCTAAGAGGATGACATGTTTGACTCCCTAAAGGAAATAGATGACGAGGTCCCAATTTACACCAATTTTCATACCATATAGTAGAAGTACCCCCCCCATTTCCCACCATAAGTGAGACTCTATAATTTCCCTTCTCTCTAGCATATGTTTCTAAATATGAGAGCCCCCTTTCCATTCAACATGAGTAGGAATTCGCTTCTTGCAATATTTTTTCAAAAGGAAATCGGATCACAAATTATTTTGTGTGCTAAACCTCCACCACAACTTAACATACATGACCTAAGAGACATCAAAAATAGATCAAAAACCAAGTCCACCTTCCTTCTTTGGAAAACAAACTTTTTTTCCACGCAGACCAATGCTTGCTCATTTTTGTTTCCTTCTTACTCTAAAAAAATCTAGAAAAAACCCTATGAAGTTCCTTAATCACACACATAGGAGGGGTTGTGGTAGATAAGGTATAAATGGGAGTTCTTTGAAGAACACTAGACAGAAGATCCTCCTTACCGCCATCAGAGAGCATCTTTCCTTTCCACGCTTGAATTCTACCTTTCACTCTGTTCAAAAATTCTGAATAATGTTCTTTACTTTTTCTACCATGAGTGATGGGACATCCTAAATATTTCATTGGGAATACTCCCTTCCTCATGCCTATGCTCTGCTCCACTTGTTGAGCGATCCCTGCAGCCACATTTTTATGTAAATAAAAGAAACTCTTTTCTTTATTCACCTTCTATCTTAATTGCTTCTCATATTCCTGCAAAGTAACCAAAAAAATCCAAAGAATGTGAATGTGAAGAAGCAAATATAATGGTGTCATCAGCATAAGAAAGATGATTTAGATTAACAGTCCACTTTGGCATAACATATCCAACATATCGGGGATCATCAAATAGAGATTTTAGAGCCCTAGTAAGAACCTCTGGTAATATAGTAAGAATTTCATAAGGGAGAGTATCTCCCTGCTTCACTCCCCTTTTGTAGAATGAAAAAAAAACATGAGATTTCCCATCGAGCAAAACTGAGTCATGGTTGTTAGAGATCAGCCTCTAAATTATATCAGCTAGTGTATTAGAAAAACACTTCTTCCTTAACACCTTCATCAAGAAAAACCAAGAAACTCTATCATAAGCTTTAGCCATATCCAACTTAATGACAATTTTTGCAGGTTTTCCTCTTTTGGTAATATATGTAATCACCTCTTGTGTAAGAATAACATTCTCTATAATGCTCCTTCCTTTGACAAAACCTGATTGACTAGAAGATATCAACTTTGGTAACATGCCTTGTAGTCTTCCATGCACATCTTGAAAGAATCTTGTTTATGATGTTACTCAGGCTAACAAGTCTCATATCTAAAAGAGTTTGTATGTTATCCCTTTAGGTATGAGAACAAAATTAGTATGAGTAATAGACTTTTAAAGAGTGTTCCCAGCAAAAAAATATTTCACCATCATACAATATTTGACCCAATAATATCCCAGCACACTTGGTAGAATGTACCAGCGAGTCCATTAGGGCCACTAGCACTGTCCCCATTAAGCTTGGAAAATGCACATTTAACCTCTTCACTGTCAGGATTCCCACTCACAAAATATTATCCTCTGCAATAATCAACTCAATAATATGAGATAATAAAGAAAAGTTGGTAGCATCACTTTCTTACATGAATTGCTTTTGAAAATTATCTAATGCTTCTAAAGCAATATCTCCTTCCTCCTCGCCAGTCACCATGTGAATTTTGAATTCTATTCACTTTAAGCTTCTGCCTCCCACCTTTCACCAAACTATGAAAGAATTTGGTATTTTTATCACCATTAACAAACTAATCATATCCAACTTTTTGTTGCCAAAAAGCTTCTTCAAAATATAGATGTTTATTATACTCTGCTTTTGCTCTTTGCATGACAATTATGCTCACTGGAAGGATACTCTTCAAATAACTTCTCTTTGATTCTCGCTATTTCCTTGCTAATGATAAGTTGTTTAAAAAATGTCACCAAACGTCTTAGTACTCCAGGGAGTTAGGGGAGACGTAGCATGTTTGATCTTTAGCTTAAAGTTCAAAAATTAATCAGAAGAGCAATCAGTATCCCGTTGTTGCCTAATCACATCCTTGAAAGACACATGTTTTGTCAAAAATTTAAGAAACCTAAATGAATTCCTAGATCTGATCCTTCTATCTTCACAAGAGAGTACCAAAGAGGCATGATCCGGCCCTGTTCTGGGTAAATGATCTACCTCAAAATGAAGAAAGATATTTTGCATTTCAAAATTCAACAAGATTCTAACAAATCTTTCAAAATTACAATCACTGTCTTGCCTACCATTCCACCAAGTAAAGGGACTATCCTTGAAATACACTTGTGCAAGATCACATGACTCAATATTGTGACATTTTGTAATCCGATTAGCTACGGTTAGACCAGAAACTAAGGATAGTTATTTTTGGAATGAATAGGAAAAATCTGGAAAATTTCCTAAGTTTAAAAAGTGAATTTGGTCATTTTCAAACAATCATAACTTCTAGCTCAAAAAGAGTTAGGGGCAGTTCTTTATATGGATGGAAATCCCTTTAAAAGATCTTTCCGACGACCCCAAGTTTGCTCATTTTTGATATTTTATGAGGGAGACATACCTTCGGAAGTTGGAATGTTGGACTAAGGAAAGTTCAGTTCGGATTTTAGTACGGGTAAAGTAGTCCTTTCACCCTACTATTTCCTAATTCATTTTAGGGGTTTACCAGGGGTAAAACCAATACTTTGTTCAATTTTAGAAAAGTTGAAAACGCTTAGAGCTTGGGAGAAAACAGAAGAGAAGAGGAAGATAAAGAATTCTTCAAGAATGACAAGATCGTTGAGCGGAATTCGTCAGGGGAGATCCCGTTAAGGTACATGAGATCTTTCTGTGTTGGGCTCTTCCACCCACACACCAATTTGATTCAATTCAGTAAGTTAGAGTATATTGAATGATGAACATTGATATTTTGATGAATAATTACCGGATTCTTGATTAAATGGGTCGTAGCATGTTCTAGTTGATTGGATTGGTGTTTCCAGGTTTTTTTTTGTCTAATTTATTGGGTATTGAAGTTACTAGTGACACCAAGTGATTAGGGAATGATCCATGGAAGATGAAAAACGAAGAAAAAAGGTCGGAAATTCTGTCAGACAAGCCCTGGGGCGCTGCGCCTGCCAGAGCCCCTCAGGGCAGGCTCTGTCTGACAGATCCAGGCGCGTCGCTCCAGCCAGATCCTCTCAGGACTATCTCCGTCAATAGAATCTGGCGCCTCGTGCCTCTCAGAGCGCTAGGGCCACCTGGAGATCTTGTTCTTTCCATATCTTTTGTACTAGTTCCTAAGTGATGTACCTGCAATCCCTAGTCGATTCAATATTCTAAGGTACATATAAAAATCATGAAATCATCAATAAAAATTAATCATGAACCTTGAATCCATAATTCAATTCAAGAAAAGTTAGGATCAAAGTTTAGTATGTTAAAGAAGTTAAGTCTAAAGCTATGAATTAAGTAAAGTTTCTTAAAGCTTCCAAGAGACTTATTTAAGCGTTTTAACTTTGTTTTAAGGCTCAAGTTTTGAGTTAAAGAAAGAGTAAAACTTGAATATATTCCTTAAAAATAAGTATAAGGGAACTAAGTATTACTTAAAGAGTTGATCAAGATCAAATTTAAGTTAAGCAAAAAGTAAAGAGTTGAGTTCATTTCTCAAAAGATATAAGGGAACTAAATCTCACCTAGAAATTTTATAAATGTTTTTACATTTAAGTTAAGTGGGAGTTAAGACTTCTCAAAAGAGTTTTGAACAAGAAAGGGGAGCATTGATTTCAAATTAAGAGCTTATGTAATGTTTAAGTGTTGAGTATATTATTTCAACCCAAAGAAAGGAAGTTATTCTAAAAATATGAGCTAAAGTATATTTTGGGAGTATTATTGAGCACTGATGTGGCGATAAGAGTTCATAATTAACTCAAGTCCCCATGTAAATCATGTAGCCATCATGGGTGATAACAGGTCATAACTTTTAGATGATCACATGACTTATGCTAGTGGATCCACTAAGTTAAGTAAGTTCTTATACTGATGGCAAGGTATAGGATGATCCTTGGCAACGTGAGGTAAAACGTTGTATCATCACTTAGGCTCATTGTGATGGTTGTCGGTTAAGAGAATCTCCCACATAAGTTAATGTATTTTATACACATTAGTTATTTGTATTTTCATATACATCAGTTTACTTGTATTTTTATATGCATGTCATAGTTAATTGTACCTTGCATACAAATCAGAGTTTCATCATGTTTCAAGCAGTTTTTCTTTATATTGCACATTTCTCTTAAATTGCATTATACTGAAATGAGTAGTAAATCATTAATTAAGCAGAGCCAAGGTAAGTGTTCTTCATTACTCTTTTCAAGCCTAAGTGCGGTTTTTAGCATTTCAACTCGCATACTCGTACATTCAATGTATTGATGCTAGTTGGCCTGCATCATTTTATGATGCAGATGTAGGTAACCAGGATTAGCATCCAGCGCATCGTTGATCTAGATCGAGCAGTCAGAGTCAGTGGTGAGCCTCCTTGTATTCCGGAGGATCCTTTTATATGTTTTTCAGTCTTTCAATTTCAGAATGTTGTGGGGTCTGTACCAACATTCAGCATAGTATGTTTAGAGGCTTCATAGACGGATTGTTAATCAGTCAGTTAAGTCACTTTTATTTCATACATTATATTTTGAGACTTAAGTGTCATTTTAACCAAGCTATTATGTTTTAAGTAGTGCTTTTGAAGAATGTTTCTTACTTAATAATTGAGTTAAGCTAAGTCTTCCACTGAGTTGAGTAAGTCAGGCCAAGGGTTCGCTCAAGGCCATCAATGGTCATTGGGTGTCGGCTGATACGCTCAAACTAACTTCTCAAAAAAGAAGTAAAGCGGTCGTGTCAAGTAAATAACCCAACTAGTGAGGTTGGGATCGTTCCCACGAGGAAAATAGTCTAGACTTAACTTCAACCTGTTATTACTATTGTTTGGTCAATGACTTCCTTAGAAAGTAAAAAACAATAAACGGGGGGTTTCTAATTCTAAATGAATGAAAACAACTAACCCAATTGAAAGAGACACTTAACAGCTTTGAATGTTGGATTTTAATCAAAGTAACTAGGGTTTATGTGTTCCCCACAGGTTCATAACTTGATAATTCTAAATATAACAATTCTTTCCTAGTATCTTGCATGCAAAGTGATAAGTTATGTATTTCTAAATCCTTGGTTCGGCATCTAGAAAATCTCACTCCCCACCTTGGTCCGGCTACGTGTGTTTCTTTCCTGACCCTTATCTTTACCTCATGTTAATCGTATTCAATATTTGACTAAGTTATTACCTCGTACCAATCAATACTAGTCTATTAGATAGTATATACTAAATCTATGTTGATAATTCTTTTCTATTATCTACCTCCTTGGTCCGGCAAGTAGCATTAAGGTGGGTTCTAACGTTGGCCATCCGTTAAAAAGACTTCTAAGAGAAAGAATTATTAATACATGCAAGACACCATTCTAGAATTGTTATTTTATTTAGGTTTTACCTCATTATTTGCCTATGGTTCCCCCAACCCTAGTTATGGAGTTTAGTTACTCATAGTCATAATCACAATATTCAAATATATTAAATAAGAAGTCATGTACTTACTTCAATGAGAAAGAGTAAAATCCAAAAGTTTACTTGATTAATCACCAATAATTACTTGCAAGAATCTCAAAGTAATCAATAATCTCACAAAAAGTCTAATGATTATCAAAAATCTCACACTAATACACAAAGTCTAATAATATGATGTCTAACAATCCCAGAGTCTAAAAATGATCCAGAGTCTAACTATCCGCAGTCTAACCTCAAAAACGAGGTTTTTCGAACTATTTATAAAAAATAAAAACCTAATTAAACAAGGACTCTATTTGCTGGAAATCTGCCAAAACGTGGTTGGGTCGACGGACCTCGCGACGGATCGTCATGGTCACGACGGACCGTCATGGACTCCGTCGTCCCATACTTATGCAATTTCTTTTGCTACTCTTCTTCATTACCCTCGACGGCAAGTATGACGGAACGTCATAGGCACAACGGTCCGTCGAGGGTCTTCGTTCCAAAACACTTCAACTCTTGGAATATGGGTACTGGAATTACTTCTCTGAACTTAATGAATAGACCGTCATAGACACGATGGACCGTCACAAGCTTCGTAACCCCACACTTGGTCAGACTTCCCCATCTTCCTTCAGCAGTTGCACTACGCTGTCACCTACGGACCGTCACAAGCACGACGGACCTTCATAAGCTCCGTAGGTGGTCTCTTCTGCATTTCTTCGCTCAAAATCTCCACATTCAACTTTGGACAGATTTCCTGCAAAATAAAAAGAAACTTATATAAAATTAGCACAAAAAGGCTTTTGGACACACTAAACTTAAGGAAAAAGTATTAATAATACCGTGAAACCACGGTATATGATCGGCCACGTCTAGGGTGTAGGTTTCGAGCGTGACAAATAAAAGTTATGAAATCCTCATTATTAGAATCTACCACCGGAAGACCTCCTATTTTCTTTTTTCACTTAGCACTACATCAAAATCACCACTAATTAGCCATGGACTACTCATTCCATTGGCTAATGAGTAAATGTCATCCCACAGCTCCATCCTCCAAGAATCATCACACTTAGCATACACAATAGTAACATATTTGATGATAAGAGATTGACTTTATAACAAAATTGTGAGTAGTTGTTCATAATCACTGTCCCATGTCACATCAAACCAATGGTTAGTAAAGATCCATATCTTTCCATTGCAATTATGCACCGCCTTAGGCAATTTGAGCCTTCCTCTACATTTTTTAGTGAATCTAACATGATGAAAAGGTTCCAATAGATCCACAAAAGCAAACTTATGGTAATTATGCAACATTTACACTCTTTGAAGTTCTTTCTATGTCTTTACAGACCTAATATTCCACATAAGAGATTTAATTGTCATCTTGAGTATTGAGGAAACACCTTCTGCTTTGGTTGTACTCTAATTAATTGGGTTGAGTCTCCATTACACTGGGTTTTACCCTTCCTAGTTGATTTCACTGCCTTAGCAAGCCTAGGTGATACATCTACATCCTTGATATTTGTGCCTCATTTACTTCTAATCCTATTGCACTATCAATAAAGTTAGCACCTTCTGTAGCTTGGTATGGTTCAACAAACTTGAGTAAGAATGTCATGCAAAGTTGAATTAGGTGACTCTCTGTACATCAACATAAGACTATCATATGTCTGCACTGATGTAGGGATTTCAACTATTGCCTAATGCAAGACTCACATTATATGTTCATACTTTGAAAATAACATGGGGATTTCATGGGTTCATAAGGAAATCATCATAAAATCATAGTATTTCATCAATTCATGCATAAGATATCATAATTCAATCATTTAAATTAATGATCAAGAGAACCCATGGTAATTGAAAAAAATTCTAACTCAATTGGGAATTTCTAACTTTAAAAATAGAAGAATTTCAGAACTTCGTAAATGGAAGGAATTCATGGATGAAAACTATCATACCTTGAAGCCAATTGCTTATCTTTAGTGGAGGAATGGAGACTTGACTTTAAACCTTAGGTTGAATCCTTCTTCTTCAAGCTTTCTAGAGAGAGAGAAATATTTGGAGAGAAAGACTCAACTTTGTTTTGGTAAATTTGGAGAGAATGAGGTGAATGGACTAATTTGGGGGTCGAAACCACTTATATAGGCCTATATAAGAAGGGTAAAACGACGTAGTATAGGGATAAAATAATTAGGAAAAGACCTAAATACCTCTAAAATAACGGTCAACCTACCATCGACGACCCTTGACTGACGGTCCATCATGCACCACCGTCGTTCTCCATCAGAAGTTGAATTTAGGGTTCCTAACTTGCGGACCATCGACCACAGGTCGTGGACCACACGACAATCCGTTGGCCCGGTCGTGGTTCGGGATCCTCTGGACCTTGCAGGTTAACCGATCCACAAACAAGTCCCACGGTCCGTGGTTCACTTCACGGGTCGTGGCTGGCCTCCATTGAATGGCACCAAAAGCTTCTGAAAACTTATGATTATGCCCCTTCTCGAATCTGGGGTGTTACAGTTAGTGTAATACTCTAATAAAAATAAAAATTAGTAGTTAAAAGTGTTTAACAAAGGTAACTGCAATTTTTGAATTTTTATCTTTATTCTTCTTAGATTTTCAAGTATTACAACAAACATATTAAAATAGGGTTTACCAAGTTATCAACTTCCTGAAATAATTTTATGGTTCTAACTCGTATTTTTATCTAAAATTTGTCAACTTATTACTTATATATGTGAACAGTTCATATAATGATTGTCACAATGAAAAAAAGTTTTTCAATATTAAATTTGATAAAATCTTATCTAAAATTAATAATTAAAAAAATCGAAAATATCATTTATGAAAAAATTTAAACAATAATTTACATCTAAAAAAATTACAATAAATACATATGAAATTTATTTAGATTTTAGGCCTCTTGAAATTTTACTTTAGGCTCACAATTATGTTGAAAACGCTGCATAAAAATAACGGTGGATGAATTTGTCGTGATCAACTTGGAAACAATTAAATTTAAATGTTTTAATATCGATTAATATGCTGAACAACAATCATGGTTGATATTGTTCAAATAATACTTTTTCCATGAAGAGTCAAATTAGTACTAGCACACTACTATGATTCTTTTATGTGTAAACGAAGAATCCAAGTAATGTTACTGTTTTTATTTTACATGTAAGAAATAGGTTCGAGAAAATTTAATTTGAAAGTTGTCTTTATGTGACATTATAAATAATGAACCAAGGGGTCGATGATTTAGAGCTGAGTAATGCATATATTAATTTTGGTATAAAGTAAGATAATATTTGGTAATTAATTAGGAGGTAAGATATTTGTACACAAAATTAGTACTCCAATGTTTGTAATTGAAAACCCTCATAATAACTAACACATGTAAAAGTTATACAAGTATCTATGTATAATTTTGTGCTGAATAGAAGGTGAAATAACTAACGCATGTATCACTAATAGATAACTAACTAAATCTTGCATAAATAATAATTTAATACATAAATTCTCTAATAAATAATCATTAATTTATGAGAGAAGTATTAAAAATACTCCTAAACTCGGTGTGAATTATTAATCTCATCACCAAATTATTGACAGACTTAAGAACACCTCTTACTTGGCGAACTGAATTTAAATATACCCCCGATCTTGCAACATGAGTCAAATACATCCCCGAATTCTCTCCAAATTTGGAAGTGTTTTCAGCCCTTCTCTCAGATTTTTATTAAAAATCACATGCTCCTACAAGAATTTGAAACCACTTGTTATGTTATTGAATATCAGGAGTGTATCATCTAAGTTTAGTTAGTAAAGTAGACGGGTGTTTTTGAAACCGTCAATTGTTCAATAATGAAACTAATAATTTACATAAAATGTACGAATATTTTCAATACTTCTCTCTATACGTTGTTAAATCATGCATAACTCTAACGAAATACAAGCGACTCCTAAACATTTATGGTACCGTACGAGGGTGGATAGAGTTGGCTTCAAATCCACATTAACGAGTTGGTTGTAGTCACGTAAAATTATGTACTTTAAAAGATTGGTCAAATAGGAGCTAGATTCACCTCATCATGCAATATATTTGGACACGGATGTAGCATGAACTATATTACTACTTACTTTGTAGTTAATGGCTTATATCTACAAAGTTTTACCTCTTTATTTTGTCTTTTAATTTGGGGTAGGGAAGAGGCTAACCCATACCTCCCTTTAAATTTTGACAACAAATTGAAATGTAACACAACTATATACACATTTTTAAATTACTTTATCTATATATGCATAAGTGGAATCATATATTCTGGGGCGAAGCTAGATGTTGACCGTACATGTTTAGCCTTAATTTATTTTCTTGAATTTAAACTTTGTATTTGGATTAAGAATTCACTAAAATATGTAACAAAATTAATTTTAGAATTCAGTTACTATAATACATAATGTAGTTATCTTAGAATTCAGAAATTATAAAGTTAAAATTCTAACTCAAACATCACAAATGGCAAGACAAGATGAATGAAATCTCTCGATTCTTAAAACTAAGATCTCATGTTGAATATACACAATTGAGAACACTTCTGGTTAATTGATTTAGTATGCAATACAAATTTAAATTATCAAACTAGTTAATTCGGACACCAAATAGTAAAAAATAAAAAACACAATTATAAACTCACTCTTCTGTTGGATGGCTTTAAAAGGTGTCCACGTTAAATTATGGCACGGATTTATTGTGTTCAAAGTCTAGCTATTCAGTTTGTAGCCGTCAAATCCCTTTGGAATTGTAGTAGCTCTATATATTAACTATATTCACATGTAACATTTTAAACGTCCCAAAAAAAAAGTATAAATTGTGGTGCACTTTTAATCAGAAGTTTTGATTAGGAAAGTAATTATGTTGGTAGTGTCACTTTAGAATATGCCTTGTAATATACAATTCGAATTTAATCAATACGAATTCTGAACACTCAATTTGAAATGAGTTATCCTTACCTCGTGCAGCCGGAATCGTGTACCAAGAGCTCCGGGTATTGGGGAATGAGAGTGCTTCACCTAATTAAAAAAAAAACTAATTCTCTAAATTTCATCATAAAATTATCCAGAAAATATTATAATTAACAATAAAAAATATTTAAAAAGATTGATCAACTCTCAAAATTTTATCCATGTTAACATGTATTAGGCTGAGATAATATTATATATTATTTAAAAATTTTATGAAATACTATATTACAATAATTAACAATTTTAAAATATATAAAAATCTTATTAAAATACATATATTTGGTTGGTGTATAAATATAACGAAGTTTATTGAATAAAGGAAACGACGTCGAAAGGTTGCATACGCATATATACATGGAAGAGTGTGTGTATAAATAGGCTTAATCTTGTTGATCAAATTTTCCTCTTTTTCTCCCTATTTGCCTGCCATTGCTATAATCACTTCCTTCAATTTCTTTGTAAGTAGTATATCTTTAACACTATCAGTATTTTTTGTATATCAATTTCTTGTTCCAAGGTTTAGATATTTATTTGGGACCTTACTTGTTATTGCATTATGTACTAGCTTTATACATTATTTTCAAGAAAAATAATATAGTGGTTGACAGCTTTCTTGTGGGGATTTCAATTGAGAAGTCAGAAATTTCCTTAAGAATTAGGTTTAGATTTAATATATATTTTGTGAAAATTGAAAAAGTATATATTTAATATAATTTTTATGTAATTTTTTGACAAAGACCCTTGACTGTATGTGGTTACGTTACTAGGGTTTAAGGCTTGAAGAGAAAGGGAGAGATTATGAAATTACTCTGCTTATTGGAATTAGGAAATCTATGATAATACTAATTGTGGTAAAATTGTAATGAGGTTTTCCTTATTTATGATTCTGCAAACTTTTGAGCATAAATACTTTAGGTTGTATTAATTTCTTTGATGAAATTAAAGTTTTGTTTTTTCTTCTCATAATTTAAATAATTAGTTAGAATTTTTTTCTTTCCTAAATTTACAATATATATCTGTTGATTCAATCCACAGTTCTTGATCTGATGTGTTGTTCAAAAAAATGTGTAGTCTATTCATGTTTATGAATTTCATCTAACCAAGTCGGGAACTTGTGAATCTTGAGTAGTTCAATTTGAAGAAAACTGATAAAGTGATTTTGAGGTTTAGCAATGGAGTTGAATTATAGGAGTATGTATTTATCAAAATTTAAAAGTTATTTGGAGAAGTGTAGCGCATTTCATCCAAAATTCACGTTTTATGATACTAAATGCAGACTTAATATACCTATATAAGTAAAAAAGTTTTCGTTTTTCTAATGTTATGTACAGTAGTTTGAACCGAAGGCAATGATCAAGGCACCAGTACCAGCAAAGGTGTACCTGTGATTTGCTCGACCAAATTTAGGTCCTATTATGGAAAAAAATGGTGAGTGATTAATTATTGAGAGTAATAGTTTCTGAGGAAGTAAGTAGTTGATGTTTGGGTAATATTGTACTGGTTGAGTTTATAGCCGTTATTCTATACATTTTGACCCAAGCAAATTTTGGGCGCGTTGGGTTTGCGACCTCCTAGTTCTATTATGGAAGTAGACATTGTGTAATTGTTTTTTCTGATGAATCTTCTAAATGTTTATGCCTCTGTTTACTGTTATAGAACTAAGTATGCCTACTGCAAATCCTGAAGCGACTGATCAAGAAAATGAATTATTTGCTGAGGTTGATCCATCTGGGAGGTTTGGACGATACGAGGAGCTTCTTGGCCATGGTGCAGTGAAGATGGTGTATAGAGCATTTGATCTTGAGGAAGGCAGAGAAGTAGCCTGGAATCAGATTAAATTGAACAAATTCATTGGCAGTCCTTTCATCATCAGTAAGATCCATTCTGAAATCGAGTTGCTGAAGAATTTGAAGAATGACAACATCATTGGCATGTACCATTTCTGGAAAGACACTGACCATAACATTCTGAATTTCATAACCGAGGCATGTGCTTCTGGTAATTTGAGGGAATACAGGAAAAAGCATCGTCATGTTTCAATCAAGGCCTTGAAGAAGTGGTCAAGACAGATATTGCAAGGCTTGGATTTTCTCCATACTCACGATCCTTGTGTTATACATAGAGACCTCAATTGTAGTAACATCTTTATCAATGGAAATGTTGGCAAGGTATGAACTCAGTCGATACTGGCATACTATTACTCTACTATACACATAAATTTTATGTCAAAAATCTTACGTAATGATGCACATTCCTAATGAACCTTTTCCTCCTCCTTTCTTATGATTCTAAAGGTGCAAAATTCGTGTCATTTACTTTGTCGACATATTCAGGGAAATAACTGGTTTTATCTCAGTTGCATATCCTCTACTCTTTGGTGCTTAGTATAATTAGAGAAAGCTTATGGAACTTAAATCCTATGTTTTGCTGAGTAGGTTAATCAGGGTAGACATAAAGAATGCCCCGACCGTCACAGTGAAGAAGCTGGTGAAGTTAGAGTCCATATTCACTAATTTAAAACTGTGGGTAATCATCTCACTGTGTATAATCAGGAGTCTAAGGTCCTGTTAGGAGTAAAAAGAAATGAAAACTTAGGCACTAAAGTACATTTGGAAGTATTCGTTTATTCATAAAAGAGCTTCTAGGGTAATTATTCGTGAGCTTCAGTTGTACATCAAAAAAAATATAATACTTTTGGATTGGTCGACCTTAAACATCCTGGTTATCATGTTACACAGGTGAAAATCGGTGATCTTGGTTTGGCAACAATCGTGGGGAAGAGCCATGCAGCTCATTCTGTACTAGGGACGCCAGAGTATATGGCACCAGAGCTTTATGAAGAGAACTATACAGAGTTGGTAGATGTATACTCGTTTGGGATGTGTTTGATTGAAATGGCTACTCTGGAGATACCTTACAGTGAATGTGACAGTTTAGCCAAACTATACAAGATAGTAACTTCTGGGAAAAAGCCTCAAGCTTTTAACAGGGTGAGTGATCCCGAGTTGAAGGCCTTCATTGAAAGATGTGTTGGTCGGCCAAGAGCAAGACCCTCTGCAGCTGAATTGTTGAAGGATCCTTTCCTTTCTGATTATGATGAGAACGATCTTTATAGTTGATGCTTGTGTTCGAGTTCTGCTATTTTACCATAGTTGCAAAGGTTCCAACCCTTAACTACTTAAGTATCAAAGGCTGCTTTGGTTGGTTTCGTAATGGGGCTGTTTTCCACAAGCTATCAGCCGTCAACACTGTTGAGTACTGTCCTTTGTACGTAGCTCGAGATAACCTGCCTTCGTCTAACTCGGTAAGTGTGACAGTGTAATATAGTAATCCAAGTGAGGTGTAAAGTCTGCACTTTATTAAGTTGAATATGTTTGATATGAGATTCAATTCTTAGATTCTCGTATATTACAATTTTTTTTGTAAAATTTACTTAATTGATAATAAGTAAGAAGATGTTATATATTCCCTATTGTTCTGTCTATTTGTAGCGTAAGGCATTACATTTCAAAAATCAAATTGACAATTTTCCTTCGTCGGGGAATTTTATTTTAACACAAATATCCAAGGTTTATAGAGTAAGAATTTCAAAATCCGTGGAGCTTATGCATTACATAAAGTAAGAATTTCAAAATCCGTGGAGCTTATGAATTACATAAATTGAGACGGAAGGAGTACTAATTTTAATAGAGTATAATTAATATATACTGATGAAGAGTGTGTTTGGTATGGGGAAAATATTTTTTGGAAAATATTTTCCATTTTTCTCATGTTCAGTTGAGTCAAATATTTTTCAAAACAACTCTTTTTTTAAAAAAATTTAAGAAAAATGACTTTCTTCAAAACTTAAGGAAAACATTTTTCAGAATTCTCTTTCAACCTCTCCCTTACCCACCCCACCCTACCAGCCCCCCAACACACACCCAACAAATGTAAAAATAAATTAATATTATTTTTAAAAAAAAATAATTCAACTTCAAATTTTAATTTTTTCATCCCTACCCTCGAACACCCCACCCCCATCCACCCCACCACGAAAAAAATTTTAAGTTTGTTTTTTTAAAGAAAAATCAACTTCAAAAATTATTTTCTACTCTAGTAAAAAATAAAAGATATTTCTCAAAATCATTTTTCACTCAAAAACCAACACTAAAATATTTTCTACTCACCAACCAAACATGAGAAAATAAGTCAAATATGTACTTGTCCAGGAAAACATACTTTAGGAAACCATTTTCTTTAGAAAACATTTGTCTTTCATAGAAAACACACCCAGAACGAGTACTAATTTTGATTTAAGTATAAATAATATACTGCTACACCATAACTTGTGTTACGTATCTTGATTTCTAGATTACAAATATCATATTTTTGAAGTGTAGATATCCTGTTTTTGTTTTTATGATGCATTTCTCTAGCTAAACCTTTAAATTAGTACTCTCCCATCACACTTTACATCTAAATATATTTCATTTCAAAGGGGAAAACAAAACATTAGATCAAGCCTCTGAGTTATATACCACCTCCCTCTCAATAAACATAACTTTTACTTTCGAGATAATATATAAGTACCCTCTCAATCTATGCTCGAAATCTCAGAGACACACTTATACTATACAAAAGTTCTATTACCCCCGGAACTTATTTTATTAATAATTTTCTACCTTTTTCAACCTACCTGGCACTATCTTGTGGGTCCAACGTTGGTTGACTTTTTTTTCAAGTTAGTGTCACGTAGGCTGAAAAGGGGTAGAAAATTACTTATAAAATAAGTTCAGGAGGGTAATAGGACCTTAGTATAGTATAAGTGTGTCTCTGGAATTTCGGGCATAGATTTAGAAGGTACTAAAAGAATGTTTGCCGTATCATTCTCATCACTGAATACTCAATATATACAAAAGTGTACAGCCTAATTTTAGGCAAGAGATAATTACGGAGATTATTATCAATTACATAGATAATAATCAATTACAAAGATAATTGCTAAATATAAAAGATGACAACTAATTAGAGAATATTTTACAAAGATATTGTACAATAAATAGATTATTTCCATAATCTATCACACCCCCGCAGTCGAAACGGGAGATTTACGAATGTTGGAGACTGTGCCGGAAATCATCAAATAATACCAAGGGAGCTTTTAGTAAAATGTCGGCAAGCTGATAACGAGATGGTACATGTAGTACTCGAACTCACCCCGTTGAAACTTTCTCACGAACAAAATGTATGTCCATCTCAATATGTTTGGTACGTTGATGTTTACCGGATTACTGGAAAGATAGATGGCACTTACATTATCACAGTAAACCAATGTAGCCTTGGAAATAGGAAAACCTAGCTCGAGAAGTAAGTTTCGAACCCAACATGATTCATAGACTACATTTGCAACCCCACGATACTCTGTTTCAGCACTAGACTTAGACAGAGTTGGTTGTCGTTTTGCTGACCAAGATATCAGGTTATCACCTAGAAACACACAATAACCTGACGTAGAACGACGAGTGTCGGGACACCCGCCCCAGTCTGCGTCCGTGTAGGACAAAACGGAACTAACAGATGACTTAGACATGTGCAAACCATAGTTAAGCGTACCTTGAACATAGCGAAGAACACGCTTTAAAGCATTCATATGCTCAACCCGTGGAGCATGCATAAACAGACAAACCTGTTGAACAGCATAAGAAATATCCGGACGAGTAAAAGTCAAATATTGCAAACCCCCACACAGACTACGATAGTGAGTAGCATTCTCATAAAGATCGCCGGATGAAGAACTCATTTTCCCTTTGGAATCAACAGGAGTAAGAGATGGTTTGCAAGAAGTCATACCTGCTTTAGCAATAATATCCTGAGCATATTTCTTTTGAGACAAAAATAAACCAGATTTGTCCCGGGAGACAGCAATACCTAAGAAATAGCTCAGTGGACCTAAGTCTTTCATAGCAAATTCAGATGCAAGGCGAGAAATAATTCGAAGCCTAAGAAATTCTGAAGAAGCATTAGATAATATCATCAACATAAAGTAGGATAAAAGCAGTTTCAGTACCATGGCGAAAAA
The DNA here is from genome assembly GCA_027705065.1 of Solanum peruvianum. NCBI lineage: Eukaryota > Viridiplantae > Streptophyta > Magnoliopsida > Solanales > Solanaceae > Solanum > Solanum peruvianum. Next base: position 50,786,057 of record JAKWJD010001759.1, read on the forward strand.
TGAACAATGAATTATCAGATTTGCTATGGGAAAATCCAATGGACGCCACAAAATCAGCAAACCTTTGATACCAAAGCTCGGGGGGCTTGTTTGAGACCGTAGAGAGACTTACGGAGAAGACAAACATGATCAGGTCGACTAGGATCCTTGAACCCCATTGGTTGTCACATGTAAACTGTCTCATTTAAATTACCATGTAAGAAAGCATTTTTAACATCCAATTGATGAATTGGCAAAGACTTGGATAAAGCAATACTAAGCACCACCCGAATAGTAGCCGGTTTACAACCGGACTAAAATTCCTCACAGTCAATACCTTCCCTCTGTGTCTTACCATCACCAACAAGACGAGCCTTATCTTTCAAAAGAACCATCAGACTTAGTCTTATGCCGAAAAATCCATAGAGACCGAATAATATTAACATCAGACGGTCGCGGGACTAAATCCCAAGTACCATTTTTAATAAGAGCATCATACTCTTCCTGCATAGCAATTTTCCAATTATGGTCACGAATGGCCTGACAGGGTTCTTCGGATGGGTGATATGGAGGTAGTAGTATGATTGGCCTGGTCATGGTTTAGGATTCGGTTTAAAAATTCCATGTTTACTACGGGTGTTCCTGGAATGCGATGGTTGAGAGGAGTGGGAAGAGATGATGTGATGGCAAAGGTGGCGGTTGCCTATCATTGGCAGCGGGTACAAAGGGTGCAGCCCCTGCTGTACGTTGACAGGTGGAGTGCACGGTGGCGGGGATGGGAGTGCAGCTCGGCATTAGCAGCGGGTACAGGAGGTAGGCTGCCACTGCCTTGCTGCAGGGGGTTCCGCAGGAGGGTCGCGGTTTCTGGGTATGGTCGCGAGTGTGCTGCGGGGAAGGCGAAGGCAGGGTAGGCTGCTGATGGGTGTCCTGGCCGCGGGTGGGTGTGGTGGTACAGGCTGTGAAGTAGCATCCAAGGAGTAATACCCGACTCAAGAATAGAACGATACATAGGAATGTCCGAAGGACTGGAAGTGTCACTTAAGAAATCATTGTATGAGGGAGGGGAGTGTGCATCTTAGAGAATGGAAAAACCGACTCATCAACCACACATGCTTGGCTATTATAATACGACGACTCGACATGATCAAACACTTATACCCCCTATTATTGGATGGATATCCAAGAAAGAGCACATGGAGTAGACCGGGATTGGAGTTTATTTATCTTGGAAGAAGGAATCAAAGGATAACATAAACACCCAAACACGTAGATGTGAATAATCCGATTTTTTTATATAAGATCTAAGTAGGTGATTTATACCAAGTATTTTTGTGGGCATGATATTGTGAAGGTATGTAGCCATTTCAAGTGCATGATGCCAAAAAGGAGGCATAGAAGCATGACAAAGGAGCGTACGAACAACATTGTTAATCGTTTAATTTTTTGTTCGGTTTGCCATTTTGAGGAGAGGTGTATGGACATGAGAATCTAAAATGCATTCCATATTTTTGACAAAATTGCTTAAAGGGATAATTTTCAAATTCACGGCCGTGTATCACATTGGAAAGCTTTAATTTCTCTCTCAAATTGAGTTCGAATGTAAGTTCGGACACGAATAAAAAGATTATAGACTTGAGATTAGAATTAAAATAGGAAACGTCCATAAAAAAATTCGTGTAATTATCAAGAAAGAGAGACATAATACTTATGACCAGTGAGCTAAGAATCGGAGATGTCCATAAATCACTGTGAATGAGACCAAACCCGCATAAACGTATGACCCCCGAGAGGCGTTCCCCAATATCAGGACGACGTTTTCGACCCTATCCACCCCTTACCCACCCGGAACAATTTATATAAAAACCTTAAAAGTAAATGTTAAAAAACCTTATACCCTCATGTAAGGCTCTAGATAAGGTCTCGGACTTTTAGAGTGTTACAGAGATCAATGTAGCGCCACCACGCAGAGTGCCAAGGATTGAGGCTCCTCCACTGAGCAAGAACTTGGCACACACGGTAGAGCTATCCTATAGGGATGACCCTGCCACACTAGAGTATGCTGACCCCACTCCAACATCTTCTTAACATGGAGCCAGCAGGGCCTCCAATTCATCTCGAGCCACTCCACCATTTGCAGCATTGGTCCCTCTAGCTCTATTCTAGAATTTAGAGGCATAGATGGACACTCTGCTCCATCATATTCACCCTGGATACAAAAATCCATTGCTGAAGTAGAGGACCGAATATAGAAATGGGTGGCCAAGCAGGCTGAGTAGCAGATTTAGTCGGTGCACAAATGCCTTGATGCTTTCGAGTTGCGTGGTCTAGCACAACACCCCTGCCACCGACCTTACTACTATTTAGGTTGATTTCGCCCGCCTGCAAGGCGATGTTGATGCCATATTGGAGATGTGAGGGATTTAGCCAGAGAGTGATCCGATTGAGCTAGTTGAGGACACGGTGCTAGACGCCTTGTTCAAGGTCCCTGCTAAGCCATAACCCGAGCCATGAGTTCGTATAACGAGGCAACTCTCCACATGCATCATTAAGGTCAATGATGAGGCCCGTGTAGGGACGAAAGAGTGGATGGATTTGGACAAGGCTAGAAGGATCTAGAAGGATGTCTTTAGCTACTGGGACATCCAATTCTACGCATGAGAGCACTACTGATTGTGCATTTATTGGAGATGTGGGAACCATATATGGTGTCCCAATTGATGATCTTGCGGGTTCCGGGAAACCGGATCGACCCGCTTGTTGAGAGTTCTTTGGCACTATGCATTACAAGTTTGATTCACCTACCACCCTGTGTCTTTGATTTCGTATTGTATTGGGGACAATTGAAACTTTTTGTTGGGTGTGGAGTAAATGAGAAGTGAGTGGTAGCGTGAAGTCTGAGTAACCTAACTTATAATTTTCTTTTGGGGTTTTCTTGCCTATGTTATTTTCCCCAATTTACTGCTTAATTTTATGCTTAACCGGCATGTCTTAGGAAGTACAAGTACAGTAGCATGAAAAACAAAGCATGATGGCTAATAAAAACGATATCTTGATCATTATTGTGCTTGCATGTTTAGGTTAAGATAAGGTGAATGTGTTAGCAATAAACATGACATAAATTGACAACAACTACATGACCTTCAACTAAAACTTGAACTTGGAAATATGATAATCTTATAGTGCAATGATGTGCCAAAAGAGTGTAAGGATATTTGAGTTTTCAAACAGTTGGTGCCTAGATAAAACTTGCTCGGTTAATCCTGTGAAGGAAGTCAACTCTAGAAACAAGAAAGTGATCATAGGCCCTTGTTTGAAATTCCCAATATCTAGACTAAACGAAGTTAACCAATGGAATAACTGCCCTTTTTTAATCCAAATAAGTTGAACATGTAATAGACCATTTTTTTATTCACCAACTCATCTTGTTAGGCCTAATCTTTTGGACCCAGTCCCTCCCTGGACATGTGTACCTCGACTTAGGCCAAAAGCCTAAGTTGAGGGTGGCTAATGCAGAAAGTGACCTCCTCTTGGCCCTAACCTGACTTCGAGTATTATGTACCTCAACCCACGGAAAAGCCATGAGTTGAGGGTCTCTATTATGAGTTCGGACCTAAAATGGGCATGAAAAGAGTTCGATGTTGAACAAAAAATTTTAAGTGAGTGAAAGATGTGACTTGTTGAAAAATAAAATGAGAGTGGAAAAAGAAAAGAAAAAAATAATAAAAGAGAAAAGAGTTTTTTTGAGAAAATGATGCAAAAGAAGAGTAGAAGTCACATTTAAAGAAAAAGGGAAACAAGGCAAAGAAGATAAGAGAAATAAGGGGTCAAAAGCAACGAAAAGACATAGGAAGCTTAGTGGTAATGACAACGACAACAAAACAAAAGTCACTAAAAATGTATCCAAATGTACCACACCTGACCCTGATCCTACTTTACAAGCCAAGAATGTCCTACTATTATCCTAGAGTCTAGTGTGGTGAACTTGAGCAGCGAAAATAAGGGCAAGACTATGGCGTAGGGTACTAACTGTATTTGCACTTTTTCCTGAGTGCGAGTATTGAAAAAAAAAGATCCTTGTACCCAAAATGCATAATCACTATGTGAAAAATGAAAATTTCTTTTGAAGTGAGAGCACTAGTTGCATTATGAGAAAGTCGGTACCTTGATGAGAGGAAAAACAGTAGAAGTGTCTGTTGCATGGTGAATTTGTGTCATGATATGATCCGCATGAGTTAGCCTGTCATGCCTGAGAGATTAAGCCTGCACTAGATCAAGAAAGAGTCGGGATCGATGGTAACGTGATTGCTTGAGCTTTAAAATTTATAATTTTATTCAAGTGTCATTTAGGTTCATAGTGCATCGATTAAGGACAAACAACAAATTTAATTTGAGAGTGTTGAAGTGCCGTGATTTCACGGTATTTCTAATGCATTTGACTTAAGTGTTATGTATTTATAAAGCATTTTCGTAGCGATTTTAACAAGTTTTGTGTTTTGTTTTGCAAGAAGGATGTTCAGGTGGAAAGAGAAGTAAACTGCTGAAAAATAGTACAGAACCAGACTACGGATGCAATCAACGGTCTGTCGTTTAATTGATGGACCGTAGGTGTGATCGTAGATGAGCAGCTCAGGACATTGAAAGAAAATCAGGTAATTTTGACTAAGTGTGGAACCACGAGAGACAATGATGATACGTCGATTGATCCATATATTGTATTGGTGAACCGTCATTTAGTTGAGAGAAAGTTCTAGTACCTAATTTTTTTTAAGATTATAATTATAGAGCTACAGAATAGAATCGACAACCCGTATGTGGATTGAAAGACAGTGTTATTAGTCTGTCATTTGATTCAGAGAAGGTGCCATCTGAGTAGAGAAAAATATTCTAAGTCCTAACTGATGGAGGCATTGTATGGACCGTCGATTGACCTACGGCCTGTCAGTTGGTTTATCGATTGAAGTCGTGCCCTTGAACAAAACTTTCCTTATTTTAATTACTTTTTTATTTAGGACAATATTTTCTATATATACGGTATTAAAACCTCGTTTTTGGGGTTAGATACTATTACTTTTGTCTACTTTGTGTATTCGAGATTTGTTTTTTGCAACTTTAGCAATTAATTGATTTCCAAATTTGGTTTTGAAGAGTTTTTATTGCAATTTAAAGTTGGATTTCTGCGTTTATTCTTCTTGTTGAGTAAGTTCATAAATTCTTTATCTAAAAACATGAATTGTGATCCTGTTAGCATGGGTAACTAAATCGACAACTAGGGTCGTGGAAACCATGGGTAATTAACAATGGAATCCTCGTAATTAATCAATTCTTGAATAGTGTTGTTGCACGCTTTGATAATTATTTCATTTAGAAGTCTTTTTAATGGTTACCAACGTAAGAACTCGCCTTGTTGCTACTTACCAGTCCAAGGATTTAGTAATAGGAAAAGATTTAATAACATAGATCTAATGCAATACTATATAATAGGCTAGTTTCGGTTGGTGCAAAATAATAACAAAGACATACATCGATTATGATTTCTACTATGAGGTAATGGTAAGGGTTAGTAAATTATACACACATAGTTTGACCAAGGTACTGGATGGAATTCTCTAGATGTCGGACCAAGGATTTATAGATACCTAACTTATCACTTTTCATGCAATACACTAGGAAATGATTGTTATTGCTAGGAATAATGCGTTAAAAACCTTTGGGGAACAAATATATAGTAGTTGCTATCTTTTATTGATAACACCAACGTTTATTTTTGTTCGACAGTTAATTATAGTGTTAAAGAAATTTTTTTCACAAACCCCCCCCCCCCTCCTTTACTTACTTTCTTTCTGAAGACATTGACTAAAAAGATATAATCGTGAATTAAAGTTAAGTCTAAATCATTTCATTTAGGGAGGTATAATTTAAGTGTATACGGTAAACTGAGATACTGGAGTAGAAACTACTATGTCATGCTGAAATGGAATCAGAAGGAAAGAAATGAGGATACTTAGCTGTCATGGCTTTTTCAAATACGCATACATTTTTGGAACACATAAGCAACCAATCTCTTCCTCGGAAGAAAGCCTCTACTTTTTGCCGATGAACTGCACCTTCCAACTAGAATACGTTAGGATCACTGTCCTGTTTTTCCTTAGCCTTCACTACCAATGAAGGTTCTGATATATTATGGACTAACACAACACCATCAAATGTGTTCATAAGGCTAAATCCTGAGCGATCAAGCCGATGGACATCTTTTTCTAATTTTTACCTTATTCCTCACCATGTGCTACACCACCTTCTTGATAAAATACTCCTAACCTTAAGGTAACAGATAAACTTATAGGAGTGGAGCTACTATCCTTTTATTCTAAGACTAGCTCATTACAAACTGAAATTGAATCATCCTAATTCTACAATCGATTGAGTCATAAATGGAATGTAACCAATCACTATCTAGAATGATATCGAAATCTACCATTTCTAATTCAACAAAAAATGTTGAGGTGACTTTCGATCAAACTTTGACATTGCAATGTTTGTACGTTCTATCTATAATTGTTTCACCAACACAAGTAGAGACTGAGAAGGATTCTGAAAATATTTTTGGGTAGACCTCTAAAATTACTACTATAAAAGGATTTACAATGGTAAGAGTAACCCTTGGACCTAACACTAGAAAAATATCTAAAGAAGGACCTGAAACGTACTAGTGACCACATGACAAGAATGTTCCTGGTCTACGAGAGCCTTGAGTGAGTAGAACCTATCCTGGCGCTCACCATCACATGTACCAAATGACACACCTTCTGAGTTGACCAACCTATTGGTGCTATTGGTACTATATACTGAGTCGTACTATCATTACTTACTTGCCCCTGCCTTGAAGAAGGGAAGTTCTTCACTCTTTAACCAAGACAGACTACACCCAAAGCATCCTTCCTTGCCTGCAATGCCCTCGCCCAAATGATTCTTACCACAGTTTTACAAGTTAGGTAAGTTTTATTTCCTGAAACACTCCTTGAGACTTAGATCGTGCCTTGTTATTATTATCCTTTCAAAACTGTGAGTGATTTCCATTACCCAATTTCTATTGACATTACTTATAGTTCCCTATTCTAGATTTCATGTTGACCTTTGTTATTTCCGTAAGCTTATCTCCCTCAATCTTCCTACCATGAGTCATACACCTATATATATTCATATCCCTAAACAACAAAGCATTCATGCACTTTTTCTTCACTAAGACGGATACCCCAAATAGAAACTTACTCAATTGTTCCCTTGGATCGGTAACTATCTGTGGAGCATACCCATAGAGTTGGGTGAACTTAAGACCGTACTCTTGGACTCAGATGGTACCTTGCCTCAAATTCATGAATTTCAGAGCTTTAGCTTCTCCCGAATCTCTTGGAAAGAACATGTCTAGAAAAGCTCTAGTAAAATACTCCCAAGTCATAGGAACTGCATGTGTACCCTTGTTTTCTTTTCCCTGAGTAAACTAAATGTGAGCCACATCCTTAAGCTAGCAGGATGCAAACTCTACCCTATCATTTCAAATCACTTGCATCACTCCAACAATTTCCTTAACCTTATCAACAATGTTTTGTGGGTCCTCACCAACCCCTGACCGTAGAAACTCTAGAGGATTTATTTGAATGAAATCTCGAACTGTAGATCAACCATTTCTATTAGAAGGAATTGAGGCTTGGTGAGTTTTATCTTAGCCACACTCTAAGCTAAGATCTCGATAAAATTCTGAAACTCTACATTCGAAACCTCATTGTCTGGACTGGAGGGACCGCGTTTGCAATGCGAGCATTATCATTTTGTGGGTAAGATTTACGAGCAGGCATGATCTTATAGTCATAATTATGAATTATAAAGGATATCATACAAACATAAGATAAGAATATCAAAGAAGTGATGTTTTTCCTAAACATTTTGTAGCCTCCCTCTCATTAGATGTGATGCACGTGACACTCATATAAAGGACTAAACTTAGTGAGGCTATTAGAAGTCTTAGGAATCACAAACCTAATACTCTTATATAATAAGTTTTTTATGCTCTAAGGCTACCCCTGGATGTAAATACGGGACCAGGGATCACAAGTGACCCTAAGCGAACCCTGAATTTGAAATATCATAAGCATAGTAAAACAAATTTAATAAAATGATACTATTGAAAGCATAAAACCATAATTAAATTAAAGTGAAATACCCAATATTTATATGAATATATTAAAGACTATGGGATTAATAACAACTACAAGATCAAATTAAAAACTAAAATTGAATCTAGTACTATGTTTGAAAAGGCTTCTAACCAACTAAAGTTTTTGGGACATGCCCCAGTTAACCCTATCAAAACTGAGATTGAATGCAATACTAAATACGAAAAAATGTTTATTTTCCTCAATTACGGACTAACCATACAAGGTGCTGAAGTGGAGATCGGGAACTGATCAATATGTGAAGTGGATGTTGAACACCTGAACCTACATCATAAAGTGATGCAACACAGAGTATCAGTACTTGAAATGTACTAGGCATACAAGAAATTGTATATAGTTAAATAAAATACATAAACATAACAAACATACTTAAAAATAACATGATCTTAACTAAATGTAAATGTTGAAAAAATAATTAAGAATTAGTTAAATGCAATGACCAAGTATTAATTATAAACATGACATACTGAGATTTAATGTTGAATTACAACTAAAACCTCGTCAAATTCCCTAAAGTTTAATTCTAGGAGCTACTATTAACTGACATTTAACCACGTGAGATAAACGTGGCAATATATATGCCCCAAAGAGATAACCCAATATACCTTGACATGGGTATAAAAACATGACTGCATGATAACTAGTTTTGATTCCCAACAACAGGGACTTATAATCCTATAAGGGCACGTAGTTTTGCGACGGTAGGGGCAAGCTGAACCCTACTCTAAGTTGGTGCTAGCCCTATTCCCAACTGGAATGTGTATGAACAACATAACGGAAATAATGGATATCTCAGTGACTTGACATGCAAATCAGAGAATGCAATATTTATAAAGTGATAATGTGGCATTCAAAACTGGAGCATAATTATCTGTTTAAACTGACCTAACAAGTGTAATTAATGAACTACGAGAATGTACACAACTAGGTTTGTGATGCAGCGACTTCACAAAAACCTGATAATATTATTATTAATACTATAGCAGGTAATTAACTACAATTCTCCAAGGTCTGAGAAACCCTAGGTCTAAACATAATCAAGAATCAAGAATTAGATTGAATTATAGGGTCCTGGTGGATGAACGAAATCTACTAGTAAACTCCCACATACATGGTGTTGAATTTCACAGTGAACTCTTTCTATTTTGGGGATATAACTGAAGAAATCTTGTTGAATTATTGGAAGGGTTTTGATTGCCTCTTTCTCCTCCTTTTGTTCTATGCTTGGTGAGTTATAGAGAAAAATATTTTAGGGTAAAATCTGACTAGAATTATAGGAAATATTTGACCAAAACGAAGTAGTTTACGGATAAATAATAAGGAAAATATCCCATTACCCATAAGCTAAAAGTCGACCACAATTTATGACCATCGATTGTTGTTTGAGGCGGAAAGTTGAGAGCCGATTCTTTGGCCAGGACAATGGATAATGGTCCCACCTATGGTGTGTAGTTCCTACCATGGGCCTTATACTTCTTTTTTACTTGGAATTATAGATGAGGTTGGGTTTACCTACCACAGACCACACCTATGGTTCATGATCTCATCCATGGGTTGTAGGTGGCCTTCTTTAGTGGCACCTGCAATATCAGTAAAATTTGTCATTTGATCTTTTACGAATAAGGGATGTTACAGGTTCGTAGAGGGAGATTGAAATATTAAAACTGTTTAGTTCATAATTTACTCGTGTGGGGGATTTTTTTTCTCCTGTGTAGGGACTAACTAATGTTGTTTTATTGGTGTCAGGGCTTATTTGTCTTGTTCGTCCATTAAGGAGGACTATCTATTTTATTTTCAATTTGAAGAAGTCATTTATAATATTATTCATTTGAGACATGTTTTTCGTGAGATTATTCGAGATAGGGGTCTTACACCTCGTTATTTGAAAGACAAATTTAGAAAGAACTAATTTGGAAAGGGCCAAATCTGAAATTTTACAAGTTACACTTGAGTTATATATTTTGGGTCAACTTCAAAAGATCATATTTCCAGTCCAGGATGAGTTCGGTGGCCAATAATATATCATTTGACAGGAATTAAAATCATCTTTCTAACGCCATGGAGTTCGCTAACTTTTGAGCTTTAATGAGAGAAATATAACCTTTCAAAGTCGGGTGCCCAGTTAAGGAAATTTACAAAAAATATGAGGAGTATTTTGGTCTTTTCCTTACCCAATAAGATTATTTAAATATTTGTAATATTTTTGGTCAAATCTGATTTGGTAAGTCTTCATAAAACAAAATATTCTAAGGGTTTTGAAAGAGATCTAGAAGAGGTTAAGTTTTAATGTGGATTTTTGCAAGAGTTATCCCCTAAGAGGTGTGTGTGTTTTCATAGTGATGGATTATTTCACACACAATCCAATCATGTTATTTTTAGCGCAAATTCATTCTTAAAGTTGAAGTAACTTAAGTTTTTATTGAATTTTCGTGAAATACCTTTCATAATCTTAATTGTTGAAATTTTGATGAGTTCTTGAGATTAGGATTTTCTTGGGATTTGTTGGATATTATAGAATTTTCATCGTGGGTTTCTCATCTATTTCATCCCCTTTTACTGATAAGAAAACAATTAAGTTTCAATGGTGTAAAGTTTCGGAGAAAAGTTTTCATGAATTGAAAAGTAGGTTGACTATTGCCTAGTGTTGACCTTATCAGAAGGTACACAAGGATTTGTTGTGTTTTATGATGCATCCAGAATTGGATTGGGTTGTATATTAGTGAAGGATGTCAATGTTATAACTTATGCATATATACATCTTAAATTCCACGAGAGGAATTATCCAACATAGGATTTAGAGTTGCTTGTTGCGGTGTTTGCTTGAAAAATATGGTGTTACTATATCTATGTTGTTCATGTAGATGTGTTCACTATTCACAAGAGTCTTCAGCATGTGTAAGTCACAAAGAGTTTAATCTCAGACAGAAAAGGTGGTTGAAATTAATCAAGTATTATGATATGAGAATAAGTGGTTCGAATTACTCAAGGATTAAGACATAAGTATTCTCTCTCACAAAGTAAGGCTAATGTTGTTGTTTATGCCTTGAGAAGATTGTCTATTGGTAGTACTTCCTATATTGAGGATGACATGGAACAGTTGGCAAAATATGTGCACAGACTT